>JAYESA010000005.1:48455542-49055542 GCA_036927795.1 Iris macrosiphon | reverse complement strand
GTTGACAAAGATATATCTATACATGGAGTAGAGTCTGGCATCCGGAAATTGTCTTTGAACCCACACGGGATGCCGCACCAAGCTCGCGGTAAAGGTATGCCAGTATACCGCTTCCCCAAGAAATTTCGTCCACCGTTTCAATGTTGTCCAAATCGATGAGATATTTGGCATTTATGGACGTTCCAGACTTATCGGTAATGCCGACAGCCCCTAAGATGAACTGCATATATCCGCGGGCCACATTATCGCTATTATCAATTTCGGAGGCCGGCTCAGCGAATATCTCCTCCAAATATTTTAGAGGAAGTCCATAGGACTTCTTGAATTCTCTAAGACTAGTAAAACTAGTAGAATCAACTCCCAGACACCCTGATACATGATCCATAATATTGTCGTAATAGTCGATGCTGGACTCATCAAAAGTATGATTCTGCATGGGACGACCATCAACCCTAAGTCCCAATATATGATGGACGTCATCGAGGGTAATCGTCAACTCCCCATTGGGTAGATGGAAAGTGTTGGTCTCTGGATGCCACCTTTCTACAAATGCTGAAATCAGTGCATTATCCACCGTCGTATATGAGTAGCTAGCCAAATATTGTAGACCGATGGGACTGATTTTTGCCTTCACATCATCTCCCAATAATGCATATCTCCATGTATTGTATTTTTTGCCATGGTTGATCACCGTCAACAAACGACCACTCTCCTGAAAAGTCAACAATTGGATAAAATTAAACCTCCATGTAAAATGAACTTTGAACTTACAACTATATATAAATTTATCATAACGTAATGTACTTACCGGATTGTTCCATATTTGGTATACAATATGGTTTTCGATCGACGGTAACATAGAGCAACCGTTTGGACGAGTGTCGACTCGACTATCTGCCTGCTCAGAAGGTCCCGAACCATCAGTAGACCGGTTTTTGAGAGTTTGTGGAAGACTATCGACAGGACTATCTGCAGGCTGAGAAGGTCCTGAACCATCAGTAGGCCAATTTGGAACATTTGGCATGTCCTCATCGGAGGAGGAAGAAGAACCGGAAGAACTAGGAGGAGCACGTCTCTTTGTGGCAATCTTCTTCGTCAATGGACGTTTCCTCACTTCAGGGCGTGCCTCGCCCTCGCGGATAGTGACGCCTTGCGAAACTGTGCGTTCCTTACGCATCGACGCAGTAGGGCGTCTTCTCATTTCTTCATCCACAGTGTCCTTTCCAGGGGCATGACTATAAGACAAAAATTAATGTATACAGACAAAAATTAATTTCTATTTTAACTTAATAATCTCATTTTATTTTCAGGACTGTAGCCATTTCTACAGTCCTGTAAGTATACAGGACTGCAGATTTTTCAACAGTCCTAATGATTTAGGACTGTTGAATTTCCTACAGTCCCATACTGATTTAGGACTGTAGGAATTTCGACAGTCCTATATATATATAGGACTGTCGAATTTCCTACAGTCCTAAATCAGTATGGGACTGTAGGAAATTCTACAGTCCCGCTCGATACTGCTCGACAATGTCGAGCAGTCTCGACATTGTACGCCCTAAAATCATGTTCCAAACGACTTCTATGTCTAAACTACATCCTAGACTCCGCCAACGACTAGTATGCCCTCATTTGAAAGAAAAAAACTCAAAATTTTCAACATGCAAGAGGATTTCTTATCATTTTTGGACAATTTTTCAAATACAATAGTGCAAGGAGAATGAGGATTTATACCATGGTTCTTTCGAGACTTTGGGAGCCATCGACAAGGAGGAGGAGGACAGCGGAGATCGGCCGGCGGGAGGGGGTCGACGGGAGGGGAAAGCTCCGGTCGGGGGGAGCTAGGTTTAGAGAATAAGAAGAAGGGAGGTTTTCAAATGCTGGGCTAGCCCCAAGTATAAACTTGGGCTAGTATGAGTAAAGGTTGCAGAATAGTGGGCTAGCCCCAATCCTGGGCTAGCCCCAAGTAAAATTGACAGTGCCCTTATCAAAAGCCAAATTAAATATATCATAACATAAAAGAGTATATATAGGAGTATAGGGCTCAGCTTAGAGTGGATCCGCCCCTGGCCGTAGCCATCACGATATTGAGTAAAAAAAAAAAAATTTGACACTCCACGATTAGTTTGGGTGTGTTTATGTGTGCATGTGGACATTACATATTGAAGACAAGAATAAAACTCATGAGTGTAGTAAAGCTTAATCATAAACTGTTCACCATCCATCATGATATTGAGGAAAATAAAAAAAAGTGACTCTCCACCATTAATATGTGTGTATTTGGATACCATAAACTTTAATATCTGAGTCATATTCGCTTTAAAGTTGTCCAAGAAAGCAATAGGAAGCAAGGGGACCTGAGCCACCCCAACTTAATCTAAGCAGGCATGATTAAGCACGCCAATACTCACTCAACAGTTTGCTATTTATACACCTTTTTACTTATATATGTTCATAATGAGTACAAGTTTAGAGAAAAAGAGGAAGATAATAATAAAATATAAAATTTCAATACAATAGATACCAAAAACCTTTATTCCTCCTGTTTCTACTTTATTTATCTCATTTCCCTTTAGGGCGATTACTTTCAAACAGCCATTGCTTACTGAAAGACCACTCAAGCTAACAGTCACCACTGGCCGCCTCCCTCACCAGTTGCGAATGCCCGTCAAGAGGACCATTTTCATGTTTGAAACGAATCTGACACTATACTTCCTTGACATGCATGTTGGCATGTTCCACACGTGTCTAGATCCCAAAGCCGTCCAAAAACATGGGTGAAAGTGAGTTAGCATGCTCGCTCATGTGTCTAATATAATTGAGATATGAGAAAATACATTTTATCATACAATAGGTGCTTTCTATACTTTTTGGAACCTAGTTACTATCAACACCATATATAAATATTAATGTTATTAATATCTAATATATATAATATGTATATAGATATGTGCTCAAATAAATGCAGAATAAAACTAGAATATTTCACCTATCTTGAAGAAGGATATATAGTAGATCCAACCATGAGTATTCATTAGGCCATGTATTGATCACTTATACATGATTAAAAAACAAAATACCCACATCAGTCATGACCAAGAGCCCAGTTTGTCTTCCATTACATGAGAAACCAAAATGATTCCTGAGACTCCCATACATCTATAGTGAACTTCATACAATTATGTGGCATCCTGTATGTAAGCATGCCTACACACCTCATGGATATAAAATTCTTGAATCCAGCTATCATGGGCTTACATTTACTTGCCATGCAAATATTTCACTTGACACCACCAATCAGATGGCACTAATAATTAAAAAAACAACAATAGAAAATGACGAAAATAGGAGTTATGAGGCTATATCAGGTATAAATTGAAACAGGAATAATAGTGCTCGATGAAACAACTATGAACTAGCATTTGTTACTTGTAAATTACAGGGTACATTTATAGTAAAGGTTACACAAGGTGGTCACAACTATATTTAAAGTTAAAAAATAATGTTTACAACTTTCATGCTTCAACCGCACAAGAAGAAGGCAAGAAGGGACGATGAACTTACCGCTTCTTTGGCCTGCAGTTTTTCAGCCCATCCATTCATAACGTATGGATCATTGACAGCTACGCAGATCACCGAATCAATACCCTTAGCTTTAAACTTGTCAATGTTGTTCTTGTAGCTTGGAACATGCTGTGCTGAACAAACGCTCCCTGGCAATGTTTCATATAATGGATCTTTTATTCATGACAAGAAAGCAACTCCAAGTAATTAAACACAATACAAAAGGTAACACTGAGAACCACTCCAGATCACTTTTGGACGACTATTTAACTGTGTAAATCAGGGGTTGCCAGAGCCGGATTCTATAGTCCCTCCAGGTTCCAGAACCAGTCCGCGCATCCCCAAATGTGAGGGTTCATGTCTAAATTCTTCGGAATTCAGAGTATTGGTCCCAAGCAAAGGAGAAGTTCATAAATATGTGTAACATAGATAAAAAGGGGAACTTATCATGAACCTGAAGGGGCTACTACCATCTGCCCTATCTCTCTCCTCTCATGGAAGTGTAAATGGCTGAATGTTTATGAGTTGTTAAAGAGGAGCAGCTGTTAGTAATCCATTCCAGTAGCTCTTGCTTTGGGACCAGTTCACATCCCATCTACCATAGCATATCATATATCGCTAAACTAATGTATCTCGTACCTGACTGAAAACTAAAACGCACCGTGAATCTGGTAACGTCGAACAACAAGACTACGCAAATACGGATACCACCTTTGAAACTCACAAAAACACGATTTTTCCAAGTGAAGCAGGACACGTCAGTTGAATAAAAAAATTGACATTCAAAACGTCAGATCCACGCTCACTTCTTGGGCATTTTCTTGACTCTCCGAAATTCTGACCCATAAAAGAAACTTGTTATTATATCCAACTTGCAAAAGTTTCCTTTCGACATCACGACCAATCCACTCACCGCACTCCAAAAGCTTTCTCCCACCACTTCAGTCATCATGTTTCAATTATACACGCCAGACTTCCTATCCCTCCATAAAGACAAATGATTCGCTCCTAGACACTAGGTAACTTCTCCATTTGATCTCTCCTTCAAACTTCAAACCTTCTCTCCACGTATGTCATAGAGATTGACCCCTTCTCTTGTCTCAACAAATTCTAAATAATAATAATAATAATAATACTTCCCCCATGAAATTATTTATTCCTTGTCCAAATGATTTCCAGCCACTTTCCACACTAACCAACGTAATGAAACTGCACTGTATCGAAACTAAAAAAAAAAAAGATCTTCTGAACAAGAATGAGTAGACGTATATAGCTTAAAGGCAAGCCGAAGATGACCACTTTCTTCCCCTGTAGAAAAAGAAAGAAAAGACGAAGTAAAAAAATCGAAGTACTCTTGCGAGAAACAAGCTAGGAAGCACGGACATTTCCAAAATGGCCATACGCGACGTGTCCGTGTCCATTTCTGTGTCGTGGAGAGAGAGAGAGAGAGAGAGTATATACATGGAAGAGGTCTTTGAGAGGAGTGGTGGAGAATTTGGAGGAGACGCCCTCGTCCCAGGTGCGGGCCTTCTGGAGGGAAACGTCCGGCGCGGCCGACACGAGGTCGGTGCCGAGACACGGCGACGAGAAGTACCGCCACGCGTGCGCCGCCGCTACATCCGGCGGCGCGAAACGGAGGGAGCTCTTCATCCTCATCATCATCATCGCCGTCGCGATTTTTTTTTCTTTTCTTCCTTTCTTTCTTTCTTTTTCCTTTCTGAGAGGAACGAATCGAACGAGTGTGTGCTGCTCTTCTGATCGCGCGTTGCTGCACTTCTAGGGATGCTAAATGGGCCGACTGGACCTGATTGGTTTAGGTCCAGTCGTTAGGCTCCAGTTTACGGATCGCTACTTTCGTATACGTGGAAGTAGTCTGTTTGGTTTCCGTTCCAACAAACTATATCGTTTGTTTAGAATTATTTACGCTAATATATACTACCAACCTGTATGTGAAATGCAGGTACGTAAAAAAAAATTGTTAAAAAAATTTAAATATAAAATTATTATAAATATTATTATTTCTAGAAATTAAACCCAAACAACAATAAAAAATTTCTTTCACGTTAACCACTTTAATTAGAATTGTTTAGTTGTAAATAAATAATACGAAAAATTTCGTTCAGAGCAACGAAGATTTAAAAATTTCCAATAAAAGCATTCGATTTTAAAAAATTTCAATGAATCTAAGGACGTTTTACATATTTCCGTCCACTCCATTACGAGCTCCGTTAGAAAAGTAAAAATAAAATAATATATATATAATAGGAAAACGTCCTTTGGAAGGAGGAAAAACGTCCCTAAGACGTATTTCCTCTCTCTCTCTCTATTCTCTCTCCTCTCTCTCACTCACACTCTCTCATCTCTCTTCTCCTCTCTCTCTCACTCATACTCTCTCATCTCTCTTCTCCTCTCTCTCACTCACTCCTCCCACCCGTCCACTCTCTCTCCTCTCCTCTCTCTGACATTGAGCGTGGTCCCTGCGAAACTGAGCACGGCCCTGGCGTCGGTACCGGACAGCACGTACTTCCTGATCTCGTCCCCTTCCTTCTTCCCCACCGCGACGACCGACAGGAGGTGGCTGTCCGCCACCAGCTCCTCCCCGCTGGCCGCATTGTTTGCCAGCATCATCCCGACCCCGCCGGCCTCCTTCACCACCAGCCCCTTCTCCACTCTCGCCCTGATCCCGCGATCGCAGAGCACGACCTTCCCCTTCACGAGCTTGGGGTCCAGAGTGCCAGTCAAGCAGAGCTTGCTAGAATTGCTGCTTCCTCCGTAAACAAGAGGCGCCATTCTGTTCCTCATCCCATTCCCGCTGTAGAGGGACACTCCGACGAACTTGCGGTCGTTGCCGAGAGATGCGAAGGCCGGGAAGTCGCGGTCGAGGGTCCCGACGCCGACGGTGGCGATCCAGGGGTCTTGGGGATGAGGCACGCCTATCGCTTCCTCGGACGATCCAGCACCTGCGAACAAGCAAACTGTTGGTGGGTCAGCACTTTTATAAGTACTAGTGAGTATAAACAACTGAACAGAAGCAACATTCACTAAAACCAACACTAAGTAATCATGTTATAAAATATTACATTACTAGTAATCTTTCTAGTTTTACCTATGTTCGTTACATGCAGCACAAGAACGGAGTCATATTACTTTCTTTTAAAAATATTTTTAAAACACAGAGTTCATATTGATATAAGCAAGCAGGCAAGACAAGCCGATCGTTCTATTATCAAAGTGTGCGCAGTGTGTCTCGTGAGCTATACTCAAAGACTCTAGGGACAATGCACCATCTAGGAACTATCCTCTATCAAGCCAACATAATGAACCAGCTATATGCTTTTCGGTCCCCGAGAAACTCAGGATCGGTAGCGGTAATCCAGCTAACCAATGACTCTTTTATCTGATGCTATTAGCAGCTGTGACTCATGGTTGCTTTTTAATATCTCTGTAGCAGCCGTGACCAATGTCACGCCCCAGTCCCAAAATATATAGGACTAGGACACGTAAGCATGCCAGCCGCATGGATATGGCAACTCCAATATATGAAAACCAAATCCATGCGTACGCTGTATCATGAATATCAAATCCACAAGTGGTATAACATATGTCACAAGTCACAGGGTATAATCTAAATCTCATCCACAGAAAATCAATATAAATGAATAACCAGCATCTATATAACTAGATCTCAACATAAGTATCTAAGGATGATAGTTGGATGGAAACAAATCCACTACCAACTCGAATATAAGAACAAATAAAATATAAGTACAACACAACAACACCATATAGGAATATCAGCTAACAATCACGGGCTCGAACAGAGGACATCCACGAAACATATATAACCATCCAAATCTGCGCTCCTGCAAATACTCAAGAACAGATACACCTGACAGAGGACCAGGTCCTCAGAGGGACGTAACAAGATACAAAAAAGTGAGCCAACTTGAATACAGTAAACATGCATATAATTTAAAAATAAATAAGTACACTGTACAAGATAATCTATATGAATGCAAATGAGGATAACTTTTTGACGTATGGGCAAGGGTAGGCTACTCGATCTACCTCACAACTCACACACACGTCAATGGACATCAGAAATTAACATACCGCGGGAGTAGCGACCAGCGAGACTCCAGAAATCGACATACCACGGGGGTAGCGACCAGCGCGACACACGCCCGTAGTGCGAGCTATATACTACGGTTTACCAGAGTGGTTAAAAGCCCATACGCCTAATGATTGTCCTCGATGATACTAAGTGTCATGTGTGTGTCAACATATCTTAATACATAGTAATGACTGAAAGAAAACTACACATGCAAGAAATATATAGAAATACAATAAATATACAGAAATATACTAAGCATGCAAAATACTGTAAGCAAATTGGCAAGGTATCTTGTCTGGCAAGAAAGCTGTAAAGTGTAATGTCCCGAAGTTCAACACACAGGATCAAAAGCTATGGCTGCAGAACAAATATCTCCGGATACTGAAATAAACATCACCAACGTTCCCAGAATAAGCAAAATAGCTAAAAATCACTTTCCTTTCGTCCAATTTGGACACAGGGGCAAAACGGTAATTTCGGATAAAAGTGGGATTCACATGTGGCCCACTTTGCACCAAAAATTGTGCCAAGGGTAACAGTCTCTAAATGGGATAAATTATAGGTCAAATAACTCTAGATGTCAATACGAACCCAACGGTATGTCCAAATGTGGATTTCGATAAGCCAAACACAATTTCGTCCAAAAAGTCAACCGTGGGGCCCGCCAATTGGCGACTTGGCCAACTGTCTCAGAATTACGTGAAAATTGGGTCATAGGACCAGCGCGTTACCATGAGTCTAGTGGCGTAAGTTTCGTCACAATCTGACGAGCATGCACAAAATGCGCATGACTTCCACAAAAGTTACAACACGGGGTGTGTCCGCGGATACGGACCGATTCCGGCGCGCACCCGGGTCCGAATAAGTTTTTACGAATTTTTACATGTCCTGTTATGCTGCACACACCGTTCGGTACACTTGGTACACAGTGGGGCGGTCCCGTTTGGTGGGGCGCGCTCCGTTTCACAACTTTTGGAAATCTGGGAAAAGTGGGTTCGCGGGGTTTTGTGACGAATTTAATTCTGTCCACAGCAGTTAAAAATTTAGGGTTATTTAACAGAAAATAAACTAGGTCAAGTGGTCTACGCATACAAAAAGAAATCACCGAATTCGGATCTCTGTGGTGGGAGATACGAACTCGGCAACATGGGTGGTCACCGCAGTTTTCTGCGATCCCAGAATTGGGTCTGCTTGCGCCAACTTGGAAGCTATTTTCGTCTATGGGTACACGTTGTTCGAGGTCTTCTATCATACATATATGGGAGAGGGTTAAGGGGTGAGCATACCGGTGAAGACGGAACAGTGTTTGGTTGAGCGAGTCGACGGGAAGCAACTCCGGAACAAAGGTAGCTCGAGTGGGAATCTGCAGTGCGCGAGGTCGCGGTCGTCGGGATTGGTTTGGACTGCCTGGCAGGGTTCTCTGGCTGCGGTGGCGGCTCTCTCTAGGTCTAGATGAGAAGAGGAGGGTCTGGAGGTTTTAGGTTAGGGTTTTATGAAAGATAAATATATATATATATATATATATATATATATATATATATATATATATATATATGAATTTATGAAAGGAAGAGAGAGAGAATGGTTGGATTTTATTCTTACGTGGGCTAAGGTGGGGGGGGGGGGCGTTGGTGGAATTGTTTGCTTTGCGTTGGTGGAATGGTGCTTTAATTGTTTGCTTGCTAACTTTTGCTAACTTTTGCTAACTTTAAGTTGAATGGTTGTTATTAGTTTATAGTTATTATTATTATTAGTATTATTAGTACTTTCTTTTCTTTTCTTTTCTTTTTCTTTTTAAAATATATATATATATATATATATATATATATATATATATATATAAGAAAATTTATAGATTATATTAATGCACACCGTTAGGCTAGCAACTGCTCAAGGGGTTTCCTACATGAAATAAATTTCGAAAAATTTCTAATGGTCCCATAAATCCTCTAAGTGCTCGAACACCTAAAATAAAAATTATTAAAAATCTATCTATCCTATTTAGCAACTAATTACTACAATTAAATTAATAATTAAATAATTAAAAATGGTATATACGATTTTTAGGAAGGGGGTTTTACATTCTACCCAACTTATAAAAATTTCTTCCTCGAAATTAAAATTAAGCCGCGGTAGAAAGTCAAGGGTCGTATAAGATTTGCATTGTTTAAAATGCAAGGCTAAGTTTAAAGGGGTGGGCGATGTTGCGCGTTGCACATCCCAAAAATTATAGAAAAATCCACATGAGCGAAAAATAGGTTTCTTCATGAGTCATGTCCAATGGTGTGGACACCTAAATGCTCTTTTGCATAAAAGTGCCAAACAATTAGAAAATTGCACAAGGATAAGAATTGGATGATGGGTACGTCTAGGATAAGGGTGTAGAATTTGTAGAAAGGCAGTGACTAGTGTAGTGTTCCAATTATCGGAGCACGGTAAGGTATGCTAAGTGATACAATATTGCAAAATTAAATAAAAATATCGTGTTCTATCTCTAACTGGATTCAATCTAGCCTTAGGCTCACTATCTAAGCCAAGTAGGTCTAATTTTGGGTGAGGGATTCACAATCTACCGACTTAAAATTTATCCTTCTATCCCCTAAGGCTATACATCTAGGAAAACTATTCCTCAAATTATTTAATCATGTTGTTCAACCATCAAAGTTTTAACACCAAATATATCACCTATGATGTGCCCTTAATCAATTATAAAAGAGAGTCACTAAGTCATGTGATTAGCCTTATGGGGTATATCTAGTACTTATCAGTGTCAACTTATACCAGCACGAGATTTCGTCTTTCCGAAATAAGGAAAGACGGAGAGCAGTAATAAAGAATTCGAGGTGAAGGTGACATAATACAAGTACGAGGTTCAAAGAGATTAAGGGATTCGAAAAAAGAGTTGTCAGGACAGTTGTGGATTAAAATCCTATTTTTGGTAATTTTTTATTTACATGCTCATATCAGTACAGTTATGTAACCGATACGATGTGTCAGACATGTCTAGGGGCAAGTATATTCGTCTACTACCATATATCTCAATCCACGTAAAGTAGTCATACGAAGGGCGAACCAAGCGCACTAAGGTTAGCTAGACCTTAATACACCGATTCTGATTAGGCAATTGTATCATTGTGTGCACCCAATAATACATATGGCATGAGCAAGCTCAATAAAAGAATAAGCTTGCAAAAACTAGGCTATAATAGCAACATAAATCAAGGTAGTACATCAAACATAAATACGCTGGATTATGATAAAAGAAGGTACATAACAATTCAAGTTCACAAAAAGATAAGACTCTTACAATTTCTACAGTTGTCATACAAACTCCATGTCTAAGTCGTTAGTCGACTAAATTGGGGTATGAGCCTCTAAGTCCTACAGTCTGAATAAATACTGTCGTCTTACGCTAGCATACAATAAATGTCATTCAGTTACACTTCAATAATATGTCAAAAGACTATGTGATACTAGGTTGTGAGGTATACTACCCAACTTATAACAATAAACTAATACTGTAATTGCCTTAAGGATACCATAGAAACTCCTGTTAAGGTCTACGAGAAGGGGGTCTTGGTACTTATTAGGGTATCCTTTTTTATTACATAGGTCATGGTCGTCCTAAGTCTTAATCATAGAGCTCATAGAGCAAGTGTCAATAGTAAGGATAGAAGAGTTACTGGCCGTCAAGGGGAAAGGATCTAACTCGTATCGAGGTGGGGGTACATGTTATACAATTTAAAACTAAGGGATAAGCACCAGGTCTCAATCTACAAGAATAGCTTAACCATCAAGTTCTAACTACTAAGCACATAATTTTAAAATTTTAAGAGTAACAACCAAAATCCTAGCAAGCTATATATATCCTAACATAGGATAAATTCACTTGGTCTATAATCAGAAGTGTCAGATGGCACGAGTTGAAAGATGAAGAATAGAGGAACAAAATTTAGTCGTCGCGCAATTAGCGAACGCTAAGGTCGCAGAGGAAAGATATATGAAATTAAAATAGGGCTCTAGATAGCATCGTAGTTTTCTAAGGAGGAGTGGTATGCTAATTGCTATGTTCGAGTTATGATCAAGAGAAATCTTATATCCATTGCTCTTGGCTTCCTAAGGTACTGTCTACTACTAATAAGATAATGATCTAAGTTTATAGTTCTAATATTATCTCACCATAAGAGTTAGGTCCAGCCATAATATTTAATCTTGGATTTATATTGGTTCCTTAATACTAGGGTCAAACAATATGGTCAAACTTCTAACTAACTCTAGTAGTATCTATACTACTCACAAGTCCTCATATTACATCAAGGGGTAATGGTAAACCAATCTATAGATAAGGAATTCTATGGTTCACTAGATATTCTAAACTTAGTGGTGTGTCTATATTCTCGTTGTATTCTTAATAGGTGTGCTACCATAATTATCATCCTAATAACAGGGGTTCCTATATTCTAGCAGAAGGCTATACTCAAAGAACTATTAGGAAAGTACAGGAATCAAGCATGATACAATTGTTCAAATAGAACAGATAGGAGGAAGATGAATTATAGTCAATTGTGGATGAGATCTTATACTCTATTCCTAGATGCAGGCTTGTTCGGTACAATAACGTAACCGAGACAATATGCTCTCGACCTGCATGGGCCACCACAAAAATATGTCATGCCCCAGTCCCAAAATATATAGGACTAGGACACGTAAGCATGCCAGCCGCATGGATATAGAAACTCCAATATATGGAAACCAAATCCATACGTACGCTGTATCATGAATATCAAATCCACAAGTGGTATAACATATGTCACAAGTCACATGGTATAATCTAAATCTCATCCACAGAAAATCAATATAAATGAATAACCAGCATCTATATAACTAGATCTCAACATAAGTATCTAAGGATGATAGTTGGATGGAAACAAATCCACTACCAACTCGAATATAAGAACAAATAAAATATAAGTACAACACAACAATACCATATAGGAATACCAGCTAACAATCATGGGCTCGAAGAGAGGACATCAACGAAACATATATAACCATCCAAATCTGCGCTCCTACAAATACTCAAGAACAGATACACCTGACAGAGGACCAGGTCCTCGGAGGGACGTAACAAGATACAGAAAAATGAGCCAACTTGAATACAGTAAACATGCATATAATTTGAAAATAAATAAGTACGCTGTACAAGACAATCTATATGAATGCAAATGAGGATAACTTTTTGACGTATAGGCAAGGGTAGGCTACTCGATCTACCTCATAACTCACACACACGTCAATGGACATCAGAAATCGACATACCGCGGGGGTTGCGACCAGCGAGACTCCAGAAATCGACATACCGCGGGGGTAACGACCAGCGTGACACACGCCCGTAGTGTGAGCTATATACTACGGTTTACCAGAGTGGTTAAAAGCCCATACGCCTAATGATTGTCCTCGATGATACTAAGTGCCATTTGTGTGTCAACATATCTTAATGTATAGTAATGACTGAAAAAAAACTACACATGCAAGAAATATACAGAAATACAATAAATATACAGAAATATACTAAGCATGCAAAATACTGTAAGCAAATTGGCAAGGTATCTTGCCTGGCAAGAAAGCTGTAAAGTGTAACATCCCGAAGTCCAACACACAGGATCAGAAGCTATGGCCGCAGAACAAATATCTCTGGATACTGAAATAAATATCACCGAAGTTTCTAGAATAAGCAAAATAGCTAAAAATTACTTCCCTTTCGTCCAATTTGGACACAGGGGCAAAACGGTAATTTCGGATAAAAGTGGGGTCCACATGTGGCCCACTTTGCACCGAAAAGTGTGCCAAGGATAACAGTCTCTAAATAGGGGTAAGTTATAGGTTAAATAACTCTAGATGTTAATACGAACCCAATGGTATGTCCAAATATGGATTCCGATGAGCCGAACACAATTTCGTCTAAAAAGTCAACCGTGAGGCCCGCCAATTGGCGACTTGGTCAAATATCTCAGAATTACGTAAAAATTGGGTCACAAGACAAGCGCGTTACTACGAGTTCAGTGGCACAAGTTTCGTCGCAATCTAACGAGCGTGCACAAAATGTGCGCGACTTTCACAAAAGTTGAGACACGGGGTGTGTCCGCAGATACGGACCGATTTCGGCGCGCACCCGCGTCCGAATCAGTTTTCATAATTTTTTTTATGTCCGGTTATGCTGCGCGCACCGTTCGGTATACTTGGTACACGGTGGGGCGGTCCCGTTTGGCGGGGCGCGCTCCATTTCACAACTTTTGGAAATCTAGAAAAAGTGGGTTCGCGGGGTTTTGTGATGAATTTAATTTTGTCCAAAGCAGTTAAAAATCTAGGGTTATTTAACAGAAAATAAACTAGGTCAAGTGGTCTACGCATACAAAAAAGAATCACCGAATTTGGATCTCTGTGGTGGGAGATACGAACTCGGCAACATGGGTGGTCACCGCAGTTTTCTGCGATCCCAGAATTGGGTCTGCTTGTGCCAACTTGGACGCTATTTTCGCCTATGGGTATACATTGTTCGAGGTCTTCTATCATACAGATATGGAAGAGGGTTAAGGGGTGAGCATACCGGTGAAGACGGAACGGCGTTTGGTTGAGCGAGTCGACGGAAAGCAACTCCGGAACAAAGGTAGCTCGAGTGGGAATCTGCAGTGCGCGAGGTCGCGGTCGTCGGGATTGGTTTGGACGGCCTGGCGGGGTTCTCTGGCTGCGGTGGCGGCTCTCTCTAGGTCTAGATGAGAAGAGGAGGGTCTGAAGATTTTAGGTTAGGATTTTATGAAATATATATATATATATATATATATATATATATATATATATATATATATATATATATATATATATATATGAATTTATGAAAGGAAGAGAGAGTGAATGGTTGGGTTTTATTCTTACGCGGGCTAAGGGGGGGGGGGCGTTGGTGGAATTGTTTGCTGTGCGTTGGTGGAATGGTGCTTTAATGGTTTGCTTGCTAACTTTTGCTAACTTTAAGTTGAATGGTTGTTATTAGTTTATAGTTATTATTATTATTAGTATTATTAGTACTTTCTTTTCTTTTCTTTTTTTTTTTAAAATATATATATACATACATATATATATATATATATATATATATATATATATATATATATATATATATATATATATATTCATAAGAAAATGTATAGATTATATTAATGCACACTGTTAAGCTAGCAACTGCTCAAGGGGTCTCCTACATGAAATAAATTCCGAAAATTTTCTAATGGTCCCATAAATCCTCTAAGTGCCCGAACACCTAAAATAAAAATTATTAAAAATCTATTTTTCCTATTTAGCAACTAATTACTATAATTAAATTAATAATTAAATAATTAAAAAGGGTATATACGATTTTTAGGAAGGGGGTTTTACAACCAAGGTTCAGCTCTTCACCAATAGCCATTGTCCGACCGATGCGAATTCATGAAACACTATCAGATAAACTCTAGAATGCAGACGAGATAAACCAGCAGACCATCTATCTCTGTGCGGACTAGCCGCCCTCTCTGTATAAGTTCAAGCACACGATATGGTTCTCTCGAAGCACAAGCGATAGTGAAACATGTTCATGCAAACTCTTACTCTTAGACAAGCGTTTTAGGTTCTCTTAGTTAGGCAGACATAACAAGATAGTCGGGTGGAGACAAATCCACTATCAAAAGACGATATCCAAACTAAAATGAGAGAGGAGTATAAAATATCTAATATAAGATAATGTGATGACAGAAGTGTATCAGCTAAAAATATCCATCGCTAAATAATCAACGATGCTCAGAAGGTAAGACCTCCTCGGCAGAAAATAATGCGTCAGGTCCAGGCCCGTACTCCTGCGGATACTCCTGGTCGTCTATACCTGGCAAGGGACCATGTCCTCAGAGGGACATAACAAGATACATAGAAGCAAGCCAATTTAAATACAGTGAATATGCATAATGTTTGAAAATATATAAGTACGCTGTACAAGACAATCTATATGAATGCAATAAGGACAACTTTTTGACGTATGGGCAAGGGTAGGCTACTCGATCTAATCTCACAACTCACACACACGTCCATGAACATCATTAGCCGACATACAGCGGGGGTAGCGACCCTCGTGACTCCATCAATCGACATACCGCGGGGGTAGCGACCATCGGACACGACCACCATAGTGCGTGCTAGTGACTACGGTGTTACCAGAGTGGTTAAAGCCCATACGCCTACTGATTGTCCTCTCATGATACTAAGTGTCATGTGTGTGTCAACATATCTAATATATAGTAATGACTGAAAGATACTACACATGCAATGATTATACAAAAATGCAATGAATATACAGAAATATAATAAGCATGCAATATACTGTAAACAATTTGGCAAGGTATCTTGCCTGACAAAAAAACTGCAAAATATAATGTCCCGATGTCAACACCAAGAGTCAGAAGCTATGGCCTCAGAATTAACGTCTCCGGATGCTGAAATAAACATCACCAACGTTCCCAGAATAAGCAAAATAGCTAAAAAGTACTTCCCTTTCGTCCAATTTGGACACAGGGGTAAAACGGTAATTTCGGGTAAAAGTAGGGTCCACGTGTGGCCCACTTTGTACCGAAAAGCGTGCCAAGGGTAACATTCTCTAAATGGGACAAATTATAGGTTAAACAAACTCTAGATGTCAATAAGAACCCAATGGTATGTCCAAATATGGATTCCGATGGGCCAAACACAAATTCACCCAAAAAGTCAACCGTGGGGCCCGCCAATTGGCGACTTGGTCAACTGTCTCAGAATTGCGTGAAAATTGGGTCACAGGACCAACGAGTTACCACGAGTCCAGTGGCATAAGTTTCGTCGCAATCTGACGAGCGTGCAAAAAATGTGCGCAACTTTCGCAAAAGTTACGATACGGGGTTTGTTCGCGGATACGGGCTGATTTCGGTGCGCACACGCGTCCGAATCAGTTTTTGCGAACTCTCACATGTTCAGTTACACTGTGTGCACCATTTGGTACACTTGGTACATGGCGGGGCGATCCGGTTTGGCGGGGCGCGTTCCGTTTGACAACTTTTGGAAATCTGAAAAAGTGTGTTCGTAGGGTTTTCCAACAAATTTAATTCTGTCTACAGCAGTTAATAATCTGGGGTTATTTAACAGAAATTAAATTAGGTCAAGTGGTCTACGCATACCAAAAAGAATCATCGAATTCAGATCTCTGTGGTGGGAGATACGAACTCGGAAACATGGGTGATCACCGCAGTTTTCTGCGATCCCAGAATTCGGTCTATTTTTGTCAACTTTGACGCTGTTTTTGCCTATGGTTTCGCGTTGTTCGAGGTCAATTATCACACAGATATGAAAGAGGGTTAAGGGGTGAGCATACCGGTGAAGACGGGGCGGTGTTTGGTTGAGCGAGTCGACGGAAAACAACTCCGGAACACAGGTACCTCGCTGTGGAAATCTGCAGTGCGCGGGGTCGCGGTCGTCGGAATTTGTTTGGACGGCCTGGCGGGGTTCTCCGGCTGCGGTGACGGCGCTCTCTAGGTCTAGATGGGAAGAGGGAGGGTTTGAATGATTTAGGTTAGGATTTTAGATGAATAGAATAATATATATATATATATATATATATATATATATATATATATATATATATATATATATATATATATATATATATATATATATATATATATAAGGGAGAAAGAGGAGGCGGGTTTAAAGGCCGCGGGGGTCTGTTGCTGTGGGATTCTTTTTGCTAAGTTGGGTTACAAAGCAAAGGTGGCTCACACGGCTTGGAATTGCTAAAGGGCTGCTCACATGCAACAAAAGGGGCGAATGTAATTAGCTAAGGAAGTGGCTGGTAGAAGTTAAGTTGGTTTGGTTTGGTTAAGTAATAGTTTATTTTATTTTATTTTCCTTTCTTTTACAACTCTTTTTCTATTTAAATATATATATGCATATATATATTTGTATATATATATATATATATATATATATATATATATATATATATATATATATATATATATATATATATATATATACTCATAAGAAAAATTCTAGATTATAATAATGCACACCGTTAAGCTAGCAACTGCTCAAGGGGTCTCCTACATGAAATAAGTTCCAAAAAATTTCTAATGGTCCCATAAATCCTCTAAGTGCACCAACACCTAAAATAAAAATTAATAAAAATCTATTCTTCTAATTAGCACATAATTACTATAAATAAATTATTAATTAAAAAATAATAAATACGGTTTGTAGAAATAGGGGTTTTACATTCTACCCAACTTACAAAATTTTTGCCCATATTCATAATGATAGCTATAGCTATTACACTACATTGGTATCTAGCAGGACTCCTAAAACTCATGGTCTGCCATTCTAACACCTCCTCATCTATTGTTCATACACTATTCTATCATCCTCTAACTCGTCTACACTACCCAACTTACAAGAATTCTACTAGTTGTCACATTCTTTGAAGCTATTGTCTAGGTTGTAAGGCAAATACATTTTATTGGGTCGAGAATCTTGGGATACCTGTCTAGAATCTCATAACTATGACTTTTTTCTGTAACCGTCAAGTATCGTAGCCTAATACTGCCACGCCACCTGGCCAGAATGGCTGCAAGTAATTCGACTACTCTACCAAAATTGTCTGGCTGCAACTGTCGCTACCTCGTCAGCGATTTGTCATTGTAAACTGCCTCACCCAAAATAGATATTTTGTGTATATTTATATTATTATATTTATTATAGATGTTGAATTTATTTAGAGTATTCTCTTAGTTAATTAGAAAATAAATTTTTTAGTATATTTACTTATATAAATATTTATTTGGAATTATTTTTAGGCTATTTTAGATTATTGGGATTTTTTCATAATTTTTAGTTAATTAAAAACTAATAACACTAATTTTTTAGGACTTTGAATAATTTATTTTATGTTCAAACCTAATTAAAAATATTCTAAAATTTTATTTTAGGTTCTAAATAGTCAAATATATTTTCTAGAATTTTCTGAATATTTTTAGTATTTATTGGGAGTTATTTAGACTAATAACTAATTTTTAGGACTTCTAGAATTTATTGTGCAAGCCCAGGTATATAGAATGGACCCACATAAATTTTTTAGTGTTTATAATATTATTATATATTTTAAAAAATTATTTCAAAATTTTTGGAATATATTTAATATTTAATTTTATTTAAATATTTAAAACTAATTTTTAGTACTTCTCCAAATTATAATAGGAAATCTATGAATATAAAATTATCCCAAATATTTTTCTAGGGTTTTTTGGTTCAAAATATATTTTTTGTAATTTTTTCAGATTTTTATGATTATTTTTAATGTTTATTTTGAGTTATTTAGATTTAAAATGACTTAAATAATGTTTTGATAAAGGCAAATCAAAAATAAATAATATAAATAAAACCATCCAATCAGATTCTGACACATGTCAGCCTATAGATATCCATTCAGCCGCAGGTACATATATATATATATATATATATATATATATATATATATATATATATATATAATATAATAACCCTAATTATCTCATTATTTTAGAGAGAGGGAGAGAGAGAGATTTGGGAGAATTGTCATATAGGATTTTTTCATCTTCCAGAAGCCATTGCGCATAGCTCCGGACTCCAAACGAGGCCTAGTTTCTTGCGTTAGAAAGATATTGAGGTTAGCTTTCTGATTATATAAATTGTTTTTCAAAATTATTAGTATTAAATTCTAAAAAATTCGTAGAGCACAGCATGTCTGAAAATAGATGTGTTTCGATGTTTTTGCAATTTCGGGAGAACCCGGAATCAGAATCACGAACCGTTTGAAGTTTCGGAAATTTAATATCGAGATCATCGACATATAGTTTTCTCGGAATTTAATTAGAAGTATTTATATACTGTTAATTCTGTAGAACTTCTAGGTTAGAATTTAACCATCGGTGCACAATACAAAATTTGTATGTGCCATAATTCCCAAACGAATTTGAATTCGGACGAGCCATAAATTCCAGTATATTTTTTATCCTGAAATCTACAGAAAATCATGCATGAAAGTCGAGTTTGTGTCGGTTGACTTTTTGGTCAACAGATCGCCTCGATTTGCGTGCCATGAGTCTCGAGTTGATAAAATTCAGTTTCTTTGGAAAAAATTTAGGAATTAACATAAAAATCAGAATAATAAGATTAAAATAGGATTTTAGAGTAATTATTCCATCACTAAATAAATTAAAATAAATTATCTTTTGACGTGATAAATTTGTAATACATAGGCTATTTGGACGGTGACTTGGACTCTGATTCATACCAACAACAGGACCCCAGGCAAGTATACCTCGCCAAAACTTGCAGTTCTTGTTATTTATTCCTTTGACTATATATATATATTTGTGCATGCTTGACCTAGGATCGTGTGACTTACTTAGCGTCCGATTAATAGTCAGGTGCCAACACCGTACGCGGCATTGTGTATTGTCATCTAGACGTGGATACCGAGACCCTATATTCTCGTACTTGTCTTATCAGGTACATCATAACCCAGGACACCTGATACTATTCATGAGACAGAATCTTCCTGAGATATTCATGGTGATTATGTATAGGATACATGTTACATGACTTAGACATTATATTCTTAGATCTCATTATGACTTACTGCAATAGTTATGATCCTGCGTGGCATGGACATGAGACGTCGTGGACATGAGACATATGATTACATTGGGTGGGGAGAGACACACAGGCTACAGGTTAATATATATATTTTGACGACATCTCAGTCTCTCTCTGAGCTAGACAGCTGCCTGTGTCTCAGTCTCTCGCTGAGCTAGACAACCACATGATATCACTACTACCGGCTCCCTGACACAGAGCTTCTAGTGGTTTCAGCCCGAGTTCTAGTGTTGCTCTTATATTGCATTTTACTTAGCTGGTTATATAGTTATTCTATTGAGACACACAGGCTACAGGTTGACTATATTGTGCCGGCGTCTCAGTCTTTCGCTGAGCTAGACGACCACATGATATCACTGCTACCGGCTCCCCGACACAGAGCTTGTAGTAGTCTCAGCCTGAGTACTGGAGATGTTCTCACCTGCATTACACATAGATGGTTACATATTTACCCTATTTATTCATTTATTCTATTTCACTGCATTGTTATGGCTTGTATTTTTTGTACCTTGCTATGTCCCCTGAGGACCTGGATATAGATTATGTCCCGAGGATTTGAGGACGAGATCTATCCCGAGGTATACGAGACCGCAGCAGGAGCTGATCCAGGAGCTGTACCGCCATCCGAGGACGAGGTGTTAGCCGAAAACTTTTCCTGAGCATCCATGTTTCATGCTCAATATTTATTTATGTCAGTCATTTATATTCTGGTCTGTTGAACCATTGTATCAGTTATTTATCGGGTTGTTCCCCGAAGCATTTGTTGAGACTGGTTGATGATTTACATTCCTTAGATTCTGTGGATCATATTTTATATCTTGTGTGGATGAGATTAGTTGTGCCATGTTGTCGTAGACTTGTTATACAGCTTAAGTATGCCCTGATGGATCCATTAAATTGGCTTTGTCCATCTGTGCGTGCTGCTGGCCATTGCCACGTATCTGGTCCCTCGGTATTTTGGGACTGGGGCGTGACATAGTTTTTGTGGTGGCCCATGCAGGTCTACGACTAAACCGTTCGGTTTCAACTTAGGAACCGAGCAAGCCTGCACATAGGATTAGAGTATAGGATCTCATCCACAACTGACTATGACTCATCCTCCTTCCAATCCATTCTGTTGAATAATTGTATCATGCTTGATTCATGTGCCTTCTCATTAGTTTCTTAAGTATAGCCTTCTCCTAGAATATAGAAGTCCATGTTGATAGAAAGATAAATAGGGTAACATTCCTATTAAGAGTACAGCTAGAGTATTGACACCCCACTAAGTCTAGAATATCTAGTGAACTCTAGAATTCCTTATCTCTAGAATTGGTTTACCATTACCCCCTGATGAATTATGAAGACTTGAGAGTAGTATAGACACTACTAGAGTTAGTTAGAACTTTTACCATAATGTTTGACCCTAGTATTGAGGAACCAATAGGAAACCAAAATTTAATATTAGGACTGAACCTAACCTTCCAGTTAGAGAAGTATTGGAGAGCTACAAATTTAGGTTCTTGTCTTGAGATAAGCAGACAGTACCTTAGAAAGCCAAGAGCAATGTATAGAATATTTTCCTAATCATACCTCAAACCTAGCAACTAGCATACCACTTTCCCTTAGAAAATTATGATGCTATCTAGAGCCCCTATTCTAATTTCATATATTGCTCCTCTGCGACCATAGCGCTCGTTAGAGTGCGACGACTGACTACATTTCTTCTCTTCATCTTTCAACTCGTGCTAACTAACCCTTCTGATTATAGACCAAGTGATTTTATTCTATGCTAGGATATATATATATAGCTTGCTAGGATTAAAGCTGTAGTCTTGAATTTGAAAATTTCGTGCTTGGTAGTTAGAGTTCGATAAGTTGGAGTTAATCTTGTAGATTGTGACCCGATGATTACCCCTTAGTGTTAAATCACGTAAATTGTACCCCCACCTCGATACAAGTTATATTCCCTTTCCCTTGAGACGAATAACCTTTTCATTCTCGCTATTGACGCATGTTCTATGAGCACTATGATTAAGACATAAGGCGACCCTTACTTACATGATGCAATAGGAGACCCTAATAAGAGTTTTTATTTTATTTATATGTGCAAGGTCATTTTGTAGGATCCTCTTAAGACTGTCATAGTACTAGTTTAATTCTTATAAGTTGGGTAGTATGCCTCACGACCTAGTACCACATAGTCCACTTGACCCATCGAGGCGGTGTAACTGAATGGCATTAATTGTATACTAGCAAAAGATGACAGTGTTTATTCAGAAAATAGAAGTTAGAGGTCCTTACCCCTGTTTGGTCGACTAGCGACTTAGACAAGGAAGCTATATGATAACTGTAGAGATTGTATAGTCTTAACTTCTTGTGGACTCGAAATATGCTGTGACTTCTTTCATCATGATCTAGCGCATTTATATTTCACAACTACCTTGACTTATGCTGCTATTTTATAGCCTAGTTTTGCAAGCTTATTCTTTATCGAGCTTGTTCATGACAAACGTATTATTGGGGAGGCCCACAATAATACATTTCAGAATCAGTGTATTAAGGTCTAGCTAACCTTAGTGTGCTTGATTCGCCCTTCGTAATGCTACTTTACGTGGATTGAGATATGTAGTGATTAGTAGACGAATATACTTGCTCTAGACATGTCTGACATATCGTATCGGTTACATAACTGTGCTAATACGAGCAGTCGAACAAAGGATTACCAAAATAGGATTTCAATCCACAACAGCTTTGACAATTTCTATTTTCTTTAAACGCCTTGATCCCGATACTTCTATTCTATTACGCTGCCCTTGAACTCTTTATTATTGGCCAACGTCTTCCCTTATTTCGGAAAGACGAAACCTCGTGCTTTGTAAAGTTTGATACGCAGAGAATACTAGATATACCCCATAGGCCGATCACATACTTGAGGATTATTCTTTCAAAATTAAGGACGTATCATATGTGATATGATCGGCGTTGAAGTTTCGAGGATTGAATGACATGAGTAAATAAATTAAGGAATATTTTCTTAAAGTATATAGCCTTATGTGATAGATGGGTAAATTCTAAGTTGGGTAGCAGTGCATTGTCAACTCGAGAGAAATTTCTTTTAGTTTGTGATCGAGCAAGATTAGATTGGGAGAGGTTCAAGCCATTGTAATTTTTGAGAAATTTAGAAGAATGACTAAGATGATGAGGATCAATGAATTTTAAAATCTTGATATTGAGGACCCCATATTTATACCTTAGGTACATGATTTAAATTTTGAATAATGAAAGTAAAATCATCAATTGGAGTTTAGAGGATAAAAATATAGAATTTCAGACTTGAACATTGGTGGACTGCATTTAAATTATTTTTTAATTTGATGATTTGAATTAAGAATTAAAATTTGATGGTTGGACTACCTATTTGAAATATTGAGGATGTGAATGAAATTTAAAAAGTTGAAGAATACAAAAAATTTATAAGTAAAAATAGGAATAATATTGGACCCGAATTACTTCTAGAGGAGATTATGATAGTAGGAGATCGTGAGGTAAAATTTGATATGGGTTATTTAAATCTTGAAGATATTATATGGATTCAATTTAAATTTGGATATTGATGATTTGGAAAAGTGAGAAGAGATTACAATAGGTTGAATTTTGATTTGAACAATGATTGTCTTAATTTTGAAATGATCGCGATAGATTTGAATAGATTTTGTCATTTAAATTTTTGGAAGAGATTGCGATTGACGTACCTTATGTACGAATGTGAAGGATTTAACAAATTATGCCTTATTTTAATTTCGAGGACAAAATTATTTTAAGTTGGGTAGATTGTAAACTCCCTCACCCAAAATAGGTATTTTGTGTATATTTATATTATTATATTTATTATAGATGTTGAATTTATTTAGAGTATTCTCTTAGTTAATTAAAAAATAAATTTTTTTAGTATATTTACTTATATAAATATTTATTTAGAATTATTTTTAGGCTATTTTAGATTATTGGGATTTTTCCATAATTTTTAGTTAATTAAAAACTAGTAACACTAATTTTCTAGGACTTTGACAAATTTATTTTATGTTCAAACTTAATTAAAAATATTTAAAAATTTTATTTTAGGTTCTAAATAGTCAAATATATTTTCTAGAATTTTCTGAGAATTTTCAGAATATTTTTAGTATTTATTGGGAGTTATTTAGTCTAATAACTAATTTTTAGGACTTCTAGAATTTATTGTGCAAAAGGTATATAGAATGGACCCACATAAATTTTTTAGTGTTTATAATATTATTATATATTTTCGAAAATTATTTCATAATTTTTGGAATATATTTAATATTTAATTTTATTTAAATATTTAAAACTAATTTTTAGAGCTTCTCCTAATTATAATAGGAAATCTATGAATATAAAATTATTCCAAATATTTTTCTAGAGTTTTTGGTTCAAAATATATTTTCTGTAATTTTTCATATTTTTATAATTATTTTTAATGTTTATTTTGAGTTATTTAGATTTAAAACGACTTAAATAATGTTTTGATAAAGGCAAATCAAAAATAAATAATATAAATAAAACCATCCAATCAAATTCTGACACATGTCAGCCTATGGATATCCATTCAGCCGCAGGTATATATATATATATATATATATATATATATATATATATATATATATATATATATATATATATATATATATATAATATAATAACCCTAATTATCTCATTATTTTAGAGAGAGAGAGATTTGGGAGAATTGTCATCTAGGATTTCTTCATCTTCCAGAAGCCATTGCGCATAGCTCCGGATTCCAAACGAGACCTAGTTTCTTGCGTTAGAAAGATATTGAGGTTAGATTTCTGATTATATATTTTTTTTTCGAAATTATTAGTATTAAATTCTGGAAAATTCGTAGAGCACAGCATGTCCGAAAATAGATGTGTTTCGATGTTTTCGCAATTCCGGGAGAACCCGGAATCAGAATCATGAACCGTTTAAAGTTTCGGAAAGATAATGTCGAGATCATCGACATATATTTTTCCCAGAATTTAATTCGAAGTATTTACATACTGTTAATTCTGTAGAACTTCTAGGTTAGAATTTAACTATCGGTGCACAATACAAAATTTGTATGTGCCATAATTCCCAAACGAATTTAAATTCGGATGAGCCGTAAATTCCAATATGTTTTTGATGCTGAAATCTACAGAAAATCATACATGAAAGTCGAGTTTGTGTCGGTTGACTTTTTGGTCAACAGATCGCCTCGATTTGCATGCCATGAGTCTCGAGTTGATAAAATTCAGTTTCTTTGGACAAAATTAGGAATTAACATAAAAATCAGAATAATAAGATTAAAATAAGATTTTAGAGTAATTATTCCATAATTAAATAAATTAAAATAAATTATCTTTTGACGTGATAAATTTGTAATACATAGGCTATTTGGACGGTGACTTGGACTCTGATTCATACCAGCAACAGGACCCCAGGCAAGTGTACCTCGCCAAAACTTGCAATTCTTATTATTTATTCCTTTGACTATATATATATATTTATGCATGCTTGACCTAGGATCGTGTGACTTACTTAGCGTCCGATTAATAGTCGGGTGCCAACACCGTACGCGGTATTGTGTATTGTCATCTAGACGTGGATACCGAGACCCTATATTCTCGTACTTGTCTTATCAGGTACATCATAACCCAGGACACCTGACACTATTCATGAGACAGAATCTTCCTGAGATATTTATGGTGATTCTGTATAGGATACATATTACATGACTTAGACATTATATTCTTAGATCTCATTATGACTTACTGCATTAGATATGATCCTGCATGGCATGGACATGAGATATCGTAGACATGAGACGTATGATTACATTGGATGGGGAGAGACACACAGGCTACAGGTTGATATATATATATTATGACGGCGTCTCAGTCTCTCTCTGAGCTAGACAGCTGCCGGTGTCTCAGTCTCTCGCTGAGCTAGACAACCACATGATATCACTACTACCGGCTCCCTGACACAGAGCTTGTAGTGGTTTCAGCCCGAGTTCTAGTGCTGCTCTTATCTTGCATTTCACTTAGCTGGTTATATAGTTACACTATTGAGACACACAGGCTACAGGTTGACTATATTGTGCCGGCGTCTCAGTCTTTCGCTGAGCTAGACGACCACATGATATCACTGCTACCGGCTCCCCGACACAGAGCTTGTAGTAGTCTCAGCCTGAGTACTGGAGATGTTCTCACATGCATTACACATAGATGGTTACATATTTACCCTATTTATTCATTTATTCTATTTCACTGCATTATTATGGCTTGTATTTTCTGTACCTTGCTATGTCCCCTGAGGACCTGGATATGGATTATGTCCCCATGATTTGAGGACGAGATCTATCTCGAGGTATACGAGACCGCAGCAGGAGCTGATCCAGGAGCTGTACCGCCATCCGAGGACGAGGTGTTAGCCGAAGACTTTTCCTGAGCATCCATGTTTCATGCTCAATATTTATTTATGTCAGTCATTTATATTCTGGTCTGTTGAACCATTGTATCAGTTATTTATCGGGTTGTTCCCCGAAGCATTTGTTGAGACTGGTTGATGATTTACATTCCTTAGATTCTGTGGATCATATTTTATATCTTGTGTGGATGAGATTATGTAAAACCCCTTCCCAGAAAATCGTATATATCCTTTATTTATTAATTATTAATTAAATTATAGCAATTAGAGCTAAATAGGAGAAATAGATTTTTAATAATTTTTATGTTAGGTGTTCGGGCACTTAGAGGACTTGGGGGACCATCAGGAATTTTTCGGAATTTATTCCATGTAGGAGACCCCTTGAGCAGTTGCTAGCCTAACGATGTGCAATATCCCATCATATAAATTTTCTTATGTGTGAATATATATATATATATATATATATATATATATATATACAAATATATATGTATATTTTATTCAAAGAAAGAAAGAAAGAAAGAAAGGAAAAGAAAAGAATCAAATAGTATAATAATAATACTTATAATAATAACAATAATAATAATATAATAGTTACTATGTAACTTATGTTCCTTAGCATTAAATCACAGCCAAATTCCCAAGGTGAGCCCGCCCACTAACCCATGTGATGCTGCAGCAACTTCCCCGGAGCAAACCCGAACCTATATTTCCCCCGCCCCTTTATTTACTTCACCCGCGAACCAATCCTTCCATCTCTCTCTTTCTCTTAATATATATAACATATATATATATGTTTAGCTCTCCAAAACCCTAACCTAAAATTCCAGACTTCCCCTTCCCATCTAGAGCCGTCACCGCAGCCAGAGAAGCCTCCCCAAGCCATCCAACCACCCCGTCGACGCCGACATCGCGGACTGCAGATTCCCACTCGAGGCACCTTCGCTCCGGCACATTTTCCCGTTGACTCGCTCGACCAAACGCAGATCCATTTTTATAGGTATGATCTTCCCTTAACCCTCTCCAATATCTGTTTTATAGTCAACCTCGGAAAACGTGTGCCCCTAGGTGAAAAACAGCGCCCAAGTCAGCGCGAGCAGACAAAATTCTGCAATCGCAGAAACTTGCGATGACCACCCATATTGTCGAGTTCGTATCTCCCACCACAGAGATCCGAATTCGACGATTCTTTTTGATACCTGTAGATTACAAGACCTAGTTTATTTTCTGTATTATAACTTTGTGCTATTAGTTGCTGTGGACCAAATTGTAGTCGTCACAAAACTGCGCGCACCCACTTTTTCCGGTTTTCTAAAAGTGGGAGATCGGAGCGCGCCCCGCCAAACGGGACCGCCCCGCCTTGTGCCAAGTGTAGCGAATGGTGCACACAGTATAATCGGACACGTGAAAATTCGTGGAGACTGATTTGGACGCTTGTGCGCGCCGGAATCAGGCCGTATCCGCGAATAAATTCCGTGTCGCCACTTTTGTGGAACTCGCGAGTATTTTGTGCACGCTTGTCAGATTGCGACGAAACTTGCGCCACTGGACTCGTGGTAACACGCTGGTCCTGTGACCCAATTTTCACGTATTTCTGAGACGGTTGACCAGATCGCCAATTGGCGGGCCCCACAGTTGACTTTTTGGACCAAATTAGGTTCGGCTCATCGAAATCCAAATTTGGACATACCGTTGGGATCGTATTGACATTTAGAGTTGTTTGACCCATAGTTTGTCCCAATTAGAGACTGTTACCCTCGGCACGCTTTTCGGTGCAAAGTGGGCCCACCTTTGGAACCCGCTTTGGCCCGAAAATGACCTTTTTGCCCCTGTGTCCAAATCGGACGTAAGGACAGGCATTTCCAGCTATTTGATATCTTCTGAGACTGTTGGTGATATTTATTACAGCTTTTGGAGTAGTCCCTACCGGATCCACAGATACCCGGACGACAGTTGATATTCAAACATCAGGCAAGTGTACCTTGCCAAACTCTACAGTATTGTTATATATTTCCCTTGCTTTATTATAATGCTGTGCATGCTTAACCTAGGACCGTGTGACGTACTTAGCGTCCGATTATCAGTCGGGTGCCGACACTGGGCGCAGTGTTGGGTACGGTCATCTAGAGATGGACATTCGTGACACTTTATTCTCGTACTTGTCTTATCAAGTACCATATGACCCAGGACACTTAACACTATTCATGAGACAGAATTTTCCCGAGATATTCGTGGTGATCCTGTATAGGATACAGGACATGGACATTATACTCCTAGATACTTATGACTTGTTGCATTAGCTATGATCGCGCTTGACATGGGCATGAGACATTGTGGTCATGATATGCGTGGTTACATTGGGTGGGGAGAGTCACACAGGCTACAGGCTGTTTCATATATCTATCTACTACTATTGTGAGGCCTCAGACTCTCGTAGCAGAGCTAGGCACATTACGTGTTTATTACCGCTACCGGCTCCCCGACACAGAGCTTGTAGTGGCTTCAGCCTGAGTTTTAGTGTTACTCTCACTTGCATTTCACTTAGATGGTTACATATTTACCCATTGATCATTTAGTTATTTATTTGCTGCACTGCTTATCTGTATTTATTTGGCATGAGCTTTCTTGTACCTTGCTATGTCCCCTGAGGACCTGGATCCGGATTTTGTCCCCAGATTTTGCAGACGTGGTTTATCCCGAGGTTTACGGGACCGGAGCAAGAGCTGATCCAGGAGCTGTACCACCATCTGAGGACGAGGTCTTAGCTGAAGACTTCTCTTGAGCATCCATGTTCATGCTCAGCTTTTAGCATTTATTTCAGTCATTTACTTTCTGGTCTGTTGAACCATTGTACTAGATTTTTATCGGGTTGTTCCCCGAAGTACTTTGTGAGACTTGCTGATGATTTACATTCCTTATTTATTCTGTGGATCATATTTTATATCTTGTGTGGATGAGATTAGTTGTGCCATGATTGTCGTAGACTTGTTTTACAGCTTAAGTATGCCCTGATGGATCCATTATATTGAGTTGGTCCATCGGTGCGTACTGCTGGCCATTGACACGCGTCCAGTCCCTCGGTATTTTGGGACTGGGGCGTGACATGGTTTTTGTGGTGGCCCATGCAGGTCTACGACTAAATAGTTCGGTTTCAACTTAGGGACCGGACCAGCCTGCACCTAGGACTAGAATATAGGATCTCATCCACAATTGACTATGATTCATCTTCCTCCTCTCTGTTCTATTTCGAACAAATGCATCATGCTTGATTCCTGTGCTTCCCTATAGTTCTTTAAGTGTAGCCTTCTCCTAGAATATAGAAGTTCCTGTTGTTAGATGATAATTAGGGTAGCACACCTATTAAGAATACAACGAGAATATAGACACACCACTAAGTTTAGAATATCTAGTGAACCCTAGAATCCCTTATCCCTATAATTGGTTTACCATTACCCGGATGTATTAAGAAGACTTGAGTAGTATAGACACTACTAGAGATAGTTAGAAGTTTTACCATAATGTTTGCCCCTAGCATGGAGGAACCCATAGAAAACAAAAACTTAATGTTTGGACTAAACCTAACCTTCATAGTTAGATGATATTGGAACTATAAACTTATATCATTGTCTTGTTATTAGTAGACAGCACCCTAGGAAGCCTAGAGGAATGTAATCAACACTTCTCCCTTGATCATACCCCGAACATAGCAACCAACCCCCCACTCCCCTTAGAGAACCATGATGCTATCTAGAGCCCTCTATCTTTATTTTATATTGTTTCCCTGCGACCATAGCGCTCGCTATTTTGCGACGGCTAATTACGTTTCTTCTCTTCATCTTTCAACTCGTGCCATCTGACACTTCGGATAGTAGGCCAAGTAATTTTATTCTTGGTTAAAGGCTCATAGTTTGCTAGGCTTATAGTTGTAGCCTTGAGTGTAAAATCTTTATGCTTGGTAGTTAGAACTTGATAAGTTTAAGTTGTTTTGTAGATTGTGACCAATGATTAACCCTTAATTTTTAAATCATGAAATTTGTACCCTCACCTCGATACAAGTTAGACCCTTCCTCCTTGACGGCCAGTAACTCTTCTATCCTTACCATTGACACTTGCTTGTAAGTGCTATGACTAAGACTTAAGGTGACCCTTACCTATATAATGCAATAGGAGACCCTAATAAGTATCAAGATCCTTCCTCATATACCCTAATAAGAGTTTCTGTTTTATTTACATGTGCAAGGTTATTTGTAGGATCCTCTTAAGACGATCACGGTATTAGTTTAATTCTTTTATAAGTTGGGTAGTATGCCTCACAACATAGTACCAACTAGCCCTATTGACCCATTGATGAAGTGAACTAGGATGACACAACTTTAGACTTGCATTAGAAGATAGTGTTTAATTCAGACTGTAGAATTTAGAGGTCCTTGCCCCTAACTGGTCGACTAGCGACTTGGACAAGGAGGTTGTATGATGACTGTAGAGATTGGAGAGTCTGTTATTATTATGGTTGCTTGTTTGTTTTGTTTTATGAACTTGAACAATTTGTACCTCCTTTCATCATCATCTAGCGTACTTAAATTTGTTGTACTTGACTTATGCTGCTATTCTATAGCCTAGTTTTGCAAGCTTATTCTTTATCGAGCTTGTTCATGACATATGTATTAGTGGACTGGTACATCAATACAATTGTCTATTCAGAATCAGTGTATTACGGTCTGATCAACCTTAGTGCATTTTGGTTCGCTCTTCGCACGACTACTTTACGTGGATTGAGATATAGTTGACTAGTATACTTGCCCTCTAGATATGTCTGAGCATATCGTATCAGTTACACAACTGTACTAATACGAGCATGCGAACAAAGGATTACCAGAATAGGATGTCAATCCACAACAACTTGACCATTTCCATTTGAATTCTTAAACGCCTTGATCCCGATACTTCTATTCTATTACCTCACCCTTGAACTCTTTATTATTGATCTTCGTCTTCCCTTATTTCGGAATGACGAAACCTCGTGCTGGGTATAAGTTTGATATATAGACAGTACTAGATACACCCCACAGGCCGGTCGCATTATTGATGACCTTCTATATAGGATTAAGGGAATATCATAGGTTATATGTTTGGTGTTAAAGACTTGAGGATTCAATAACATGATTAAATGAGTTGGGGCATAGATTTATTAGATGAGTAGTCTTAGATAATATATGGGTAAATTCTAAGTTGGGTAGTAGTGCATTGTCAACTCGGGAGGAATTTCTTTCCGAGTAAGATTAGATTGGGAGAGGTTCAAGCCATTGTAATTTTGAGGAAGTTAGAAGGATGACTAAGATGATGAGGATCAATGAATTAATATTGAGGACCCAATATTTATACCTTAAGTGCAAGAGTTAAATTTTTGAACAATGAAGGTAGAATCACCAATTCGAATTTAGAGGATAAATATAGAAATTCAGACTTGAATATTGGTGGACTGCATTTAAATTATTTTTCAATTTGGTGAATTGAATTAAGAATTAAAATTTTGATTGGAGCAGTGGACATCTTAACCTAGAAGTGATTGCAATGGATATGATTAGGATTTTAGTTATCGCAAGAAGATTGCGACTGACTTGCCTTATTGTATATAAAGGATTAACCGATTCTGCCTTATTTCAATTTTGAGGACGACATTATTTTAAGTTCGGCAGATTGTGAACCCCTCACCCAAAATTTGACCTACTTGGCTGAGTTAGTGAGACTAAGGTTAGCTGAGTCCAGTTAGAAATAGAACACGGTATTTTTATTTAGTTTTACAACATGATATCACTTGACGCACCTTACCATTGCTTCGATAAATGGAGCAAGTCACCAGTCACTGCCTTCCTACGAATTTCACACCCTTGTCCTAGACATGCCCATCAACCAATTTTCATCTTTGTGCAATTTTCCAATTGTTGGACGCTTTTATGCAAAAGAGCATTTATGTGTCCACACCATTGGACATGACACATGAAAAAACCTATTTTTCGCTCATATGGATTTTTCATGATTTTTCTTCGGGATGTGCGACGTGCAACATCGCCCACCCCTTTAAACCTAGCCTTGCATTTTAAACAATACAAATCTTATACCATCATTGCATTCTATCGTGACTTAATTTTAATTTCGAGGACGAAATTTTTATAAGTTGGGTAGAATGTAAAACCCCTTCCCAGAAAATCGTATATATCCTTTATTTATTAATTATTAATTAAATTATAGCAATTAGAGCTAAATAGGAGAAATATATTTTTAATAATTTTTATGTTAGGTGTTCGGGCACTTAGAGGACTTGGGGGACCATCAGGAATTTTTCGGAATTTATTCCATGTAGGAGACCCCTTGAGCAGTTGCTAGCCTAACGATGTGCAATATCCCATCATATAAATTTTCTTATGTGTGAATATATATATATATATATATATATATACAAATATATATGTATATTTTATTCAAAGAAAGAAAGAAAGAAAGGAAAAGAAAAGAATCAAATAGTATAATAATAATACTTATAATAATAACAATAATAATAATATAATAGTTACTATGTAACTTATGTTCCTTAGCATTAAATCACAGCCAAATTCCCAAGGTGAGCCCGCCCACTAACCCATGTGATGCTGCAGCAACTTCCCCGGAGCAAACCCGAACCTATATTTCCCCCGCCCCTTTATTTACTTCACCCGCGAACCAATCCTTCCATCTCTCTCTTTCTCTTAATATATATAACATATATATATATGTTTAGCTCTCCAAAACCCTAACCTAAAATTCCAGACTTCCCCTTCCCATCTAGAGCCGTCACCGCAGCCAGAGAAGCCTCCCCAAGCCATCCAACTACCCCGTCGACGCCGACATCGCGGACTGCAGATTCCCACTCGAGGCACCTTCGCTCCGGCGCGTTTTCCCGTTGACTCGCTCGACCAAACGCAGATTCGTTTTCATAGGTATGATCTTCCCTTAACCCTCTCCAATATCTGTTTTATAGTCAACCTCGGAAAACGTGTGCCCCTAGGTAAAAAACAGCGCCCAAGTCAGCGCGAGCAGACAAAATTCTGCAATCGCAGAAACTTGCGATGACCACCCATATTGTCGAGTTCGTATCTCCCACCACAGAGATCCGAATTCGACGATTCTTTTTGATACCTGTAGATTACAAGACCTAGTTTATTTTCTGTATTATAACTTTGTGCTATTAGTTGCTGTGGACCAAATTATAGTCGTCACAAAACTGCGCGCACCCACTTTTTCCGGTTTTCTAAAAGTGGGAGATCGGAGCGCGCCCCGCCAAACGGGACCGCCCCGCCTTGTGCCAAGTGTACCTAATGGTGCACACAGTATAATCGGACACGTGAAAATTCGTGGAGACTGATTTGGACGCTTGTGCGCGCCGGAATCAGGCCGTATCCGCGAACAAATTCCGTGTCGCCATTTTTGTGGAACTCGCGAGTATTTTGTGCACGCTTGTCAAATTGCGACGAAACTTGCGCCACTGGACTCGTGGTAACACGCTGGTCCTGTGACCCAATTTTCACGTATTTCTGAGACGGTTGACCAGATCGCCAATTGGCGGGCCCCACAGTTGACTTTTTGGACCAAATTAGGTTCGGCTCATCGGAATCCAAATTTGGACATACCGTTGGGATCGTATTGACATTTAGAGTTGTTTGACCCATAGTTTGTCCCAATTAGAGACTGTTACCCTCGGCACGCTTTTCGGTGCAAAGTGGGCCCACCTTTGGAACCCGCTTTGGCCCGAAAATGACCTTTTTGCCCCTGTGTCCAAATCGGACGTAAGGACAGGCATTTCCAGCTATTTGATATCTTCTGAGACTGTTGGTGATATTTATTACAGCTTTTGGAGTAGTCCCTACCGGATCCACAGATACCCGGACGACAGTTGATATTCAAACATCAGGCAAGTGTACCTTGCCAAACTCTACAGTATTGTTATATATTTCCCTTGCTTTATTATAATGCTGTGCATGCTTAACCTAGGACCGTGTGACGTACTTAGCGTCCGATTATCAGTCGGGTGCCGACACTGGGCGCAGTGTTGGGTACGGTCATCTAGAGATGGACATTCGTGACACTTTATTCTCGTACTTGTCTTATCAAGTACCATATGACCCAGGACACTTAACACTATTCATGAGACAGGATTTTCCCGAGATATTCGTGGTGATCCTGTATAGGATACAGGACATGGACATTATACTCCTAGATACTTATGACTTGTTGCATTAGCTATGATCGCGCTTGACATGGGCATGAGACGTTGTGGTCATGATATGCGTGGTTACATTGGGTGGGGAGAGTCACACAGGCTACAGGCTGTTTCATATATCTATCTACTACTATTGTGAGGCCTCAGACTCTCGTAGCAGAGCTAGGCACATTACGTGTTTATTACCGCTACCCGCTCCCCGACACAGAGCTTGTAGTGGCTTCAGCCTGAGTTTTAGTGTTACTCTCACTTGCATTTCACTTAGATGGTTACATATTTACCCATTGATCATTTAGTTATTTATTTGCTGCACTGCTTATCTGTATTTATTTGGCATGAGCTTTCTTGTACCTTGCTATGTCCCCTGAGGACCTGGATCCGGATTTTGTCCCCAGATTTTGCAGACGTGGTTTATCCCGAGGTTTACGGGACCGGAGCAGGAGCTGATCCAGGAGCTGTACCACCATCTGAGGACGAGGTCTTAGCTGAAGACTTCTCTTGAGCATCCATGTTCATGCTCAGCTTTTAGCATTTATTTCAGTCATTTACTTTCTGGTCTGTTGAACCATTGTACTAGATTTTTATCGGGTTGTTCCCCGAAGTACTTTGTGAGACTTGCTGATGATTTACATTCCTTATTTATTCTGTGGATCATATTTTATATCTTGTGTGGATGAGATTAGTTGTGCCATGATTGTCGTAGACTTGTTTTACAGCTTAAGTATGCCCTGATGGATCCATTATATTGAGTTGGTCCATCGGTGCGTACTGCTGGCCATTGACACGCGTCCAGTCCCTCGGTATTTTGGGACTGGGGCGTGACAGATTAGTTGTGCCATGTTGTCGTAGACTTGTTATACAGCTTAAGTATGCCCTGATGGATCCATTAAATTGGGTTTGTCCATCGGTGCGTGCTGCTGGCCATTGCCACGTATCTGGTCCTTCGGTATTTTAGGACTGGGGCGTGACAGTCATAGTCATCAGTTCGTAACAAGTGCCTTCAACTCTTTCCTAGGCATAGTCTAAGTCTTTAGGAAAACACTTAAGGTCTTGACTAACTATTAGGGGTATTATCTAGCTCAAATGATCTAACAATTTCTATTAGGCTACATGGTGCTACTTAAGGGTTAAACTAATAAAGAATACAGATATTGCTATAGTGCATATACATATTAGGAACTTATCCTTAGTTATCAAACATTACTAACACATTTATGTTTTAACTAACAAATAGGGGTGAGGTTGATATAAATCAATAATTCATAATGGCACGAAAGATACAACAATGATAGGAAGAGTTAAGCACGAGATAAGAAATGAATATAAAAGGAGGAGATGAGTCACCCAAGGGGGCGAGATAAGGTTAGGGGAAGAATACTACTACTGGTACTCACGTCATCCATTAGCATCGCGTGTATGCCATCTGGGTAGAATAGAAATATATCCTCATAACTGCTAGACTACCATATATATAAATTCTATATCTATTTTTACATCTAATATCTTGTGTCACGATGGTGTTATGAGTATGCAACGACAGTTATAACTAAAAAGTCGTACCTGTATCTACGGCTCCCTGTGTCTGCTCTCCCATATTTGTCATAATGAGTGCTTGGCCTTGTCCTTGGTTGTTCAACTGGGGTCTAGTCTCCTCCATTTGTGCAGACTGTAGAAGTAGTGGTGGGTCCCTTTGGTCTTCTATACTTGAGGGTGTATGCGGTGTTCTTGATTCTAATGCCATAGACCTCTGGTTCTGCTGAGGACATTCTCGGGCTTGATGGTGACTTGATCCACATATCATGAATCGACGATGACAGTCTCTTAGAATATGACTTGTCTTACCGCAATAGTGACAAGTACGGAGCTCCTTGGTTGGATATGGTGCGACGCTATATGGTTGCTGGCGTGTCAAAGGGTGTCTAATGGGTCCTCTGGCTGTGTCCTTACTGGTCCTTGATGAATTATTTATTGAATTCCATTTCCCCTGCTGATGGCCTCCTGGATCCTGGCCTCTGTCAATAACTCGGCATAAGAGATCCGGGACTGTGAGCTAGTATAGTGTTGGAGCTCCCGAGTCAGCCCACGGTAAAACCTCTTAGCCTTCTCTAAGTCATTAGGTATGAGGACTGTGCCATACTTACTGAGGCGGCTAAACTCCGCGTCATACTCATCAACTGTCTTGTTCTCCTGCTCCAGATGGAGGAACTGATCGTACAATGCGTCCCTTACAGTATCCGGGAAGTACTTCCTCTCAAAGCACTCCAAGAATTGTTCCCAAGTCTGACGTGTACCCAACTGGCGTTCCATTGATTCCCACCAGTGATGCGCGTTGCCTTCTAACTGAGTCCTTAATCCTATCATCCATAGGTCAGAAGGTAATTATGATGCCTCTAACAGCTTCTTGGTATTGGCAATCCAGTTCGTGGTCTCCTCTGGACTCTCATTGCCCTTATATGGCTTAGGGACCATCTGCACAAAGTCCTTGACTGAACCAACCCGAGCTCGTGGTACTGAAACTAGTGCCTGGGTTGGTGTAGGGGCTAGTGCATCCATTCTCTCAAGTGCTGCCAAAAATTTTTGCCTCTGCTTTGCTGCTTGCCGCCTCTGTTCCTGTATTATCATCTGAAAGAATTGGAACAGCTGTGCCTGGCCATCCTGCGGTGCTAGTGGAGCTGGAAAAGTTCTATTAGGTATCGTGGGAGGGGTTGATGGAATTGGATTGCTAGTCAGTCCATCCGATCCGGAAAGAAGAGGTGTCGTTGAGGTCACTCCTAGTGATTGGTCGTCGTCCCTTGGAGACGTGTTGTCCCTGGTGGCGGCATGCCTGTTATGCAAATTCATCTTTCTGCAAGAGATGGACGAAGGATTAAGAAGAGTACATGAATCAAGCAGGATGCAAGCACTTAAGTAGGACATGTTGGAAGGAAGGTAAGTTATAGTCAAGTGTGGATGAGATCTAAAATTCTAATCCTAGGTGCAGGCCCGCTCGGTACAGTTACGTAACCGAAACGGCTAACTCGACCTGCATGGGCCACCACAAAAACATATCACGTCCCAGTCCCAAAATACGTGGGACTAAGAACACGTAAGCATGCCAGCCGTATGTATATGGCAACTCCAATATATGGATACCATAATACACACGTACGTTGTAGAATGAATATAAACTCACATGTGGTATATATAATATCACAAGTCACAGGTATGCTAATCTCATCCACACAACAAGTCATAGAAAATAAATACTAACTAGAATAAGGAGTCTGAAATATCCAAAATAATAGTCGGGTGGAGACAAATCCACTACCAAAAGACGATATCCAAACTAAAATGAGAGAGGAGTATAAAATCTCCAATATAAGATAATGTGATGACAGAAGTGTATCAGCTAAAAAGATCCATCGCTAGATAATCAACGATTCTCAGAAGGTAAGACCTCCTCGGCAGAAAATAATGCGTCAGGTCCAGGCCCGTACTCCTGCGGATACTCCTGGTCGTCTATACCTGGCAAGGGACCAGGTCCTCAGAGGGACATAACAAGATACAAAGAAGCAAGCCAATTTGAATACAGTGAACATGCATAAGTTTGAAAATATAAAAGTACGCTGTACAAGATAATCTATATGAATGTAATGAGGACAACTTTTCGACGTATGGGCAAGGGTAGGCTACTCGATCTAATCTCACAACTCACACACACGTCCATGAACATAATCAGCCGACATACCGCGGGGGTAGCGACCCTTGTGACTCCATCAATCGACATACCGCGGGGGTAGCGACCATCGGACACGACCACCATAGTGCGTGCTAGTGACTACGGTATTAACAGAGTGGTTAAAGCCCATACGCCTACTGATTGTCCTCTCATGATACTAAGTGTCATGTGTGTGTCAACATATCTAATATATAGTAATGACTGAAAGAAACTATACATGCAATGAATATACAAAAATGTAATGAATATACAGAAATATAATAAGCATGCAAAGTACTGTAAACAATTTGGCAAGGTATCTTGTCTGGCAAAAAAGCTGCAAAATATAATGTCCCGATGTCAACACCAAGAGTCAGAAGCTACGGCCTCAGAATGAATGTCTCCGGATGCTGAAATAAACATCACCAACGTTCCCAGAATAAGCAAAATAGCTAAAAAATACTTTCTTTTTGTCCAATTTGGACACAGGGGCAAAATGGTAATTTCGGGTAAAAGTGGGGTCCATGTGTGGCCCACTTTGCATCGAAAAGCTTGTCAAGGATAACAGTCTCTAAATGGGACAAATTATAGGTCAAACAAACTCTAGATGTCAATACGAACCCAACGGTATGTCCAAATATGAATTTTGATGGGCCGAACACAAATTCGTCCAAAAAGTCAACCGTGTGGCCCGCCAATTGGCGACTTGGTCAACTGTCTCAGAATTGCGTGAAAATTGGGTCACAGGACCAGCGTGTTACCACGAGTCCAGTGGCGCAAGTTTTGTCGTAATCTGATGAGCGTGCACAAAATGCCCGCGACTTTCGTTAAAGTTGCGATACAGGGTTTGTTTGCGGATACGGGCTGATTCCGGCGCGCACACGTGTCCGAATCAGTTTCTGCGAACTCTTACGTGTCCGGTTATGCTGTGCGCACCATTTGGTATACTTGGTACACGGTGGGGCTGTCCCGTTTGGCGGGGCGCGCTCCGTTTGACAACTTTTGAAAATATGGAAAAGTGTGTTCGTGGGATTTTCCAACAAATTTAATTCTGTCTACAACATTTAATAATCTGGGGTTATTTAACAAAAATTAAACTATGTCAAGTGGTCTACACATACCAAAAAGAATCATCGAATTCGGATCTCTGTGGTGGGAGATACGAACTCGGAAACATGGGTGATCATCGTACTTTTCTGTGATCCCAGAATTCGGTCTATTTTTGCCAACTTTGGCGCTATTTTCGCCTATGGTTTCGCGTTGTTCGAGGTCTACTATCATACATATATGGAATAGGGTTAAGGGGTGAGCATACCGGTAAAGACGGGACGACGTTTGGTTGAGCGAGTCGGCGGAAAATAACTCCGGAACACAGGTACCTCACTGTAGGAATCTGTAGTGCGCGGGGTCGCGGTCGTCGAGATTTGTTTTGACGGCCTGTCGGGATTCTCCGGCTGCGGTGACGGCGCTCTCTAATTCTAGATGGGAAGAGGGAAGGTTTGTATGATTTAGGTTAGGGTTTTAGATGAATAGAATAATATATATATATATATATATATATATATATATATATATATATATATATATATATATATATATATATATATATATATATATATAAGGGAGAGAGAGGAGACTGGTTTAAAGGCCGCGGGGGTCTAGTTTAAAGGCCGCGGGGGTCTATTGCTGTGGGATTCTTTTTGCTAAGTTGGGTTACAAAGCAAAGGCTGCTCACACAGCTTGGAATTGCTAAAGGGCTGCTCACATGCAGCAAAAGGGGCGGATGGAATTAGCTAAGGAAGTGGCTGGTAGAAGTTAAGTTGGTTTGGTTTGGTTTGGTTAAGTAATAGTTTATTTTATTTTCTTTTCTTTTCCTTTCTTTTACAACTCTTTTTCTATTTAAATAAATAAATAAATAAATATATATATATATATATATATATATATATATATACTCATAAGAAATTTTTTAGATTATAATAATGCACACCGTTAAGCTACCAACTGCTCAAGGGGTCTCCTACATGAAATAAATTCCAAAAAATTTCTAATGGTCCCATAAATCCTCTAAGTGCACCAACACCTAAAATAAAAATTAATAAAAATCTATTTCTCCTAATTAGCACATAATTACTATAATTAAATTATTAATTAAAAAATAATAAATACGATTTTTAGAAATAGGGGTTTTACATGGCACTACAAAGACAAAGTGTTCTTTATGTGGTTTTAGCTATGTATCTTTGATATAAAAAAATGCATGTCGGCTCCCTCGTCTTCCACTTTTCTTTGAACAAGTACCATGTCGCTTCGTAACTGTCTTTCGTACTGGCTTGCTATACATGATTCCAATCACTGTAGAATTTCTCGAAAATGTCTTTGTCAATTTTACCATCCATATTTTCGAACTTCAATTTACATTATGATTGGATATTGCGGTTGATATGCCAAGTGTATAGTAGTGTATCCGCGTGAGGAAAGACGATATCTATAACATTAATTAGGGCATATTCTCTGTCAGTAACAAAATTAGACAGCTTTCTATGTCCGGTGTAAAGTATTTTTAGTTTTTCCAATGATCATGTGTAGTCCGCGAGTTTCTCACTCTTCATGAAGCAAAAAGCAACTAAAAATATTTTTCCAGTAGAGGTGAAGCCAACAACGTGAAAGAGAGGCATCTTGAACTTATTTGTCTTATATGTACAATCAAGAACCAATACGTCACCGAAGGACCGAGCCAAATGTGTGCAATCGGAATAAGCCCAAAATATTGAAAGGACTTCATTACTCTGTGGATGTCTTCTATGGTACTCCACATAATTATTATCAGCATGCAACTTCAATACTTGCGGCATCGATGTTCTTGTTTTTTTACTATTGGCGTTTGATTTTGTTATTGCGTTGTAGATTGACCTCATTGTTGACTTGTTATTCTCGTCTTCGTGTCGTATGGAGGAATAAATTTGTCTTGGTGCAACTCCTGAACTGGACAAATATTCAACTATCTTCCGCTCAACATTGTTCAACCGTCCGATATAGGAATGACCCATAAGTGTTTCGGCAATACCATGATTATGGATTCAATTCTTCACTTGTACTATACACTTAACATCTTCTATGTTTATAATAGAGATCTTGAATGGACAACCGTATTTTCTCGTACCAATGCTTATGTTTGGAACTTTTCTTTTGGAAACTATATCTTTCTTTCCATGAGACCTGAACAAACCACCTCTTTCACATCCAAGCTTTATAGTTTTCGCCTCGGACAGTCGGGCCGATCTTGATATCACAATGACTATATTATTTTTCCGACCAACTTTTCGGCACCAATGTAACGCTTGTTCGTCTAATTCAAAGCAAATATCGGTCGAGAATAAATTTCCTACATCAACGGCAATTGGAGAAGGTACCACAATATCGGAAGACAATAACCCCTACAAAAGAAATTAAAGTTAATAAAACTGTTTAAAATTAAACTGACTACAGAAAATTAGGATAGTCCTCAAAATAACTAGGACTGTAGGGAATGTGTGTAAGCCCCCTCATTTTGGAATAGGGATAATTTGGTACTTTTTAATTTATTTTATTTAATTTAATATTTTAAATTATTAATTTATAAAATCTTTTTTTATATATGATACTTTGTCATGGCTTGGATGTCACGACCCGCACCCGGATATTTGGGCACGAGTACGTGGGCACGTCCAGCCTACGCCGCAGTGTCGGCGGTAGTACGCTGTCTGGGTCATTTTCTGGGATCACTAAATATCTATCTCATCCACAATAATAAACAGGCAAGAATAATCACAGGAATAAGAATGTTAAGATTTCATAATATTTAATCTGTGACAACCAAACCACAGTTAATACAAGCCAGAAGATAAATCGGGGACAAACCCGAGTATGAGCTGAAAGGAAAATAAAATAATAACTAACTGGCTACTCCTCCTCAAAGGTAGTCTCCGGAGTGGGAACCGGCTCCTCAATATGTCACCTGCTAACTCATAGAGGCCATAATAGGTAGGGGCAAAGTCCTCATCATCGCCTAAAACAACGGATCCAGTCAGGAAAGGAGCAAAGTACACAATGCACAACAAGATTAAACTAAATATTCATGACAATTAAAAAGAACTGACAGGTATCATGTTGAGGATATGTATAAAAATAGTAACAATAACTAAGAGTTAATTGCTGTAAGACAGGGACATGAGTAAAACAGGAACAAGGTGACAGAAAAATGAATTACAACCAGGCAATAGGAACTGTAACAAGACAAGAAACTATGTGTGTGAACTTGTGTATTTAGAATACCTAGTTGGCATGTAGGGGTTTATAGGGTTAAACCGGCCGTCGTAGACGGCTATTAAACAGGAATAATCGAGATCCGGCTGATGGACAGTCGTGTACCAACAGCTATTAATCATGGCAAGGGTCAGGGTAAACTACATGCCTTTCAGTATTCTCCCACCCGACATGAAAAGCAAGACAAGAAATACAGTATCCAAGACATGAAATCCAGTATTCTAGCACTACGTGTAATCATCAAGGGTACTAGTAAAGCAGGGAATTAACTATCACAATATAAAGATTAAACTTGAAGTGCAGGTACTTGCCTGTTGTTTGGATCTGATTAATATGGTTCTTGGGGAAAATTCTAGAGATGAGTCCAGATGCTGAAATAGACATTACCATCATACTCAGAAGATGTCAAATAGCTAGAAATGCCTATCCTTGGGTCCAATTTGGAGACAAGGGCAAAAACGACAGTTTCGGGTCAAAACGGGGTCCGCCGATGGGCCCGCTTTGCACCGAAAAACGTGTCCGAGTCAAAGGTCTGCAAATTCACCAAACTTAGTGTCAACAGGTCAGGAACGCTGATACGAACCCAACGGAACTTCCAGATTTGGATTCCGATGAGTCGAACACAAAATCGCCCGTCGAGCGGGGCCTATGGGGCCCACGACACGCGATTTCGTTAACGTTCTCAGAATCGAACCAAACTTGACCCACAGGACCAGCATATCGCTACGAGTCCGATGGCGCAAGTTTCGTCTCGATCCGACGTGTGTGCACGAAGTTAGGGTGAATTACAGAAAAGGCGGATACGGGGCGATGTCCGCGGATACGCGTTGATTCCGGTGTGCACGCACACCCGAATCAGCTTCCACGAAAACTCACACGTCCGTATCGATGATGCGTACGTATCTGTGAAGACCGCACACGACCAAGTCGTCCCGTTTGGCGGAGCGCACTCAGTTCCGGGGTGAAATAGGGTCTTGTTTTTCCTGTTTTTGGATCGCGGTGTGCGATCACCACAGGACGCGATGTCCCGAACAGTTTGTCCGGACACCGAGAGGGTCATACAGGCTTCACAACGTAATTTACAGAATCGAAATTGGAGATCCAGGGTGCAGGATACGAGTACCTGAAGGGGACCCGAGGAACCGGGGTTCTTCCGTGTCCGACACGCGGTTTCGTGTCTGCACTGTGTCCGCGTGTCCAGCGGCGTGTCCGACCTAGGGTTGGGGTTCTGGACTGAACTGCGGTGGCCGGGGAGGACGCTGGTGGCTGGTCGACCGTCGGCGAGGTGGCGCCGGGCTAGGGCGGAGCTGGCAGGGGGGTCGGGGAGCTCGGGATGGCCCGGCGGTGGGTCTCAGGGTCGTCGGAGGAAGAAGAAGGGGGCTCTGGAGAGGGGCTGGCCGGCGTCGGGTGCTGGCTCACGGCGGGAGGAGGTCGGCGCTGGCTGGGCGACGTCGAGCGAAGCAGAGGGCGGTCGGGGTTAGGGTTCCGGCGAGCTAGGGTTTGGGGGAGAGGAATGAGGGAGGAGGAGGTCGGGGTAGGGGTTTAAATAGGAGGCTGGCGGGCGGTTCGTGGCCGGGTAAGTCGGCCGAGGGGAGGACGTGGCCTCCCCGGCGTGGCGGCGTGATTTCCGGCGGGCGGCGGAGAATACGGAGAGAGGGAGTCGTGGGGGTGATGGGGACCGGGTCGGGTCGGGGAGCTAACGGGTCTGGGCAGACCCGCCTGACCCGCAGGGGAAATGGGCTAGGGCTGGGCTGCTGGGTGCTGGGCTCGGCCCACTGGCCCGGGCCGGGCCCAAAGGAAAAGAAAAATATAAAAATAAAAATAATAATAAATATATTAATTAATTAATTAATTTATAAAAATAGTTTTGAGGTATTTAAAAATAGTTCTGAGGCCCAGAAAAATCCAAAAAAATTACTCTAAGTCCAGTTTTTCATTTTACACCCAAAAATGTTATTTTCATGATATTTTAATATTATTTAATACCAATTAAAAATCATTTATTAATTAAAAACCCTGATTTTAATTACAGAAAATTCCCAGAAAATTCCAGAAAAATTGGGAAAATCCAAGATTTAATAATTTGAAAATTCAGGGGATTTACATTGGATATTTGGAGCAATGCAAAATATTTTTCTTCCAAAAAAATATTCATATTACTAATCTTAATTGTACCTAATATATTTAGGACATGGATGTTGCATTTGTTTTATCTCCCCCACCCATGCTCCAAAAATATTGATAAACATCTTGTAAACCCCTGTTTTTTAGATTTAATTATTATTGGTATTTTGTAATTAATGAGATTAAGAGATTTTTTCTGTATTTTTAGCTAATTAGAATAAATGTTAGTTCATGGTTTAATATTTATTTGTATTTAATTAATTATTAATAAAGTACAAAAAATATATTTTTAGGTGTACAACTAATATTTGAGTATTGTAGAGTTTTTCTGGAATTTATTGAGGTCCAAAACTATTTTTAAATGGCCATATATGTACACACACACACACACACATACACACACACACACACACACACACACACACACATATATATATATATATATATTATATATATATATATATATATATATATATATATATATATATATATATATATATATATATATATATATATATATATATATATACCTTTTTAATTTAATTATAGTAAATAGTGGCGAATTAGAGGAAATATATTTTTATTAATTTTTATTTTAGGTGTTTGTGTATTTAGGGGATTTATGGAGTCATTATAAATTTGTTCTAATTTATTCCATGTAGGAGACCCTTTGGACAGTTGCTAGTTTAATGGTATGCACAAATATAAATTCTAGAATTTTCTATATATATATATATAGATATATATATATATATATATATATATATATATATATATATATATATATATATATATATATATATATATATTTATTTATTTATTTTATTCTAAAAAAGAAATTAGAAAAAAGAAAGAAAAAGAAATAATAAGAAAGAAAAAGAAAAGAAAAGAAAATGGGTTTAGAATCCTTAATGGATCTAAACCCAAACCTTAACGAACCCGACCCGCCCTAAACAAAAACTAAAACCATTATGAAACAAAAACAACAACACCCGCAGTATCCCAAACACCCCCCCCCCCCCCCCCGCGTGTATTCACCTCCGCCGACCTCTTTCCCTATATATATAAACCTCTTCCCTTTACAAAACCCTAAACCCTAACCCTAATCTTCTTCTTCCACCCCTCGACACCGCCTCCAGCCCTGCCGTCGTTCGCCAGAGCCGCCCCGCGCCGTCCCGTCGACGTCCGCGACCTCCTGCGTGATCGCGCGCCGCAACACAAATTGAACAGCGGCGTACCTGTGTTCCAACTCCATTTCTCGTGCCCTCGCTCAACCAAACTCGACCTCGTCTTCACCGGTACGTTCACCACCTATCCCTCTCTAAATTATGTGCATTAGATGACCTCGAACAGCGCGTAAACCTAGGCAAAAACAGCGACCAAGTTGGTAAAAACGACAACTCTTGGGATCACAAAAAACTGCGATTAACTACCTATGTTCACGGATTCATATCTCCCACCACAAGGATCTGAATCCGGTTTTTCTTTTTGGTATGCGAAGACCACCTAACCTAGTTTAATTTTTGTCATTTATAATATTTTATTTGTTGTTGTATGTAAAATTAAAATAGGTTAAAAATCATGAAAACCTATTTTTTTCCAAATTCCAGAAATTTTGATACGGAGCGCGTCCCGCCAAACGGGACCGTCCCATCGTGTACCAAGTGTACAAAAAGGTGCGCACAGTATACCCGGATATGTGGGCTTTCACGAAAATTGATTCGGACGCGTGTCGCGTCGGGATCAGCCCGTATCCGTAGAAAATCTCCCGTGTCGCAACTTTTGTAAAAGCCCTGCGCATTTAGTACACGCTCGTCAGAATACGACAAAACTTGCGCCACTGGACTCGTGGTAACGGGCTAGTCCTGTGACCCAATTTTTATACAATTCTGAGACAGTTGACCAAGTCGCCAATTGGCGGGCCCCACGGTTGACTTTTTGGACGAAATTGTGTTCGGCTCACCGGAATCCACATTTGGACATACCGTTGAGTTCGTACTGACATTTAGAGTTTGTTTGATCTATAATTTGTCTCATTTAGAGTCCGTTACCATGGCCTGCTTTTTGGTGCAAAGTGGCCCACATGTGGAGTCCGCTTTGCCCCAAAATTATCGTTTTGCCCTTGTGTCCAAATTGGACGAAAGAGGAGTGGCTTTTAGCTATTTTACTTATTTTGGGAACATTGGTGATGTTTATTTCAGCATTCGGAGACGTTCATTCTGAGACCGTAGTTTCTGACTCTGGTGATTGACATTTGGACGTTACACTCTGCAGCTCTCTTGTCAGGCAAGTATACCTTACCTTTGTTGTACTGTTTAAATTCAGTTATTATTTAGTTGCATATTTATTTATTTTACTATTATATAACTGTGCGCGTCCGAGAGAGACTCGGGTGCAGTCAATGAATGCGTTGACGATAGGACATGTGTCTGACTTAGAGTCTAGTAGACCCACCTAAAGTTGTGGAGTTATCTGTATGACTTCCCAGGCCTTGACACGTATCATTACACGTCACAGAGTGAGTTCATATAGGGACGCGTGCCTCATACTCGACTGGCCATCGGTGTGAGCAACACGTGTAACAGTATTTAGCTTAGTGTTTATTTCTATAGAGACTTGCATTATAGTACGAGATGTCCACGTCGTGTTCACGACTGGTATATCTACATTGGACGGGGAGGATCACTAGTAGGCGTATGGGACATCCACCTCCTTTATACAGATACCGCACTCGACGGAGTGATACGGACGTTATTATTTATGCAGATACCACGTTCCCTAGAGTATTGGACGTTACTTGGTGATTTTACAGATACCTCATTCTTCGGAATGATGGACGTTACAGACACCACACTCTAGAGACCGTTGGACGTTATTATATTCATGCGCCCGTGTTATAGGGGGCATATGTGGCATATACTAGCCAGTCATGATTGTTGGTGAATTACGTCAGCATATGTCTAGCATACACTTTCCCATACGTACTAAGTTGTCCTCAAATTATATTTCACTTAGATGGTTAGCGCACCCCTTTTATTTATTCAGTATTTACTTTATGTCATGCTTCTATGTATCTTGTTATGTCCCTCTAAGGACCTGGTCCCTTTCCAGGTGTAGATGTTCATGAGTATTCGCAGGAGCACAGATCCGAACTTGCTACCTATATTGCGAGGAGGTCTTCCCTTCCGAGCCTCGTGATTGTTAGAGGTTGTACTTATATTTTATTTGTCTTGTTTATTCTATATTTTAGTTCGGCAGTGGATTGTTTCCATCCGACTGTCATCTTTAGATACTTTATATTGAGATCTAGTTTCATAGATATTGGTTATTTATTTCTATTTGATTTTATGTGGATGAGATTTAGATTATACCCTATGACTTGTGATAGATTTATACCACTTGGAGATTTGATATTCATATTACAGCCTACGTGTGTATCATGGTATCCATATATTGGAGTTGCCATATACATGTGGCTGGCATGCTTACGTGTCCTAGTCCTAAGTATTTTTGGGACCGAAACGTGACATATATATATATATATATATATATATATATATATATATATATATATATATATATATATATATATATATATATATATATATATATATTATTATTATTATTATTATTATTATTAAACCAAACCAACCCATTCTAGACCCGAACCCGCACCCTAATCCACAGACCCACTCACCCGAAACTCATAATCCTTAGCTACAACAACTCTTATTCCCCCGACCCTTTGGCTTCTGACCCCCCCCACCCCTCGTTCCTATTCGGTAACCGACGACTCCTTCCTTTCATATTCCGTAACCTCCCTTCACACCCTATATATACACTACTAGAGCAGACCACCATTACCACCATCATCTCCCCTATTGTAAGCCCTCTGATTTTTCAAGAATTTTAGTTTGGATTTTTCACAATTTTCTGTAATTTTTTGGGATTTTTCTGTAAATAAAACCTAGGTATTTTATGATTAAATGATTTTTAAATATTGTTAATTTATATTAAAATATTATGGAAATAATATTTTATGGTATAAAATGAAAAACTGGACATAGGGTAATTTTTCGGAAATTTATTGGACACTGGAAGCATTTTTAAAACCCTAAAACTAAGTAGAAATAAACCGAATTAATCCCTAGAAATAAACCCGGTTCAATTGAACCAAACCAACCCAAACCAACCTAGACCCGGTTCAACTGAACCGAACCCAACCTTAGCGGGTCGGGTCGGATCTAAACCCGGCCCGAATCCGACTACCCGAACCCGCACTTAAACGTTAGCGGATCGGGCCGGATTCATATTGAACCCGACCCGCGACCCGGACCCGTTACCCAATCCAAACCCTAGTCGGATTCCCACCGTCAACACTGTTCCGGCCGCCCCTATATGTAATTCCCTCTGCGGCCGAAACCCTAATCCCCTCGCCGTCCCCGATCGAGCAGCACCCCTCTTCCGCCGGAACCCTAGCCCGCTGAATCCACTCATCTTCGCCGCTCGCCTCGGTCACCCTCTCCCCGTCGAGCCCCGCCTCGAACCTCCACCGTCCGAAACCCCCTCGACGCCCAGCTCCACCTTTCTCCGTCCACCCTCGACTTCCTCCTCTGCCTGACCCTTCCCCTCACCCGCAGAACCGCCTCGCCGTGCGCTGCCCAGCCCAGCACCACGACCATCACCTCTCCGCCTACCTCCTTCCCGCTCCGTCGACGAGCCCAGCCCCCAGCGTCGCTGCCTGAGTCTTCGGCCACCACCTTTCCTCATCTTCCTCCTTCCCCGACTATTCTTCCTCCCCTCCGACGAGCCCTAGCCTGAACCCTAAACATCCCGCAGCCCCTTCGTCCCGACGACTCTCTCCCGTCTTCTCAGCCACTCTCCTCCCCCGCAGTCCTTGACGACGAAATCCCTAGCTCCTTCGCCACACAGGAACTCAACGACCCTCTGCCCTGATCTCGATGACCTCCGTTCCCCCGCAGCACACGAGCTCCGACCACCAGGGCAGCCCGACCTCGTCGTATCGCCTCGCCGCCAGCCGATCCCAGCCAGCAGCTGTCAGTCCCCGCTCCGCCCTCCTCCGGCCAGCCACGGCGTCCCAGCATCGAACCCTAACCCTAACCCTAGATCACTGTGCAAACACTGTCGTGTCGTGTCAAGTCGACACGCGGATACGAGAAATTCGATCCTCACGGAGCCCTGTTCAGGTAACCCGTTCTCTCTTCTTGTTATTTCAATTTCTGTCCCGTCTGTTGTGACGCGTAGACTGTGTGACCCCCCTCGATGCCCGTGCAACCCGCTAGGTGCGTCGCGTCCTGTGGCGATCGCGAACCGTGATCCAAAAACAGGAAAAACAATACCCTGTTTTACCCCGGAACTGAGTGCGCCCCGCCAAACGGGATGACTTGGTCGCACGCGATCTTTACCGAAATGTGTGCGCCGTTGATACAGACGTGCAGAATTTCGCAGAAGTTGATTTGGATGTGCGTGCACACCGGAATCAACGCGTATCCGCCGACAATGCTCCGTATCCGCCTGTTCTGGAACACGTCGTAACTTTGTGTACACACGTCGGATCGAAACGAAACTTGCGCCATCGGACTCGTAGCAATACGCTGGTCCTGTGACCCAAGTTTGGCTTGATTCCGAGAACTGACAAAATCGCGTATCGTGGGCCCCATAAGCTCCACCTGATGGGCGATTTTGTGATCGGCTCATCGGAATCCAATTCTGGAAGTTCCGTTGGGTTCGTATCATCGTTCCTGACTTGTTGACACTAAGATTGACGAATTTGGAGACCTTTGACCCTGACACATTTTTCGGTGCAAAGTGGCCCATATGTGGACTCCACTTTGACCAGAAACTGTCATTCTTGCCCCTGTGTCCAAATTGGACTCAAGGACAGACGTTTCTAGCTATTTGATATTTTCTGAATCTGATTGTAATATTTATTTCAGCAACCGGAGGAGTACCTGCAGATCACACTGAGACCAGAGTTACAGTTGGAGCCAGAACCCCAGGCAAGTGTACCTTGCCAAACTTTGCAGTCTTGTTACATATTTTCCTTGATTTATTTATATTGTTGTGCATGCTTGACCTAGGACGTGTGACTTACTTAGCGTCCGATTATAGTCGGGTGCCAACACCGTACGCGGTGTTGTGTATTGTCATCTAGAGATGGACATTCGTGACCCTTTACATTCTCGTACTTGTCTTATCAAGTACACTATAACCCAGGACACTTGACACCATTCATGAGACAGAATCTTCCTGAGATATTCGTGGTGATTCTGTATAGGATACAGGTTTATGACATAGACATTATATTCATGGATACTATATAACTTGATGCATTAGATATGATCATGCGTGACGTGGACATGATGCATCGTGGACATGAGACGTGTGATTACATGGAGCGGGGAGAGACACACAGGCTATAGGCTGCTCATATATATAAAACCCCTATTATTGTGAGGCACAAGAATCTAAACCCGAGCTTGGCCCATTACTCATTATTACTGCTACCGGCTCCCCGACACAGAGCTTGTAGTGGCTCAACCTGAGTACTCGTGATGCTCTCACTTGCATTTCACATAGATGTTACATACTTACCCCATTTATTTCATTATTTGTTGCACTGTATTTATTTTGGCTTGTATTATCTTGTACCTTGCTATGTCCCCTGAGGACCTGGATCCGGATTATGTCCCCAGGATTTGCAGACGAGATCTATCCCGAGGTATACGGGACCGCAGCAGGAGCATTAGCGGGACAGCAGTAGGAGATGATACAGGAGCTGTACCGACACCCGAGGACGAGATTGTACCAGAGGACTTCTCCTGAGTATTGGCTTGAGATACTCATTTATTTCTGTTTCTAGTTATTTTATTTCCAGTCTATTGCACTGATGTATCAGACTTATCCTCGGATTGTTCTCCGAGACACTTTTATTGAGACATGTTAGTTTATGTTTATTTGCATTTATTCTGGCATTTGATCTATGATTATCTGTTATGGATGAGATTAGAATAGACTGTGACTTGTATCATTGGACCTATTTATTGTTGTATTACAACTTAAGTATGCCCCGATGGATCCATTAAATTGGGTTTGTCCATCGGTGTGTGCTGCTGGCCATTGCCACGTGTCTAGTCCCTCGGTATTTTGGGACTGGGACGTGACATGGTTTTTGTGGTGGCACATGCAGGTCTACGACTAAATTGTTTGGTTTCAACTTAGGGATCGAACAAGCCTACAATAAGAATATGATAAATTTTTAGGATCTCATCCACTTGCTTGAAACGTTCTTGACATCTATCGGATTCGAATTTATTTCTTGACTTGCATCCTGCCTTGATTCCTGTATGCCTCTTATTGTTTATTTTGGTTGCAGAGTTATGGATTCACGATCAAACAATGAGACTCCTGCAAGATCACCATAAGATGCTGTGGTAACCAACGAAGATGAAGTAACACTAGTGGATGGAGGTCAATCAGCACACCAACGCAGTCAAGAAAGCCAGCATGCCTCGAGAATCCAGCAAGATGACGTTCCACCATCGATACAGTTTACTCCACCGATGCCTACCGTTCCACAAGGGCAGGCTATGAACGAACAACAAATGTTTCGAATATTCTACGCGATGATGCAAGCCCATCAGAAGGTTCAGGAAGAAGCTCAGCAAAACCAAGCAGAGAAGTTCATCGACAGATTTAGCTCTGAGATACGGAAGTTAATCAGCTCCGTTGCAACTACCTTAGGCCCGGACGTTCTTACAGGAGCACAGGCCATGGAGTACATCACCAGGATAGATTTTATCCAGAAGCGGCCACATGCACCAGACCAAGCACAACAGGAAAGAGTTGCAAAGCGACCCCAGAAGAATCCACCGAGAGCAGCATCCAGAGCCTCATTCCTTCCTACTTGTTACTACTGTGGCAAGATAGGCCATATTAATAAGGAGTGCAGATGCAAGTTAGGATTATGCTTGATTTGAGGAACCAATCAACACTTAGCCAAGGATTGTCCTCAGCATCGAGAGAAAGCATTGATGATTCATCAACCAGCCACATCAGCACCAGCTAGAGCACCACAGGAAGAAATTGCGAGGAAGTTTCACATGCACCAGCCACCAGAAGCACCTCCTCAAGTACTACCTATCTGTCAGCATTGTCGTAAGCGAGGCCATATTGAGAACGAGTGCAGACGCAAAAGAAAAGTATGTTTAGCTTGCGGATCCAGTCAGCATTCATCGAGGGAATGCCCTGAGCGTCGAGAAGGAGCACTAGCGGTACCAGTACCGAGGCCAGCCTATCCAGCATTGGGAGCATCACAAACGGAAGTTGAAGGAGTCCTACCACCAGCTCCAGGAGGGTATCAGCCGAGGCCACCTTTGGCACCACAAACAGCACTCTTCTAGCAGGCCCAACAGCAGCAGAGGAATCCACCGCAAGGACGTGGACAAGCCCTGACGATGACTTTGGAAGACCCGCAGACTCATGGAGTAGCTAATGCGCGTAAGTGATTTGTAGTTATTCGTTTCTAGTATTGTTTTAGCTCGTGCCTGTTGGTTCGTGACCTCAGCCTTAACCTGTCAGCCTTAACCTAGTAATGTTGAACTTGCTAATAACCTAGAATATTTTTATAATTGATAACCTAATATGTTTTTATAAGTAATAAACTGTAGATTTCTAGATTTCCTTTATTCGGGAAATTGCATAACTTTTAATGATTAGGAAAATAATTTTCCCTTTGTATTATTCTTACACCCTGAAAAAGATTCCCCTTGATCGTGCTGTGCTTCGAACAATATTTGTAACCGTGTCATCTCTGTTGACCGGTTATTCTTTGATTGCGAGGACGCAATCCTCTTAAGAAGGGTAGATTGTAAGCCCCCTGATTTTTCAAGAATTTTAGTTTTGGATTTTTCACAATTTTCTGTAATTTTCTGGGATTTTTCTGTAATTAAAACCTAGGTATTTTGTGATTAAATAATTTTTAAATATTGTTAATTAACATTAAAATATTATGAAAATAATATTTAATGGTGTAAAATGGAAAACTGGACATAGGATAATTTTCCGGAAATTTATTGGACCCCGGAAGCATTTTTAAAACCCTAAAAACTAAGTAGAAATAAATCGAATTAAACCCTAGAAATAAACCTGGTTCAATTGAACCAAACCAACCCAGACCCGGTTCAACTGAACCGAACCCAACCTTAGCGGGTCTGGTCGGATCTAAACCCGGCCCGAACCCGACTACCCAAACCCGCACTTAAATGTTAGCGGATCGGGCCGGATTCATGTTGAACCCGACCCGCGGACCCGGACCCGTTACCCAATCCAAACCCTAGTCGGATTCCCACCGACAACACTGTTCCGGCCGCCCCTATATGTAATTCCCTCCGCGGCCGAAACCCTAATCCCCTCGTCGTCCCCGATCGAGCAGCACCCCTCTTCCGCCGGAACCCTAGCCTGCTGAATCCACTCATCTCCGCCGCTCGCCTCGGTCACCCTCTCCCCGTCGAGCCCCGCCTTGAACCTCCACCGTCGAAACCCCCTCGAAGCCCAGCTCTACCTTTCTCCGTCCACCCTCGACTTCCTCCTCCGCCTGACCCTTTCCCTCACCCCGCAGAACCGCCTCGCCGTGATCTGCCAGCCCAGCACCACGACCATCACCTCTCCGCCTACCTCCTCCCCGCTCCGTCGACAAGCCCAGCCCCCAGCGCCGCTGCCCGAGTCTCCGGCCACCACCTTCCTTCCTCTTCCTCCTTCCCCGTCTCCACTTCCTCCCCTCCGACGAGCCCTAGCCTGAACCCTAAACACCTCGCAGCCCCTTCGTCCCCGACGACTCTCTCCCGTCTTCTCAGCCACTCTTCTCCCCCGCAGTCCTCGACGACGAAATCCCTGCTCCTCCTCCACCCAGGAACTCGACGACCCGCTGCCCGATCTCGACGACCTCCGTTCCCCCGCAACACACGAGCTCCGGCCACCAGCGCAGCCCGACCTCATCGTATCGCCTCGCCGCCGACGATCCCAGCCAGCAGCTGCCAGTCCCCGCTCCGCCCTCCTCCGGCCAGCCACGGCGTCCCAGCATCGAACCCTAACCCTAACCCTAGAGTACTGTGCAAACACTGTCGTGTCGTGTCAAGTTGACACGAGGACACGGGAAATTTGGTCTTCACGGAGCCCTGTTCAGGTAACCCGTTCTCTCTCCTCGTTATTCTGATTTTTGTCCCGTCTATTGTGACGCGTAGACTGTGTGACCCCCTCAATGCCCGTGCAACCCGCTCGGTGCGTTGCGTCCTGTGGCGATCGCGAACCGCGATCCAAAAATAAAAAAAACAATGCCCTATTTTACCCCGGAACTGAGTGCGCCCCACCAAACGGGACGACTTGGTCGCACGCGGTCTTTACCGAAATGTGCGCGCTATTGATACGGACATGCGAGATTTCGTAGAAGTTAATTTGGATGTGCGTGCACACCGAAATTAACGCGTATCCGCCGACAACGCCCCGTATCCGCCTATTATGGAACACGTCGTAACTTTTTGTACACACGTCAGATCGAAACAAAACTTGCGCCATTGGACTCATAGCAATACGCAGGTCCTGTGACCCAAGTTTGGTTCGATTCTGAGAACGTTGACAAAATCGCGTATCGTGGGGCCCACAGGCTCCACCTGACGGGCGATTTTGTGATCGGCTCATCGGAATCCAATTCTGGAAGTTCTGTTGGGTTCGTATCATCGTTTCTGACTTGTTGACACTAAGATTGACGAATTTGGAGACCTTTGACCCTGACACATTTTTTGGTGCGAAGCGGCCCACATGTGGACCCTGCTTTGACCAGAAACTGTCATTCTTGCCCCTGTATCCAAATTGGACTCAAGGTCAGGCATTTCTAGCTATTTGATATTTTCTGAATCTGATGGTGATGTTTATTTCAGCAACCGGAGGAGTACCTGCAGATCACACTGAGACCAGAGCTACAGTTGGAGCCAGAACCCCAGGCAAGTGTACCTTGCCAAACTTTGCAGTCTTGTTACATATTTTCCTTGATTCATTTATATTGTTGTGCATGCTTGACCTAGGACGTGTGACTTACTTAGCGTCCGATTATAGTCGGGTGCCAACACCGTACGCGGGGTTGTGTATTGTCATCTAGAGATGGACATTCGTGACCCTTTACATTCTCGTACTTGTCTTATCAAGTACACTATAACCCAGGACACTTGACACCATTCATGAGACAAAATCTTTCTGAGATATTCGTGGTGATTCTGTATAGGATACAGGTTTATGACATAGACATTATATTCATGGATACTATATGACTTGATGCATTAGATATTATCGTGCGTGACGTGGACATGATGCATCGTGGACATGAGACGTGTGATTACATGGGATGGGGAGAGACACACAGGCTACAGGCTGATCATATATATAAAACCCCTATTATTGTGAGACACAAGACTCTAAACCCGAGCTTGGCCCATTACTCATTATTACTGCTACAGGCTCCCCGACACAGAGCTTGTAGTGGCTCAGCCTGAGTACTCGTGATGCTCTCACTTGTATTTCACATAGATGGTTACATACTTACCCCATTTATTTTATTATTTGCTGCACTGCATTTATTTTGGTTTGTATTATCTTGTACCTTGCTATGTCCCCTAAGGACCTAGATCCGGATTATGTCCCCAGGATTTGCAGACGAGATCTATCTCGAGGTATACGGGACCGCAGCAGAAGCATTAGCGGGACAGCAGCATGAGCTGATACAGGAGCTGTACCGACACCCAAGGACGAGATTGTACCAGAGGACTTCTCCTGAGTATTGGCTTGAGATACTCATTTATTTCTGTTTCTAGTTATTTTATTTCCAGTCTATTGCATTGATGTATCAGACTTATCCTCGGATTGTTCTCCGAGACACTTTTATTGAGACATGTTAGTTTATGTTTATTTGTATTTATTCTGGCATTTGATCTGTGATTATATGTTGTGGATGAGATTAGAATAGACTGTGACTTGTATCATTGGACCTATTTATTGTTGTATTATAGCTTAAGTATGTCCCGATGGATCCATTAAATTGGGTTTGTCCATCGGTGTGTGCTGCTGGCCATTGCCACGTGTCTAGTCCCTCGGTATTTTGGGACTGGGGCGTGACACCTATCATTCTGACACGCCACCGACAACCGCTGTCGCAAGCCGCCGCACCAACCCGCCCAGAATCCCCGAGCAGCAGCAATATACTTTCCTTCTCGCCTCTGTATCTGCCTGTACAGTAATCCAAACAGCGACCCGTCGAGTCCTATGCGAAGACCACATGACCTCCTTGAACCCTGTGTAATTAGTTTAGTGTATCGTGTCCTATGTCGATCGCAAATCGTGACGCAAAACAGGAAAAAAATAACTAATTTGTGAGAACAGAAACTGTCCCAGGTGCGTTTTAGTCCCGTTATCTCCATAACGGCACGCAATACTAAAATTCTACTTGAACAGTAAATTAGATAACATAACCGAGTTTTAAGCTCTTCAATTAGTTTATTTTAATTCGTTGTATGCTGTGAGTTATTTGCTGTTGAATTTCGTTAAAAAACTTGATTTCTTAAAACCGAATTTTCTAGATACGGGGTGCGTCTCGCCAAACGATGCGACTTCGTTGTGTGAGGATTTCACCAAAAGGCGCATATCGTCAACGCGGACGTGTAAGATTTTGCGGAACTTGATTTGGATGTGCGTACACACCGAAATCAACAAGTATCCGTCAAAAAATACCGTATCGGCCTGTTCCAGCACTCGTCACTCGTTTCGCAAAGAAATTTGCGCCATCGAATTTGCAGCGTTACGCTGGTCCTATATGTTTTTCTCGTAGACGTAAACCCAACAACGTGAAAAAGAGGCATCTTGAACTTATTGGTCTTATATGTACAATCAAGGACCAACATATCTGCGAAGGACCGAGCCAAGTGTGTGCAATCAGGATGAGCCCAAAACAACGAAAGGAGTTCATCATTTTGTGGATGTCTTCTATGGTACTCCATGTAGTGATGCTCCCCAAGCAACTTCAATACTTGCTGCATCGCCATTCTTCCTTTCATACTATTACATTTTACTTTGGCCAAATTATTATAGATCGTCCTCATGGTTGACTTGTTCCCATCTTCTTTTTGTCGCACGGTAGAATAAATTTGTTTCGGTGCAACTCCAAAAAGGAACAATTCTTCAACCAACTTTCTCTCATCCTCTTTCAACCGTGCCACGTAGGCATGACCCGTAAGTGTCCCTAGAATAGGATGATTGTGTCTTCCATTCTTAACTTCGATTATCCACTTCACATTTTCTACTTTTACAATCAACACCTTAAATGGGCAACCACATTTTCTCGTCCCAACGTTTTTCTTAGGGATTTTATTTTTCAACAACACCCTTTTTTTTATGATGCTCCCTGAACACACCTCCTCTTTCGCAGCCCAGCTCTACATATTTTCGGCCCGGCCGAGATCTGGTGGATCTTGCAATGATAATTACTATGTTATGTCGTCTTTCAACTTCTCTGCACCAATGTAATGCTTCTTCCTAGGATGCAAATTAAATATCCGTTGAGAATATATCATCCACATCAACCCCAATAGCAGGATGTACCACAACATCTGTACAAGGTTGGTCCTATAACCAATATAAAATAATCTAAAAATTAATAACTTCAAATAATTGGCAGTTCAAATAATTTACAGTCTTTAAGATTCAGGACTGTCACTATTTTGACAGTCCACTTAGTATATAAGACTGTCGAAATTATTGACAGTCCTATATTTATATAGGACTGTCTAATTTTATACAGTCCTTACACGATGACTGTCGAAATAGGGTTGTCGTTTTACGTACCGTACGTGCTTCGGAATAACCGACATGTTCTTCGGAAGGACCGGAGTGCATATTTAATGGATTGCATGATCCGACTTCTTCATCGAAGATAATTTTATGCATCGCTCCTACAATAGTCAAATAAAACTAAATCTTTTTGTGACAATCGCAAAACTTATTCATCGTATGTTGTCGAAGACATACCGGAAGAATATTCGTTGGACAATCACCAAAGCAAAATTCTCTTCCACTTGGGACCACAACTATCAAATTCCAAATTTAGGTTTAGATTTTTGGACTTGGAGAATGAGAGTTTCTTCATGTGAGGGTGAAAAACAAAAAATAGAAATTATTTTTACTTATATAGCTTGGTGTGGGCTACTCCTAAGTAAATTTTAGGAGTGGCAAACTTGTAATTTTTGGTAAAATTTTAATGGATTAGCCTCAAGTAAAATTTTAAAGACAGAGGTTGCACAGAGATTAAGACAACACAGATTACATTTTAAAGAAAATTTTAGCATACAAGATTACAAACTATATGTGCACATGAGCAAATATCTATATTCATATTATATACATTAGATCTTGGTAATATTTGTATTTGTACATGCTTGAGACGATAATTAGGTTCCAATTTTTTCGATAAAAGGACCCACCTCAAAAGAAATGTTACATTCTAATATCTTAATTATGTTTCGAACGATTATAGCCAGAGTCAAATTACTTTAACCATTTTTTGTGTCCCTTTAAAAACTAGACGTGTGACACATAATTGACACTCATATCGTGGAAGTATGATATCATATTGTCAGACATGGATAAGACTTTCTGGACAAGTATCCGTGCAACTTTGGTTACATCTCCTTTATGTATACTTTAATTGCTGATGTATGTTAAGTTACGAGCTTGTTCTCCCGACGACATGATCGATTCTCATAATATGATCATAATTTTAAAAGAGAACATAAATTTTAGTAAAAAAGTTTAAAAAAATACTCGTTTATCAAAGTACCAAAAAATTAAAAATTATTTACCTCGACATCATAAAAAAAAAATCAACATGTGAATGATCTCCCTGTAACTTGTACTGAACTTTATAAATTCTAATAAGCATTAAGATATTTTTTATAAGTTTTGATAACAATAATTAATAAACATAAAAAATTATTAGCGCACTCTCCCATCACGCTCTCTAACTTCATACTCTTCTAAATAGTCATGTTCTCCCACTCCCGCCTCCGCTCCCCTTCTGGCTTCTAAGCTTTGAAATCAATTACTGAAGGGAGTTCTGCATGATGTCACACTATGAAGACATGCATAGTGTGATTACGATTTCAGACACTTTTGTGTGGTAGAATTAGGAAATACATATTTCTTAGTGTAGCTAGAAGCTGTTCACAATAGATGATGTAGTCAAATGGGAGACAGACTGGATAACTAAAGATCTTCATTATTTTTGGTTTTCTTTAGATATAACCCCCTCAATTCTTGCCTATTTTGACATAATGCCCCCAAATTTTGATAATTTTTACCACTTTGCCCCTTCTTCTTCATCATCAAACCCATCAAAAGCCAAACTCATAATTTTTCATTCTTCACCCTAACACTAACCTTCTTCGCAACCGGTCCTATCTTTCTCCTCTTTCGTCTACCCCCCTCTCCTCCGCTCCATCATCCTCAAGTACAACAAACCTAAATCAGACAAACCCAAAATCCAACAAAAGCAAACCCCCACACTCCAACACGACCACCCTCGGCCACCCCTTCCTCCTCTCCGCCTCCCTCTTTAGGCGATCTCCTTCTTCGGTTATTATTTCTTCCTCTTCTTCAATCTCAAATCCACCAAGCACATCACACCGACCCTTATGTACAAAAGTGTCATTTATTTGGCATGATTAAGGTTAACTCTAGGGCAAATTAGTTTAACTTGGACATAATCTAACGAAGGGGTTTTTCAGCTTTATGTTGAAATGAATAATGATTTGAGGGGTCTCCTACAAAATAACAAGATTCAATAGGCTTATGTAGAAATGGACAAGATTTGAGGGGCTTCCATCTAAAAAATTAATGTTCTAAAATTCTCTATGCGGGTTATGTACGGAAGAAGGGCGCCTAGGCCACCTAGGCGCTGAACAAGTATTAGTTAATTTTTTTGTTTTCTCTTCTCCTACTCCCTTGTAATAGCTTATATAGTATTTTTTTAAAACTAATTTGGGTCCTATTTCTCTCATCTCTAAACATCTCTTGTTATCTATTACATGGTTCAAATACTTCTACATGACTGCAACAATGAAAACATTGTATCAAACTATCATTTTGTATGAACAATAAGACATCCAAAACCTATCCATGACTTATCAAACATATCCAAAATATAACATGGCAAAACATAAAAAGTATCATAACTCCTAAGCATCAAACTTGGTCTCCATAGTCTTCCAACACAAGCCGCACAAAGACGCACAAGTCGCACAAGGCGCTTAGGTGCCGAACATGTCCAAACATGTCTGCGCAAAGGCACAACCATATTGTACCGCATAATAGGAAGTTTTCGCTTCGGCCTAGGGGTGTCTAGCGCCTAGGTGGCCGAATATGCCGATTTTTAGAACACTATAAAAATTCGTTATTTTTTTCAAGGTGAAAGATTCTACCGTGTTACTTGAAATTAAAGAAAGAGAATGATGGAGATGAAATGTTTAAAAAAATAGGAGAAGTGACACCTGTTAATTTGTTCTATGGGTTAGTTCTGTTTGTAATGCTCCGGGGCTTAATTGAAAGGTACAAAGACTAGTTTGCTCTCTACTTCCAAGTCTTCTACCAGTGGTGGATTTTGAAACAAATTTCTGCAGAAGCTAAAATAAAAGTAACTAAGGCGTATACTTTTGGGGAATGATACAACCACAAATATCGATGCAAGAACATAAAATTTATTTGTAGTGGGTTGGTTTAAAGGGTTTTTGAAATTATTAGAGAGGGGATAGGATAGGTCTCTATGAAGCTTTGTTACTATATTCTCCTATTAGAATGAAGTCAGCTATAGAGCATAAAAAAGTTACATAAAGGATTTTGCAAAGTTTTATGACCGACCTGAGGAAGGTTCATGATATTAGATATTGGTCTTATAATGTTTGGGGGTTTGTCATAACGAAAAACATAAACTCGACAATATAACTGACATATCGGATGAGATGGACCAATGGTGAATAAAACTATAAATCATTCATATAAATCTAACAAGTATCTTTAAATAATTTCAAAACTCAAAATTATCCTTCAAACTAATAGATGAATAAAATTCTTCTCTATAAAATCTACAAACGTAATATTTAGAAGCTATCTCCAAAAGAAAATCACAGAACATAATCTAGTAAGCTAATGAAGATATCATTGTCATCTCTTTATTCTCCAAATATAAGTTTGTTCATTTTGCTCAAAGACGTAAGGCTTCTTCTTCCTTCAGCTCTTTTTCTTCTTCTCCTCCTCTTTTCTTATTCTCTATTTTTTCGATCGGGTTCGAGAGGGAGAGAGATTGGTTTTAGGACAGAGGAACAAAATTTTTTTATCGGGCTTTAAAATTTAAATTTTAAACCTAGAAATAAGAAAAAATGGATAATTTTCTATTGGGTTTGAACCCACAAACTTAAAGACACAAACTTAACATTTATACTAGTAAAACCAACTAGTATTTCGGTCAAAACGATTGGTATACCTGTCAAATATCGACAGCTATACTTGTAAAATATCAGCAGGTATACAGGATAAACCGGCTGATATATATTTGGACCAATTTTTCTGTCTCGAATTTCCAAACCGTATCGGTTTATCCTCAAAATCAATAATCCGGCTAGTATGTCGGTCCTAGCAGCTGATATCCGGAAAACTGCTTATACCTCTATGTTGGTACCAGATTCCTAACTAAGATAGCTATGACCTATGAGCATGAATGGTTCATTATGCTATTGTACCTAGGTGGGTAAAGGTCAAGACCTTAGATGCCACTTTTTTTTTTCAAACCAGGCCAGTATTTTTTGTCAAACTACTTTGGTACTTGATTTCTGATATCCAGCGCCGTTAGCTCTATGCTTGAACTATTTTTTGTATGTGAATAGGACTGATGCTACCGAGACAGGACAAAGTGCATCAGTTAACACAACTTTTTTAATTTGAATGAATAATTTATCCCAGAACTTTACCTTTGTTGGAAAAATATATTCTAAGTGAATGAATAATTTGACTTGAAAAATTAATTAAAAATATTTTAATTAAATTTTCAATGGGTGTCTGTTCGAAAGGGTGTGTACCTTTCAAACAATGCGTCTCTTGACACTTTGTGTCTTTTCATCCTTTATAAAAAGGAGAGTCATGTTAGTGTTTAATTAACTCATACAAATTATTCACACATCAAGCATTAAGTCCAAGAGAGAGACAATCGTCAATAAACCGTAAGCACCTGTGTGGAGCGAATATTGTCTTAAGGACATTGAACCAAGTTCAAGTCTCGGTATCGATTAGATCATTTATTTATATTTTATTCTCAGATTCTAAAATACAGAAATAGAATTATTTTTACTAACAACCTTGCCTTCCCTCCCTCTACCAAGGGCTTTAATCACTTGGTTGTGTCCACCCTTTCGTATTAATCAATACATCTTGTGTTGCAGAGATGCAATACACACTTATTCTCTAATCTCGAGTCTTAGAATTATTGTTGATTTTATTTTTTTTAATCTAAAGGAAATATTGTAATACATCTCTCATGTGTCCTGCAACGTGGGTTCTGGTGCGGATGTACGTGATGCGTGCATGTTATCTGCACACTTGAGAAGAATCCATCTTGAGACAAATCCTTCGCATATTGTTTCGGAAAAAAGGTAGGAATGCAACTCGGGTTGGGTCGGATTTGAGCTCAATTCGAGTCCAATCCGATGAATCATAAGTCTAGTCCGAGCCCAAGTCCGACTCGACCTCGGGTTTAACATATGTAGCCCAAGACCAAGTTCGGAGGATCGAATTGGGCTCGAATTGGGTTGGGTCCATCAGGTTTATCGGGCTCTTAATATGATAGTTGAAATAATTTTAAAAAAGAGTAATATTAAACACATAATCAAATAGCAATCAAGTCTCAATCATTACAAAATATAAATTAGAAATGAGATTTAGGATAAGGAGTTGAAGAGTTTTTGTAGTTAAATTTAAGGTTAATTTTTTTTTTATGAAGTATGAAACTATATATATATATATATATATATATATATATATATATATATATATATATATATATATATATCGGATTGCGGGTTCTTTGGGTAACCCGACACATGAACCTGAGCCCAATTCGATTTTTGATTGGGTTCAAATATTTTAACCCGAGTCCGAACTGGAGTATCTTTAACCCTAATCCAACCAATTAATGGGTTTATCCGATCGGGCTCGGATTTATCCTGTCCGAGTTGCATCCCTAGAAAAAGGGAAGGGATAGTTTAGCAAATGTTCTCATTACAAGTATAGAAACTTGCATATACCTCCACTTATTTTAAAAACTAACAAATGTATCCATTCATTTATATACAATATTTAAAAATTTAAGATATATCTCCACTATTTAATCAAAATTTTGATTATTTTACTCATAATGAGGACATTTGTTAGTTTTTTTAAATAAGTGAGGGTATATGTTAGTTTCTATATTTGTAGTGGAAGAATTTGCTAAAATATCTCAAAAGAAAAGGGAGGAGGGGAAGTGAAAATTATGTGGGTCGTATTAAATATTTTTCTCCCCAAAAGTGGAAGAAAAAAATGAAGATTTAAGGACTAAATAGTAAAATTTTATTTTATTTAATTTACTTTTTTTCTCTCTACTTTTTGTCATCCAAATAAGGAATGTAATTTTACCTATATTTTACTCTCCTTTAATTTTTTTCTTTCCCTAAAAAAGTTAGATCTATGTTTTACCTTTTGTTTTTTTGGCATTTAAGTACCTGCATCTATAAATTTTATATACTTCTTTTTTTTTACCACCCAAAGATGTTAATACAATTTGCAAAAAGTATTTATGCCTCCCCTTCTTTAAAAAAACTGCCTTGTAACTAGAATTAATGACTGACCCAAGAGTTTACTCTACAATATTTTTTATTATGTATTGTTATTTAAAAAAAAAAATTACTGTACCAAAATTAATTTTAATAAAATTAAGTGTAACGAAACAACTTTGCAAAAAATGGAAAGAGAAATACGTTCCGCCATCGCAGATGGCAGAAAAATCAAAAAGAGAAGAGAACTGGCGGTGGGGGGGTCCACTTAATTTTTTTCCGCCAACTTAGTTGGCAGAATTTGACCTTGGCCAACACAATAAAAAAATAAGTACATCGTTACAATGTTCATAGTAATTTTGATAACAATTATTATGCTAATAACCATGTAGGATATGAACAACCACCGACACAAATGTCACCTCCAGAAATTAGAAATATTAATATTTATATTTCAATGATGCTCAGGATCTTTGTTGTTGGACTATTATATTAAACTATTTGTCATAAATAATGAGGAAAAAAAAGGTCTTAGATCATAACAACAACAAAATCAATACCTAGAGCTACACAATACAAAAAATGCAAAAAAAAAAAAATGACACAAACTTTTTGAAGAGACTATAAAAGTTGTTATGACAAAAACAATTAATGCTAAACAAACACAGTTAAGCATTGGTTATCATGGATCTTTAATAAAAAACTATACTTATTCGGGTGCTCGTAACAAAACATACTAAACAAAGTATTATTTATGATGAACAACCTTTTAAATTTGGTGAGAGTAAATTAAATTATTATTATGCAAGTAATACACTAAAATTTTGTTTACACTAAAATCTTGTTTTTACTAAAGTTTCTAGATGTACTACTAGAATAGAAGCTGTTAAAATAATTGAAAAAAAGACAGCTTTGAAAGAAAGTTTTAAAAATATTAGTAAATTTTCTCTTTAACTTTTAATATATGCACTAGTAAATAAAATTATTCTTTTGTTTGTATCATGTCATTATTTTGGAACAAATAGATTTTACAAAAAATAATTCTTTGCCTAAGACCGTTGGATTTTTTGCATACTGGATCTACAATCAATGGGATCATATTACAAGTTTTACTTGAATATGATATTCATAATAAAATTTTAAATTCTTTGATAATGCTAGTAATAATATTTTTTGTATCAATATTTTAAAATCTCAATTTTTGTTTATATTGGAATAAGATGTTTATCTCATATCGGTAATTTTACAATTATATGTATTTTATACGAAGTTTATTATCAAACATCTCCTTTAGTTTTAATATAAATAATTAATATTTCTTATTTATTTGCAAAAATATATAAATGTTCCTGGTTCTGATATTTATGTCGTTTCTAAAATAGAAACAAAAATTTTAAAATATTTGCGTAAAATAACTATTTTATATTATTTAGTTACGGTTTTAGATCCTAAGATTAAATCAAATTGTGTATTTATATTGTTAGATAATTTTTATGACAATGTGAACGTTGATGTAAGTAGATTAAAATTTAAAATTAAGGGCTAATTAGAGTTTAGACCTTGAGTTTGGTTCTGACTTGTCCAATTAGAAAGTTTAGACCCTAGATTTATATTATTTATTTTATTTTTCCATTATACCCTCTCTCTAATGCTTGATAATAAAATCTTCATATATAGACTAGCGTATAATGAAAAAAAATAAAACATATAATAAAAATTTAGGTTCTAAACTTTCTAATTGGAAAAGGCATGGCTTAAACTCTAAGCTGGTATAAAATCGAGGGTCTTAAACTCTAATTAGCCCTAAAATTAAAGAACATTTAGATACTCCCTCTCTAGTATACTACAAAGGAAGAAACACAAAATAATCCTCCCTCTCAACTGAAGAATAGTCCTTATCTATAAACTCCTATGATGACGATTCTAATTTATATTTTCCCATGTAATCTTCTAATGGTCCCGGTGTTCAGGATAATATTGGAATCTTATTTTAGTATGGATTCAAAAATGCTAAGCAATAAGAGATGTAGGATGTATTTTGTAATTTGTGTTTGCGTTCAAGATTGGGTAAGTGTGAAAAAAAGACTAAACACTTAAGAGATGAAGGTGCCGCCATTTATGAATTGGACATTCAATCTCTCACTACGAATAACTCTACTGGAGCTGAAGAATGAAGCGGCAATAAAGATTAAAAAAAAATAGACATGAAAATCATATTAAATTTCTAAAAATAACTAAAATTAATAAAAAAATGATTTACATTATTTTTTATAAGCCCAAAATTTTATTTATATTTCTTAGCCCAAAATCTTGTTCTATTTATCAAGCCCATTTTTTTTTAAATCAGGTCAACCCAGAACCACGCTGGCCTAGACCAGTTAAGTTTGGTCCAAAAATTTACAGGTTCTGTGCAGAAATGGGTTTGGGTTCAGGATTTCTCGGTCCAGCTTGGTCAAACACGATCAAAATCATGTCCGAGTTGAGCCGGCCTGACCCAATACACACCCTCAATAGTCTCTACCAACTTAACATTTTTTTCACACTAGAATTTGAGATTTTTTTTTTGTTGGTGGTTAGAACAATCTTTTTATTGTTGAAATAAATGTTACTATAGGGGTTGTTCTGCAATGTAGAGATCTTCATAGAAAATTTTCATACTACATCATCGTCACAAATGATGGACATTGAAATAGAAATTATTTTTGTGGAAAGTTTTTTTCTAAAAAAAAAATTTTATCATAGAAATATGGAAAATAGAAACTCTGAAGATAGCCTAACAAATGTCTGGCAAATTGGTTTTGGGTTTCTTCGTTTGATTCTAGGAACTAAGATTTTTAAAGTAAGGTTTTGTGGGTAGGTTTTTATGTAATGTTCACATTTCTTCTAACCAAGTTCTTCCACATCGATCCATCGTAAACTATCATATTAGAAAAATATTTTGGTCGGTATATTTGTGTAATATCATGTTTTTATCAATTTTGTCAAATTGACTTTGTAATTACACCTTTGTTGAACAAATCTTACTAGTGTTCAATTCAGTCTTCTAATTTGCCATATTCTCGCTCCTCCTTGTGTAGACTAGTTTCTAATTTGACTTAAAAGGAAATAACTCCTTGACACCTTTGTTTATCTTAACAATCCAAATACCATAAATTCAGTAACACATAGCTATATAGAACAAAACCAACTTTATTAGTAGACGTTTTTTTGGTAGAATGGGTGCACACATGTCTAACTCCACGTTCTTATTCTCGATTGAGGAGAAGTACATGTACATTAAATTGTGATGAGTTGTATCACATAAATAGTTTTCTCAACTTTTTGATTTTTTGATTTTGGCATTCGAATTTTATAAATTGTTCTTTTGAAACATATTTCGTCAATTTTGAAACATATCATAACCACTTTAGAAGTATATATGACGATAAAAGTATTTAAATTACGTATTTGTACTACAAATATGCTTTTGAAGTGATTTCGATATGTTTCAAAATTGATAAAAACTGTTTCAAATGAACAATTTATGAAATTGGGGTGCCAAAATCGAGAAATAAAAAATTAAAGAGAAATTTTGAGTTACCCCCACTTTATTTACCATATTTCACGGTGCACCCTACTGTTTATCCATAATGTATAACCCCCCCCCCCCATCCTCCACTTTTGACGGAATCCGTACATGACTGACGGTCAACCCATTTGATCCAAATTTTTGGACAAAAATATCCCTCCCCCCTCATGTACTGTCTTCTCCCCTCCACCCCCAATCGTTGCCCCCTCCCTGTCCCGTCGTGCCGTGCAGACTCCCCTCCCCGCCGCTGCCCCTTTCCCGCCTCCCGTCGATGACCCCTCCCCAGAGCCGGTCCTGAGATTTAGAGGACCCTATTCAAAAATTAAAAATAAGGCACTAATTTACGTAAACGTTAAAAAAGTTTTTTTTTTTGCCGTTGTCATATATTAAGGAGGCAAAGTTTAATTTAGTTGTTTTTTCAGACAAATGACGCATGTATATAAGTAAAAATTAATAAGAGAATATCGATTAACTTTTATGTATGATAAAAATTGTATTTATCAAACGACTATAAAGTCAAATATTAGAAAAAATATTACTCAATTTTGAAAAATCTCCATCTCTCTCTGGCGTCTCGAAAACCACCAACACCTAGCAATTGTATGAACGCAAACATGAACAAAAAAAAAAAAAAAAAAAATCATCAAAATCAAAATATAATAGAAGCGAACAAAGAATGCAGATATCAAAAGAAAAAAAATACAAACAAAACCAGTATATAATTAAAAATGTGCGTACCATTAAAATAAATGAATTAAGCATTAACTAGCAAAAGTAACGAACACCAATAATAATAGAACCATCACCGAAAAATGGTCCTCGCATGCAAAATCATTGATTATGGTTGAATAGCTAATCCATCCAAAAATAATAATCCAAAAAATTAGTAATCTTAATGTTGGCCCAATGTTTAAGTTGAGTTTTTGAATATGGCTAATCAATTAAGTTTAGCATTATGATAATCGTGCAATCACTATAGTAACTTGTAAGTTCTACTTAAACTCAGCATATCTGATCTTATATGTTATTATATTTGCTTATGTATATTGTTTTGTTCGTCTAACATGTATTTGCAGAAAAGCAATGGACATATGTAGTAAAGAAAAGATGATGAGCCATAGACGACGTTATACCAGAAGATTTCGTCCAACCGCCTACGACTTATCCGGAGCCTCGCACTCGGAGGGTTCCGCTGCCCGGTTAGCGGACGGGGGTCAGCGCCCCTCGTGGGAATTCGCGGGACGAAGCCCCTGAAAGGTATTCAGATTTTCATATTTGGCTATCTTTGGACAACTGTCGTCAAGACGTCTTCAAGTCAGCGGATGCTTCAGAAGATTTGGCGAGATCTAGTGCTCTTGGTCTTTTATCTTTTATTCTGTATTTTATATTCATTGAGTATAGGACAAAATGTACACCGGGTTCATGTTAGCACTAGGAAACTCAAATCCATATTAAACCAGAACCTAGTCCACTCAAAACAGCTCTGATACCAATTGTAGGATCGTGGACGAATCCGGGACGAACTCGGGCCGAACTCGGTCACCTTAAGACCCAGTTTGCAACGTTACTCCGTGAGACCAGGATTCTAACGTTCGAATTTCTGAACGTTGGGCATCCGAACTCGGTTCAGAAAAATCGTATAAATGGAGATTGAATTTCCACATTTCAACACAATTCATTCACTCACTTTCATATCTCTATCTTCCTGAGCTATAAACTTTTTCTATTCCCAAGATCAACTCTCAGCCTTCTAGTGACAACGCGGTTCCGATTTAAAAGTCTGACAGAGTTGTAAAAAGTTTGGTTTGTTAAGTTCTCTAGTGTTTGCAGTCGGCGTGTCCTTCGGATCAAACGCACGTGTGAAGTCTTTCGAGCCTTTGGATCAAAGCTCGATGTTGTAAGAAGTTTACAAGCCTTCAGATCAAAGCTTGTGATTCACTATTGGTGATTATAGTGGATACAACTCCGAGCAAGAGTTCTCGGGCCTGGACCACTCCTCTCAGAGAAAAACCAGGATAAAATTGCGGTGTTTGCGTTTGCTCTTCTCAACTCTTACTTTACTGCATATTCATAATTGATATATCTGTTGGTACATATACTGCCTTTACGTAGCTTTATTTTTAATTGTGGTTTATTATTTTCGCTGTATTTATTTTTATTATTTATTTTATTTTACTAATTGATGATATACATACGGCTTAAACGACTCATTTTTGAATCGTTTCATCGATAATGATACAATAGTTGTTTCAACCAAAAATTCAAAAAATAAACGCAATAAATATAATTTAATATCTAAAAGAATATATGTTATAATGAGCTAGATACTAATAAAATTGAATATGTTTCAAACCCAAAAAATGTACAATTAGAATAGACCTGTGGTGAAAAAAATATATTGATAAATTACAAAAAAAAAAACAATTAGAACACGTCTAGATCATCAACATTACTAAAAAAAATATTAATAAATTATAAAACTCACCTATGAAAATATATCAATAAATAGTGGATGCTTTGATGATTCGTAATATTATTGTTTAGTTAGTTTAGATGATAATATTAGCAGAAAATTTACTGTAGCGAAATAAATTTATATTAAATTCATGCAAACGAAACAAGTTTGCTAATTTTTGAAATAGAGACATTGTCCGCCAACAGTGTTGGCGGAAAATACTCCGCCAACACTGCTGAAATTGTCCCCCCTCTCAATTTCAGCCAACAGTGTTGGCGAAAATTGGGTGTGGGGCCCACGAGTGGTTTTATTTGGTTGGTTTGGTTTGTTTGTTTGATTTGGTTTGTTTTATTAGTTTGTTTTAATTAGTTATATTTTGGTTTTATTTAGTTTTGTTTTGTAATTAGATTTAAGAAAATTTATTTTAACGAAATAAAAATCAAATTATTTTCCGATCTATTATTTGTCTTTCTTCTTTACTCAGTCATTTTTTTATAAAAAAAAACTAAACCATTAAAATAAACATAAAATTAGATGACACAAATAAATACTTTTTTAAATTTTAATTTCCCGATCTCAAATAAATACTCAGAAAATTAATTTCCCGATATATTATTTATTTTACTTTTTTTTTTATTTACTTTCCTAAATTTTTGTTTACAATTAATTAATTTTAATTTTGTTTCGTTAAAATAAATTTTCTTAAATCTAATTACAAAACAAAACTAAATAAAACCAAAACATAATTAATTAAAACAAACTAATAAAACAAACCAAACCAACCAAACAAACCAAACCAAACAAAACCATCCGTGGGCCCCCACACCCAATTTTCGCCAACAGTGTTGGCTGAAATTGGGGGGGGAGGGGGGGGGGGGGCAATTTCAGCCAACAGTGTTGGCAAAAATTGGCGTGTGGGCTCACGGGTTCAGTTGGGTGGTTTGGTTTGGTTGGTTTAGTTTGGTTTTATTTGGTTTGTTTTATTAGTTTTATTCAATTAATTATATTTTTTTTAAATTTTTTATATTTAGTTTAGTTTTGGATTTTGAATTTTTTTATTTAGTTTAACATCAAAAATAAAATATGTTATCATTGAAAAAAAAAAATCTACCGTACGAATATTACGTCTGTCGTCGAGCAAACTTTGAACGGCCATAATTATTTATTTTCAAATCATTTTTCGTCACACAATACGTCGATTTGTATGTTTTCGACAAGAGTAACATAATTCGTGTAGAGAGAATTTTCATCCGAAGTAAGACGTACATATTACAGGTAAAAATATAAAACTTTAAAGTATCATAACTTTTGACTGGGAGATCGAAACAAGGCCCAGTTTGTGCAAAAATGACCGTATGAAAAAGTACTTCGGGATAAATCGTTTCACCGTTTGGCGGACTTTCCAAATTTTTAGAATCGCAAAAAAACGATGTTTTGACCACCAAATTTTATTTTCGATAATTTAATTTTTTATTTTTTTATAAAATATTTATTGTACCATTAATAAATTTATATTAACTAAATATAAGGATAGAAATTTGGGATATTTTGAAATTTCGATACATATCGCCAACTGAGTTAATTTATTTTAATTTTATGTTAATTTTGAAATTCCGATACAGTAAATTTTCTGTTAATTTATTTTAATTTTATTTCGTTAAAATATATTTTCTTAAATAAAACAGAAAATTAGCAAAATAAATTAGCCCCCCACCAATTAACAAAATATATTTTCTGTTAATTTATTTTAATTTTATTTCGTTAAAATAAATTTTTTTAAATATAATTACAAAACAAAACTAAATAAATAAAACCAAAACATAACTAATTAAAACAAACTAATAAAACAAACCAAATCAACCAAACCAAACCACCGTGGGCCCCCATATCCAATTTCCGCGCCAACACAGTGGGTTGTGGGGTCCAATTTAAATTTAAAATTTTTTTTTCCTACGTGTATGTCAGACGATGTCTTTATTTCAAAAATTAGCAAACTTGTTTCGTTTGCATAAATTTATTAAGCATGAAGGGGGTACTTTGAGATCTGAAAGGTTTGTACTCTTAACTTTTATTTGTTATAGTTTTTTTTTTTAAATCAAAACCGGCTGACTGGTTCAATGGTGACCGGTTCATCGGTTAAAATCCGGTTTTTAGGGATTTTTTTTCTTCTTCTTCAATGAATTAGGTTTTGATTTGGATTTTCGGGAAACCCCCAATTTTTTGAACTCACCTAGGGAGCTGCTGCTGTCCGGTGCAGACACAGGAGGCGGAGAGGGAGAGGGGAAGGTGGGGTCGGCTTTTTTCTGACGCAGCAGCTTCTTCTCCTTTCCCTTTCAACGTTCGGCCTGAATCTTCCTGGCGTGGGACACCAGTCCACGTGAGATTGGCCGGAGCCATTCCCTCCCTCCTCCTCCACCTCCGCTCCGGCTAGTCTCGGGAGGCCACAACCGGTCCCTCCCTACTCGGTCACATCCGCTCCGGCCAGTCCCCTTCTTCAAGAAACGGCTACGGCCAGTCTCCTTCAAGAAACGGCCGGTTGAAGAAGGGGACTGGCCGGAGCGGGTGTGGTAGGGAGGGACCGGTTGTGGTCCCCCGAGACTGGCCGGAGCGGGGGTGGAGGAGGAGGGAGGGAATGGCTCCGGCCAATCTCACGTGGACTGGGTGTCCCAAGCCAGGAAGATTCAGGCCGAACGTTGAAAGGGAAAGGAGAAAAAACTGCTGCGTCAGAAAAAAGCCGACCCCACCTCCCCCTCTCCCCCTTTGCCGCCTGACTGCACCGGACAGCAGCAGCTCCTAGGTGAGTTCAAAAAATTGGGGGTTTCCCGAAAAGCCAAATAAAAACCTAATTCATTGAAGAAGAAGAAAAAAATCCGAGAATGATTGAAAGTGGAACAAGTAAGTGTTGTGCTTCCCTCTTTATGCGCCCTCTTCAATGCATCGATGGCTCAAATTAAAGAGAGATCTGTTTTGTTTTTTCCCCTCAGATGTTCAAAACAATAATGCAATCTGCGTGAAAATAGCAATGCAATCTGCGTGAACAAGAAGAAAATAATTAATTACTGATATGTTTGCAGTGATATTCTTCCAGCGCGTGGGTCAGACCGTCAGAGGGGAACCATATGTTAGCCGTGATATTCTTCCGGCTCACAAAGAAATTTTTTTTTTTTATGAGCACAACAAAAACTAGTAAATGTTCGTGTATTTTGTTTTTCTAATATTATTGTAAAATAGTTTAAATATTTAAATATATTTTAATTGTAATTTGTTATAGATATATTTTTATTTTTTATAAAAAAAATTAAAAAAGTTAGTCGTAGTTGTATGTATATTCTCATGTAATTAAATTTTTTAAAAATAAAAAATTTTGACTAAATTTTTAACTATATAATATTATATAATTATAGTCAAACACTTCTTCTATTTTGACTAAATTTTTAACTACATACTATTATATAATTATAGTCAAACACTTCTTCTAGTTCGGATGGTTAAGGTGGTAGGTATTTTCTTTGTGAATTTTGATTCTCCATGGACTAATATATCATATTTTTAGGGAATTTATAACGGCACTACACTTATTACTTGGGACTAGCCCAAAATTATTTTTCCCAAAATTACAAGTTTGCCACTCATAAAATTACTTGGGGCTAGCCCACACCAAGGTATATAAGTGAACAAAATTTCTATTTTAGGCATTTTTTCTTGACTTGAAGAAACTCTCATTCTCCAAGTGAAAACATAAATTTGGAAATTGATAGTTGTGGTCCCAAGTGGAGGAGAATTTTGCTTTGGTGATTGTCCAACGAATATTCTTCCGGTATGTCTTCGACAACATACGATGAATAAGTTTTGAGATTGTCAGAAAAAAATTTAGTTTTTGTTTGACAATTGTAGGAACAATGCATGAAAATATCTTTGATGACGAAGTCGGATCATCCAATCCATTAAATATGCACTCCGGACGTTTCGAAGAACATGTCGGTTGTTCCGAAGCACGTACGGTACGTCAAACGACAACCCTAATTCGACAATCATCGTATAAGGACTGTAAAAATTAGACAGTCCTATATAAATATAGTACCGTCAGTTCTATATAAATATAGGACTGTCATATTTTCGACAGTCCTATATAAAAGTAGGACTGTCATTATTTTGACAGTCCTGTATACAAATAGGACTGTCAAACTAGTGACAGTCCTGGATAATTATATGAAGTTATTAATGTTTACATTATTTTATATTGGTTATAGGACCAACCTTGTATAGATATTGTGGTACATCCTGCTATTGGTGTTGATGTGGATGATATATTCTCAACGGATATTCAATTTGCAACCCAGGAAGAAGCATTAGAGTGGTGCAGAGAAGTTGGAAGACGACATAACGTAGTAATTGTCATTACAAGATCCATCAGATCTCGACCGGGCCAAAAATATGTAGAGCTGGGGTGCGAAAGAGGAGGTGTGTTTAGGGAGCATCATAAAAAAAGGGGTGTTGTTGAAAAAAAATTTCTAGAAAAAACGTTGGGACGAGAAAATAAGGTTGTCCATTGAAGGTGTTGATTGTAAATGTAAAACCCCTATTCCTAAAAACCCTATTTACCCTTTTTTATTTAATTATTAATTTAATTATAGTAATTAGTGGCTAATTAGGAGAAATATATTTTATTTAATTTTTATTTTAGGTGTTGGTGCATTTAGGAGATTTATGGGGCCATTAGAAATTTTTTCGAATTTATTTCATGTAGGAGACCTTTTGGGCAGTTGCTAGATAAATGGTATGCATTAATATAATTCTAGATTTTCTATGGATATATATATATATATATATATATATATATATATATATATATATATATATATATATATATATATATATATATTTAAGAAAAAGAAATGGAAAAAAAACAAATAACTACATTCCTATTGGATCCTTAGACCCGCACCTTAGCTACCCAAACCAATCCATCTCACCCGTTGGCAATGAGCCACTCCCCTTTCAACAGAACCACCCGCCCCCTTGTTAGCAGCAGCCCACCCGTGCATTAGCCCAGCAGCCCTCTTTGAATAGCCCAGCAGCAGCCCTTAGCCCCACGACCCCGCGCGTTAGAACCTGCCCCCTTCTTTCCATCTCTCTCTCTCTCTCTTTCTCACACACACACACACACACACACACACACACACATATATATATATATATATATATATATATATATATATATATATATATATATAACCCATCCTTTTCAACCAAAATCCTAACCCAAGATATCCAAATCTTCTCATTTTCCCATCTAGACCTAGAGAGCGCCGCCACCGTAACCAGAACCGCCGTCCAGGCCTTCCAGAACCGACCCCGATGACCGCGACCTCGCGCACCCCGCCAAACTGCAGAATTCAGCAGCAAGTACCTGTGTTCCCGCGCAGTTTTCCATTGCCTCGCTCGACCAAACGCCACCCCGTCTTCACTGGTACGCTCACCCCTTAACCCTCTTCAATACCTGTATGATAGATGACCACGAAACCATAGGCAAAAACAGCGTCAAAGTTGGCGGAAAAAGACCAATTTCTAGGATCGCAGAAAACTACGGTGATCACCTATGTTCTCCTACCACAGAGATCCGAATCCGATTTTTCTTTTTGGTATGCGGAGACCACTTGACCAAGTTTAATTTCTGTTAAATAACATTAGATTATTAACTGCTGTAGGTAGAATTAAATTCGTTGGAAAATTCCGAAAACACACTTTTCTCAGACTTCCAAAAGTTATGAAACAGAGCGTGTCCCGCCAAACGGGACCGCCCCGCCGTGTACCAAGTGTACCAATCAGTGCGCACAGTGTACCCGGACACGTGAGAGTTCGCAAAAACTGATTCGGACGCATGTGCACGTGGGAATCAACCCGTATCCGCAGACAAATCCCGTGTCGTAACTTTTGTAAAAGCTGTGCGCAATTTGTCCACGCTCATCCGATTGCGACAAAACTTGTGCCACTGGACTCGTGGTAATGCGCTGGTCCTGTGACCCAAATTTTACAAAATTCTGAGACAGTTGACCAGGTCGCCAATTGGCGGACCCCACGGTTGACTTTTTGGGCAAAATTGTGTTCGACTTATCGGAATCCACATTTGGACATACTGTTGGGTTCGTATTGACATTTAAAGTTTGTTTGACTTATAAATTGTCCCATTTAGAGACTGTTATCCTTGGCACACTTTTTGGTGTAAAGTGGGCCACATGTGGACCCCACTTTTACCCAAAATTACCGTTTTGCCCCTATGTCCAAATTGGACGAAAGGGTAGTGATTTCTAGCTATCTCGCTGATTCCGGAAATGTTGGTGATGTCTATTTCAGCATTCGGAGACGTTTGTTCGGAGGCCTTAGTTCCAGATTTCGTGTCCTTGACATTTGGGCGCGAACACTTTACAGATTTCTTGCCAGACAAGTATACCTTGCCATTGTACTGTTATTTATATTCCATATGTTGCATGCATCTTTATTTTCTGTCTTTAGTTCATATATTTTAACTGTTATATAAAATGCGCGCGATAGTGTCGTCGCGATATATTTTTATTTATGTATATGCATTGACCTTGTTTATGAGACTGTCCCATTATCATGAAGCATCATTATGTTCATTGGCCGTGACACAGTTGTTACATGAGTGTGAGTCTCATATAGATCACGGACTGCGTGACAGGTCTGGCCTCCTGTACGTATGGGCTGTGCGTTAGGGATAACTGCTAATAGAAACTTTGTATGCTAGAAGACTTAGCAGTTATTAGAGGTCCATGGACATAGCCTATTGTAGTACGGTGGTCCCATCCTTGTCCTTGTCTGGTTGCAGGATTGGGCTAGGGTACTAAGAATAGGCTATGAACCAAATTGTGTCATGGATGTGACATGCTTAGAGCATGGGGTGGGAAAAACAATAAGTACCGCATTTGAGCTCCTTTGTACTTTTTCTATTGTGCGTCCGGATTCTCCGCTGGAGATACGGGTGGTGATGACCACTATATATTATATATTATCAGGCGGGCCTCCGGCGTTCAAAAGACGACGTGCCTTTTAGGCCCCTGGATCTCCGAGAGAACCATGCCAATCCCAATTTTCAGCCATATAGCTCACTTGTGGGAAAATTTGTTCTTAACTGCATTCACTTAGACGGTTAGGCGACCCCATTGGATGATTATATTTCAGTACTTTATTGGCATGCTTTTATGTATCTTGTTATGTCCCTCTGAGGACCTGGCCCTTCCAGGTGTATCTGTTCTTGAGTATTCGTAGGAGCACAGATTCGGATGGTTACATATGTTTCTCGTGATTGTTAGCTGATATTCTTATATTGTGTTTATTGTGTTGTACTTTTTCATTCGAGTTGGTAGTGGATTTGTTTCCATCCAACTATCATCCTTAGATACTTATATTGAGATCTAGTTATATAGATGTTGGTTATTTATTTATATGATTTTCTGTGGATGAGATTTAGATTATACCCTGTGACTAGTGATAGATTTATACCACTTTTGGATTTGATATTCATATTACAGCGTACATATGGGTTTTGGTTTCCATATATTGGAGTTGCCATATCCATGCGGTTGACATGCTTACGTGTCCTAGTCCTACGTATTTTTGGGACTGGGGCATGACATATTTTTAGTGGTGGCCCATGCAGGTCGAGAGCATATTATCTCGGTTACGTTACTGTATCGAGCAAGCCTGCACCTAGGAATAAGGTATATGATCTCATCTACAATTGACTATGATTCGCTCTCCTTCCAGTCCATTATATTCGAATAATTGCATCCTGCTTGATTCCTGTACTTCCCTAATAGTTTCTTTAGTATAGCCCCCCTCCTAGAATATAGAAGTCCTTGTTGTTAGATGGTAAGTAGGGTAACCTTCCTATTAAGAGTACAACTAGAGTGCTGACATACCACAAAGTTTAGAATATCTAGGGAACCCTAGAATTCCTTATCTATAGATTGGTTTACCATTATCCCTTGATGTATTATGAGGACTTGAGAGTAGCATAGACACTACTAGAGTTAGCTAAAAGTTTTACCATATTGTTCGACCCTAGTATTGAGGGACCACTAGAAATCCAAGGTCGAATATTAGGACCAACCCTAACTTTTATAGTGAGATAGTATTATAGAACTATACATTTAGATGCTTGTCTTGATATTAGCAGACAGTACCCTAGGAGTCCAAAGGGAATGAATATAATATTTTCCTTGATCATACCTCAAACACAGAGAGTAGCATAGCATCTTCCCTTAGGAAACCATGACATTATCTAGAATCTTTCTATCTTTATGACTTGTTCCTCTGAACCCTTAGCGCTCGCTATTGTGCGACGACTAATTATGTTTTCTTTTTCTCATCTTTCAACTCCTGCCATCTGACACTTCTGATTATAGGCCAGGTGATTTTATTCTGTGTTAAGGACATATAGTTGCTAGGATTATAGTTGTTAATATTAAATTTTGAAATTGTGTGCTTAGTAGTTAGAACTTGATGGTTTAAGTTATTCTTTTAGATTATGACCTGGTGATTATCCCTTAGTTTTAAATTGCGTAGCATGTACCCCCACCTCGATACGAGTTATATCCCCTTTCCCCTTGAAGGCCAGTAACTTTCCATTCTTACTATTGACACTTGCTCTATGAGCACTATGATTAGGACTTAAGGTGACCCTTACCTATATAATACGAGAGGATACCCTGATGAGTACCAAGACCCTTCTCGTAGACCTTAACAGGAGTTTCTACGGTATCCTTAAGACAATTACAGTACTAGTTTATTGTTATAAGTTGGGTAGTATACCTCACAACCTAATATCACATAGTCTTTTGACCTATTATTGAAGTGTAACTGAATGGCATTAACTATATGCTAGCATAAGTGTCACGTCCCACTCCCAAAATACCGAGGGACTAGACGCGTGGCAATGGCCAGCAGCACGCACCGATGGACAAATCCAATTTAATGGATCCATCGGGGCGCACTTAAGCTGTAGTACAACAATAATGGTCTAAATATACTAATCTCATCCACAAATACGAATACAACAAGTATCAGAATCATAAAGCAAGATCAATCTCAATAAAATATAAACTCGGGAAATAACCCGATAATGAGTCTGATACATCTGTCAAGATACAAGAATAAAGATAACCACATCAAATAATGAGTATGGAAATAGTATATACTCAGAAGATACCCTCGGTGATCGCTCGTCTACTGGATCTGGTACTACTCCAGTGCCTGCTCCTGATAATGCTCCTGCTCCTGCTCCTACTCTGTATACCTCGGGGTCGATCTCAATCTGCTAATCCTGGGGACATAATCAAGATCCAGGTCCTCAGTGGGACGTAACAAGATAAAAAAAAATACAAGCCAAAAGTACATTAATGAACATGCAAGTTAGACAAAAAAATAAACACAAGAGAAGCAAATAAGACACAAGAAATTTCTACATCTAAGACGGTGGCATGCCAATGATGCTATCAAACGTGACTACAAATAAATCGGGGTAACCGCAACTCAATGGGAGCTAACGGTCCTATAGAAAGTAGGCCAATAGGGACTCCCAATCTATAGTTTGGCTCTTTCGCAGCCCAATGGGAGCTCACGAATGAGGTAGTCAAATGAACAAGTCTCTATTGCAGCACAATGGGTACTCACAATCGAGAATGCTCAAGTATAGTCAATGTCTAATAACGATCATCTAGGAACTAAAGAAACCAGTCGAGTCAACTCAAGGAAACGCAGAGTAAACATATACCATCACAATATGACTATGAAACAAACAATGATGCATAAAAAGAACAAATAATGTATGTGCACGTAAAACAAGAAAATAAGACTAGAGCAGCAGGGACAAATCAAATAAGAAAAAGAGCATCAAGAAATCATATATGACAAGAAAATAATAACTGAAAAGGAAAGCATGCAAATACTGTACAAGACAGGCTGAGGACGAAAGATCGGGAAAACTGGACTAGAGTTGGCAAGGTATCTTGCCTGGGGTTCGAATACCAACAATTGTCCCTGTGTCAGTAGATCCTGCAGGTACTCCTCCAAAATCTGTAATCAACATCACCAACAGTCTCAAAAAAATATCAAATAGCTAGAAACGCCTGTCCTTAAGTCCAATTTGGACACAGGGGCAAAAATGACATTACCGGGTCAAAGCGGGGTCCACATGTGGGCCACTTTGTATCGAAAAATGTGTCAGGGTCAAAGGTCTCCAAATTTATCAAACTTAGTGTCAACAAGTTAGGAACGATGATACGAACCCAACGGAACTTCCAGAATTGGATTCCGATGAGCCGATCACAAAATCGCCCGTCAAGTAGAGCCTGTGGGGCCCACGATACGCAATTTCGTTAACATTCTCATAATCGAACCAAACTTGGGTCACAGGACCAGCGTATTGCTACGAGTCCGATGGCGCAAGTTTCATCTCGATCCGACGTGTATACACAAAGTTACAGCGTGTTCCAGAATGGGCGGATATGGGGCGTTGTCGGCGGATATGCGTTGATTCCGGTGTGCACACACATCCGAATCGACTTCTGCAAAATCCCGCACGTCCGTATCAAAGACGCGCACATTTCGGTAAAGATCGCGTGCGACCAAGTCATCCCGTTTGGCGGGGCGCACTCAGTTCCGGGGTAAAATAGGGCGTTGGTTTTCCTGTTTTTGGATTTCGGTGTGCGATCACCACAGGACGCGACGCACCGAGCGGGTTACACGAACATAAAGAGGGTTATACAGTCTACTCGTCACAACTGACAGAATTAAAATCGGAGCAACGAGGAGAGAGAAAACGATACCTGAACAGGGCTCCGTGAAACCGAGATTTCTCGTGTCCGGTGACTGTTTTGTTTCCTGTCTCGAGTCTGCTGTGTCCGGAGCTGCTGTATCCGTGTCCACTGCTCTAGGGTTTAGGGTTCTGGTACGGAGACAGCGGGGTGGACTCGCCGGAGACTCCGTTGGCCGGGGTTGGCTTTGCCGGAGGGAGTCGACGCGTGCGGAGGCGGTTGGTGGAGTGGCTGGGCCGGAGTCGCTGCGGGGTGGCTGCTGTGCCGGCGAAGCGGTGTAGTCTAGGTCAGCGCCGCCGAACGGGGGACGCTGTGCACAGCCGAAGTAGGGGCTGCGCTGGCCGGACCAAGTTGGTCGGGCGGCCGGAGCGAGTCAGCAGACCGAGGCGGGGTCCAGTCGGCCGGACGGGGGTCACACGGCCGGAGCGGCGGGGGAGGAGGACTGTGCTGGAGCGACGGTTGGTCGCTGTGGTTGATGGGGGCGGCTCAGGCGAATGTCAACGGGGTGTCGGGCCGCTCCGGTCGGGTTCTGCCGGAGGAGGCAGTCGTGTGGGAGGAGGGCTGCTGCCGCTGCTCGTTTCCGGTAGGGGAGGGAGGATAGAACAGGGAGAGGAGACGATGGGGTCGAGCGCTGAGGCGGAGGTAATCGACTCCGGCGGGAGGTGGCCGTGGTCGGCGGAGGGGTCGGGCACAGGGAATGAGAGGATGTACAGTGATGGTAAAGGGGGGGGGGTCGGCTGGAATTAATTCTATATGTGTTTTTAGGTTTTTGTTTTCCCCTTGAATAAAATGAAAAGTTGTATTTATAACCTTGTGAACTAGGGTTTTGTTGACCTAGGGGTTGGCTTGGTTCGGTTTGGTTTGACAGTGGTTTGGTTTGGTTTATTTTCCAATAAACCGGGTTCAGTCGGGATTTTTTTTGGTTTAATTACAACTTAGTTTCTAGGGCTTTAAAAATGCTTCCGGGGTCCAATAAATTCACCGAAAATTACCCTATGTCAGGTTTTCCATTTTACACCATAAAATATTATTTCCATAATATTTTAACATCAATTAACAGAAATTAAAAATCTTTTAGTCATAAAACACCTTAGTTTTAAATTCCATAATTTACCGAAAAACTGTGAGAAAATGTATTTTAAAAATTTTGAAAAAATCAGGGGGCTTACAATCTACCCAACTTATAAAAATTTCGTCCTCGAAATTAAAATTAAGCCATGGTAGAAGACAAGGGTGGTCTAAGATTTGCATTGGTTAAAATGCAAGGCTAGGTTTAACGAAGTGGGCGATGTTGCACGTTGCACATTCCGAAAATCATGGGAGGGATCCACATGAGCGAAAACTGGTTTCTTCATGTATCATGTCCAATAGTGCGGACACCTAAATGCTCTTTTGCATAAAAGTGCCCAATAATTGGAAAGTTGCACAAAGATGGAAATTGGGTGATGGTCACGTCTAGGATAAGGTTGTAGAATTTGTAGGAAGGCAGTGACTAGTGAAGTGCTCCAATTATCGAAGCAATGGTAAGGTGCGCCAAGTGATACATGTTGTAAAACTAAATAAAAATATCGTGTTCTATTTCTAAGTGGATTCGGGCTAGCCTCAGTCTCACTATCTAAGCCAAGTAGGTCTAATTCTTAGGTGAGGGGGTTTCACAATCCAGCCAACTTAAAACAATCTCGTCCTCAAATTAAAATAAGGCATAATTTATTAATCCTCATCATCTTGGTCATTCTTCTAAAATTCTCAAAATTAATATGGCTTGAACCTCTCCCAATCTAATCTTAGTCGATCATAATCTAGAAGAAATTCCTCTCGAGTTGACAATGCACTGCTACCCAACTTGAAATTTATCCATCTATCACATAAGGCTATATACTTTAAGAAAAATTCCTTAATTTATTTACTCATGTTATTCAATCCTCAAAACTTCAATGCCGATTATACCATATATGATATGTCCTTAACTACGAAAGAATAATCCTCACGTATGTGATCGGCCTATGGGGCATATCTAGTACTCTCTGTGTATCAATTTATACCAAGCACGAGGTTTCGTCTTTCCGAAATAAGGGAAGACGGAGATCAATAATAAAGAGTTCAAGGGCGAGGTAATAGAATAGAAGTATCGGAATCAAGGCGTTTAAAGAATTCAAATGGGAATTGTCAAGGCAGTTGTGGTTTGAAATCCTATTTTGGTAATTCCTATTTACATGCTCGTATTAGTACAGTTATGTAACCGATACGATATGTCAGACATGTCTAGGGCAAGTATATTCGTCTCCTGATCACTACATATCTCAATCCACGTAAAGTAGTATTACGAAGGGCGAATCAAAATGCACTAAGGTTGATCAGACCGTAATACACTGATTCTGAATAGACAATTGTATTAGTGTACGCGTCCAATAATACATATGTCGTGAACAAGCTTGATAAAAGATTGAGCTTGCAAAACTAGGCTGTAATAGCAGCATAAGTCGAGGTAGTACAAAATATAAGTACGCTAGATGATGATGAAAGGAGGTACAAATTAATTCAAGTTCACAAAACAAAACAAAGTGAGCAATAATACTAAAAGACTATACAATCTCAACAGCTATCATACAACCTCCTTGTCTAAGCCGCTAGTCGACCAAATAGGGGCAATGACCCCTAATTTCTACAGTCTGAATAAACACTATCTTCTTATGCAAGTCTAGAGTTGTGTCATCCTAGTTTACTTCATCAATGGGTTAATAGGGCTAGGTGGTACTATGTTGTGAGGCATACTACCCAACTTAAACAATAAACTAATACTGAAGTCGTCTTAAGGATACCGTGGAAACTCTTGTTATGGTCTACGAGAAGGGGTCTTGGTACCTATTAGGGTACCCTTTTATATTACCTAGGTCGTGGTCGTCTCAAGCCTTAGTCTGAGTGCTTGTAGAACAAGTGTCGATAGTGAGGATAGAAGAGTTACTAGCCGTTAAGGGGGAAAGGGATCTAACTTGTATCGAGGTGGGGGTACAAATTACGTGACTTAAAGCTAAGGGGTAATCATTAGGTCATAATCTACCATAATCACTTAAACTGTCAAGTTCTAATTACCAATCACACAGTAAAAATTTAGAGTAACAACCAAAATAAACAATAAGAGGCGTGCAGGAGTCAAGGCAGGATGCAAGTCAAGAAATTAATTCGAATCTGATATAGATGTCAAGAATGATTCAATCAAGTGGATGAGATCCAAAACTTATCATATTCTTATTGCAGGCTTGCTCGGTCCCTAAGTTGAAACCGAATAATTTAGTCGTTGACCTGCATGGGCCACCACAAAAACCATGTCACGCCCCACTCCCAAAATACCGAGGGACTAGACGCGTGGCAATGGCCAGCAGCATGCACCGATGGACAAACCCAATTTAATGGATCCATCGGGGCACACTTAAGCTGTAGTACAACAATAATGGTCTAAATATACTAATCTCATCCACAGATATGAATACAACAAGTATCAGAATCATAAAGCAAGATCAATCTCAATAAAATATAAACTTGGGAAATAACCCGATAATGAGTCTGATACATCTGTCAAGATACAAGAATAAAGATAACCACAGCAAATACTGAGTATGGAAATAGTATATACTCAGAAGATACCCTCGGCGATCGCTCGTCTACTGGATCTGGTACTGCTCCAGTGCCTGCTCCTGATAATGCTCCTGCTCCTGCTCCTGCTCTGTATATACCTTGGGGTCGATCTCAATCTGCTAATCCTGGGGACATAATCCGGATCCAGGTCCTCAGTGGGACGTAACAAGATACAAAAAATACAATCCAAAAGTACAGTAATGAACATGCAAGCTAGACAAGAAAATAAACACAAGAGAAGCAAATAAGACACAAGAAATTTCTACATCTAAGACGGTGGCATGCCAATGATGCTATCAAACGTGACTACAAATAAATCGGGGTAACCGCAACTCAATGGGAGCTAACGGTCCTATAGAAAGTGTAACGCCCCGCTCCGCGCCGGCGTTATGTATCAAGGTGAGTGGGCAGAACTTCGTTCTCTGATTCTTGCACGCCTTAATAATAACCTGAGTTTTTGCTTGCAATGTTTTCTTAAGAGAATGATAGAACCTGCCTTGCATGTTAATGAACGAACTCACCTAGCTTGTCTTTGAAACAATAAGTCTGCTAAACGAGAATCCAGATCGCTTGCTTAGAGTGCATGAACATGTTTACTATCGTCTATGCTTCGAGAGAACCATAATGTGCCTGAATGTGTTCAAGAGATAAGTCGGATTTGCCCCGCAACAAGGATTTGCGTTATGATGCTTCGTCTCGTCTGCATACTAGAGTTTATTTGATAGTGATCCATGCATTCGCACGCGGTCGGACAATGGCTTTTGGTGCAGAGCTGAACTGCATGTGTCACGGCTGCTACAGAGATAGTGGAAAGCAACCATGAGTCACAGCTGCCATTAGCATCAGATAAAAGAGTCATTGGTATGCTGTTCCCCCAGCTGCCGATCCTGAATACTCGGGGACCGCCCGGCATATAGCTAAGTTATTGTGTTGGCTTGGATAGAGGACTGCCCCTAAGAATGTGCATTGTGTGTCTAGCTTTGCATCAGACCCTCGAGTCGCACGAGACACGCTGCGCACACCCTGAAACATGAACGGTTTGCTTGCTTGCATATTCAATATGAAACTCTGTTTCCAAACATGTTTCTAAACAAGTAAATCGACTCTGCTAGAACTGCATGAAACGAACTAGGTAAAACTAGAAAGATCACTAGTAATGTAATGTTTTATAACATGATTACTTAGTGCCTGTTTGAGTGAATGCTTGTTTCTGTTCAGTTGATTTATCTCACCAGTACTTATATAAAGTGCTGACCCACCAACAGTTTACTTGTTTGCAGGTACTGGATCGTCCGAGCGAGCGATAGGCGTGCCACAGTCCCGAAGACCCGGAATCCTGGTTTCGATTGTTGCCCCGAGAATGCTATCGTATAAGGGGGCATAATGTATGGAACGAACGTGTGCCTTTGCTAAAGGAAACCCAAGTTGCCTCGATTGTCCCGAACACTCAGTTGGCTAATGCATTGCATTGCAACAAGTCCCTTTCCGCTGCTAACTCGACTGATGCGATGATAGCCAACTATCAACTTAAACGATTGGCCTTGCACGGGCGTAACCCCAGGCCCGTGCGGCATCACGTCCCCCGAAAGCTCGACTCGGGCCATTCGCTTGGCTCCCTTCCTCCCTCGCACCCGCGGGACGGGCGCGGTGATTCGCGTCCGGCGCGCCGAGGCACGGTGATACGTGCCCGGTTCATTGAATTCCCGGCCGCACGGGGCGGGGCAGGGCGGAGCGGCGGCCCGGGCGGGTCCGGGGCGTGACAGAATGGTATCAGAGCGGAATCGATTCTCTGGCCTAAACCGTTGCTATGACTCTGAGATATTATCGATATGGTTTTGCAAAGAGCGTTCCATACAATAAGTCCATAGATATTCTCAAAGTGCAAAATGTTTCCTGAACTTGAATTGCTTGATTGTTTCGATTGAGTACGGCGAGGGACGGCACTATCGCTACTCGGGATATCGAGAAGTTTATCCTTGAAGTTTCGAGGACGAAACTTTTTGTTGGTTGGTACGTATGTAACGCCCCGCTCCGCGCCGGCGTTATGTATCAAGGTGAGTGGGCAGAACTTCGTTCTCTGATTCTTGCACGCCTTAATAATAACCTGAGTTTTTGCTTGCAATGTTTTCTTAAGAGAATGATAGAACCTGCCTTGCATGTTAATGAACGAACTCACCTAGCTTGTCTTTGAAACAATAAGTCTGCTAAACGAGAATCCAGATCGCTTGCTTAGAGTGCATGAACATGTTCACTATCGTCTATGCTTCGAGAGAACCATAATGTGCCTGAATGTGTTCAAGAGATAAGTCGGATTTGCCCCGCAACAAGGATTTGCGTTATGATGCTTCGTCTCGTCTGCATACTAGAGTTTATTTGATAGTGATCCATGCATTCGCACGCGGTCGGACAATGGCTTTTGGTGCAGAGCTGAACTGCATGTGTCACGGCTGCTACAGAGATAGTGGAAAGCAACCATGAGTCACAGCTGCCATTAGCATCAGATAAAAGAGTCATTGGTATGCTGTTCCCCCAGCTGCCGATCCTGAATACTCGGGGACCGCCCGGCATATAGCTAAGTCATTGTGTTGGCTTGGATAGAGGACTGCCCCTAAGAATGTGCATTGTGTGTCTAGCTTTGCATCAGACCCTCGAGTCGCACGAGACACGCTGCGCACACCCTGAAACATGAACGGTTTGCTTGCTTGCATATTCAATATGAAACTATGTTTCCAAACATGTTTCTAAACAAGTAAATCGACTCTGCTAGAACTGCATGAAACGAACCTAGGTAAAACTAGAAAGATCACTAGTAATGTAATGTTTTATAACATGATTACTTAGTGCCTGTTTGAGTGAATGCTTGTTTCTGTTCAGTTGATTTATCTCACCAGTACTTATATAAAGTGCTGACCCACCAACAGTTTACTTGTTTGCAGGTACTGGATCGTCCGAGCGAGCGATAGGCGTGCCACAGTCCCGAAGACCCGGAATCCTGGTTTCGATTGTTGCCCCGAGAATGCTATCGTATAAGGGGGCATAATGTATGGAACGAACGTGTGCCTTTGCTAAAGGAAACCCAAGTTGCCTCGATTGTCCCGAACACTCAGTTGGCTAATGCATTGCATTGCAACAAGTCCTTTTCCGCTGCTAACTCGACTGATGCGATGATAGCCAACTATCAACTTAAACGATTGGCCTTGCACGGGCGCAACCCCAGGCCCGTGCGGCATCACGTCCCCCGAAAGCTCGACTCGGGCCATTCGCTTGGCTCCCTTCCTCCCTCGCACCCGCGGGACGGGCGCGGTGATTGGCGTCCGGCGCGCCGAGGCATTGTGATACGTGTCCGGTTCGTTGAATTCCCGGCCGCACGGGGCGGGGCAGGGCGGAGCGGCGGCCCGGGCGGGTCCGGGGCGTGACAGAAAGTAGGCCAATGGGGACTCCCAATCTATAGTTTGGCTCTTTCGCAGCCCAATGGGAGCTCACGAATGAGGTAGTCAAATGAACAAGTCTCTATTGCAGCACAATGGGTACTCACAATCGAGAATGCTCAAGTATAGTCAATGTCTAATAACGATCATCTAGGAACTAAAAAAACCAGTCGAGTCAACTCAAGGAAATGCAGAGTAAACATATACCATCACAATATGACTATGAAACAAACAGTGATGCATAAAAAGAGCAAATAATGTATGTGCACGTAAAACAAGAAAATAAGACTAGAGCATCAGGGACAAATCAAATAAGAAAAAGAGCATCAAGAAACCATATATGACAAGAAAATAATAACTGAAAAGGAAAGCATGCAAATACTGTACAAGAGTTGGCAAGGTATCTTGCCTGGGGTTCGAATACCAATAATTGTCCCTGTGTCAGTGGATCCTGCAGGTACTCCTCCAAAAGCTGTAATCAACATCACCAACAGTCTCAGAAAATATCAAATAGCTAGAAACGCCTGTCCTTAAGTCCAATTTGGACACAGGGGCAAAAATGAAATTACCGGGTCAAAGCGGGGTCCACATGTGGGCCACTTTGTACCGAAAAACGTGTCAGGGTCAAAGGTCTCCAAATTCATCAAACTTAGTATCAACAAGTCAGGAACGATGATACGAACCCAACGAAACTTCCATAATTGGATTCCGATGAGCCGATTACAAAATCGCCCGTCAAGTGGAGCCTGTGGGGCCCACGATACGCGATTTCGTCAACTTTTTCAGAATCGAACCAAACTTGGGTCACAGGACCAGCATATTGCTACGAGTCCGATGGCGCAAGTTTCGTCTCGATCTGACCTATATACACAAAGTTACAGCGTGTTCCAGAATGGGCGGATACGAGGCGTTGTCGACGGATACGCGTTGATTTCAGTGTGCACGCACATCCGAATCGACTTCTGCGAAATACCGCACGTCTGTATCAATGACGCGCATGTTTCGGTAAAGATCTCGTGCGACCAAGTCGTCCCGTTTGGCGAGGCGCACTCAGTTCCGGGGTAAAACAGTGCGTTAGTTTTCCTGTTTTTGGATCGCGGTGTGCGATCACCACAGGACGCGACGCACCGAGCGGGTTGCATGGACATCGAGAGGATTATACAGTCTACTCGTCACAACTGACGAAATTGAAATCGGAGCAACGAAGAGAGAGAAAATGATACCTGAACAGGGCTCCGTGAAACTGAGATTTCTCGTATCCGGTGACTATTTTGTATCCTGTCTCGAGTCTGCTGTGTCCGAAGATGATGTGTCCGTGTCCGCTTCTCTAGGGTTTAGGGTTCTGGTCTGGAGACAGCGGGGTGGACTCGCCGGAGACTGCGCTGGCCGGGGTTGGCTTCGCCGGAGGGAGTCGACGCGTGCGGAGGCGGTTGGTGGAGTGGCCGGGCCGGAGTCGCTGCGGGGTGGCTGCTATGCCGGTGAAGCGGTGTAGTCTAGGTCAGCGCCACCGGACGGGGGACGCTGTGCACAGCCGGAGAAGGGGCTGCGTTGGCCGGACCAAGTTGGTCGGGCGGCCGGAGCGAGTCAGCAGACCGAGGCGGGGTCCAGTCGGCCGGACGGGGGTCACACGGCCAGAGCGGCGGGGGAGGAGGATTGTGCTGGAGCGATGGTTGGTCGCTGTGGTCGATGGGGGCGGCTCAGGCGAATGGCAACTGGGTGTCGGGCCGCTCCGGTCGGGTTCTGCCGGAGGAGGCAGTCATGTGGGAGGAGGGTTGCTGCCCCTGCTCGTTTCCGGTAGGGGAGGGAGGAGAGAACAGGGAGAGGAGACGATGGGGTCGAGCGCTGAGGCAGAGGTGATCGACTCCGGCGGAAGGTGGCCGTGGTCGGCGGAGGGGTCGGGCACAGGGAAGGAGAGGATGTACAGTGATGGTAAAGGGGGGGGGGGTCGGCTGGAATTAATTCTATATGTTTTTAGGTTTTTGTTTTCCCCTTGAATAAAATGAAAAGTTGTATTTATAACCTTGTGAACTAGGGTTTTGTTGACCTAGGGGTTGGCTTGGTTCGGTTTGGTTTGACAGTGGTTTGGTTTGGTTTATTTTCCAATAAACCGGGTTCAGTCGGGATTTTTTTTTGGTTTAATTACAACTTAGTTTCTAGGACTTTAAAAATGCTTCCGGGGTCCAATAAATTCACCAAAAATTATCCTATGTCCGGTTTTCCATTTTACACCATAAAATATTATTTTCATAATATTTTAACATTAATTAACAGAAATTAAAAATCGTTTAGTCACAAAACACCTTAGTTTTAAATTCCATAATTTACCGAAAAACTGTGAGAAAATGTATTTTAAAAATTTTGAAAAAATCAGGGGACTTACAATAAGACAATAGTGTTTGTCCAGACTGTATAACTTGGAGGCCCATTGTCATGCCCCAGTCCCAAAATACACGGAACCAGGCCACGTGACAATAGCCAGCTGACATATCTCCGAGGATATCCCAATTTAATGGATACTAACAAAGAGTGCTACATTGTCCTAAATACTAACATGTCCTATATAACTCAACGACAAGTAATCTAATCTTATCCACAATATAAAATAGCAAGAGGTACTAAATAAACTGCTGGAAGATAAACACCAGTCTCAAGATATCATAGTACAACCAATAAAGTCTGGTGGGAACAAACCCACTACTATGACGAAATAAATGTACTGAAATGATAGATAAAAGAGTAATGACTAGGACATCGGCTGACTAGATAATGATGTGCCCAATCCTAGGCAGAAGGCCTACCAAGTGATCACGGAAGCTCTGACGGTAACACCTCTAGCTCCTCAGTTATAGCGTACCTCGTCTCCTGTCCTGGGTCGTACACTATGGGATAATATGCCTCGTCCAAATATGGAAAGGTACCAGGTCCTCAGAGGGACGTAACAAGATACATAGAAACATGCCATATATAGATACTGAATAAAATAAATGCAATAAAGGGTGTGCTAACCATCTAAGTGAAATGCAATGTGAGAACAACGCTGGTACGTATGAGTAGGTGTAGGCATAACGTCCATACTCCGAAGAGAGTGGCATCAGTACAGTATATCGTCCATAACGCTCCGAAGAACGTGGCATCAGTATAGTATATCGTCCATATCGCTCTGAAGAACGTGGCATCAGTATAGTATATCGTCCATATCGCTCTGAAGAACGTGGCATCAGTATAAATAAAGTCATTGGATCCGAGGTTTCTCCGAAATCACGGCTCCAATGGGTGTACCCCATACGCCTACTAGTTGTCCTCCCCGCCCAATATAATACACCAGTCGAATACTCGACGTGCATACCACGTATATATATGCCAGTCTTTACAAATAAATATCCTGAGTTACGCACTAACCGTGATGCATGTCACACGCACCGATAGCTAGTCGAATACGCGGACCCGTATCCCAATATGAATGTCACAGTGAATACGTGTAAGTGTCGGGTTTTGGAAGATATCAACGCATCCTCCTAACTGGGGTGAGTCTGCTAACAACTAAGTCAAGTATACAAATCATCGACGAAACCGTCGATGCACCCGAGTCAATCTCGGACGCACACAGTCATATGAAGTAAAGCAACAAGAATCATACAACATATGCATAATCTAAATTAAACAGTAAATATGGCAATGTATCTTGCCTGGGTCCTGAAGCTGTGAAAGCCAATAGCTTGCTCCTGCAGCGTCTCCTGGCTGATCCAATGATCCTAAACACACCAATATAATATAACAAATACCGATATCAGACACTAAACTTTAAATATACATGACTACAACGCTATACTTGAATACTGTCGCAAGTTCACGGTTGCTCGAATACAGCATCACATGTGCACGTAGCTAGGGTGTACACGTGTTCTGTCCTCGGCTAACATGTGCCTTGAGACAATAATTACTACGTCTAGGGTTTACGAAGCTTCATTATGTCTAGTACAATTGTTGGTCCTGAAATCCCCATATTCAGCATACTTGGCGATGTCTAAGTTTTATTGATGAATTTCATGTTTCTAACAACAGGTCTTATGATTTAAGGAATAGTTAGTTATTAACCCAAATTCTAAATATTGTTAATCAACATGCCATCATATACCTAGTTAGGGTTAACTGAGTTTGTGTCCAATACTACAAGTCTTGACACGACGACACAACGATCATACGTGGATACAATACAAGGAGGGATGAGTCAGGTGTTTACCTAGTTGACAGGACGAGGGTCTCCTCGCTGACGGTCGTCCTCCGACGAGTGGTGGGCTCCGGCATCTGCTGGCGACAGACAGCAGCGGCAGCGACAGCAGCAGTAGTCGCAGCGGATGTAACAGCGGCGGCTTAGGCAGAGGCGGGGGCGGCTGACCTGTCGCGGGGGAACGGTCGGGGTAGGCCGGGAGTGGTGGTGGGCGGTGACCGAGGCGGCGGGGGCGACTGAAGGCGGTGCGGTGTGACTCGGGAGTAGCGGCTAAGGGGTCGGGTTGGTTGGGAGGTTGGGATGGTGGTAGTTGGCGCCGGTGCCAGTGGTGGCAGGCGGTGGCCGGTGAAATCGGCAGTCGGGGGGGGGATCGAGTGCAAGGGGGAGAACGGCTAGGGTTTTGATGAATAGTAAAAACTAGGGTTTCATGTGGGAGTATGTATATTTATAGATGTTGGCTCTCGTGGGCTATCCTTGATATTTGGGCCAACCAGGGCTCTAGGGTGGGGCTGGTCCATATTTAAGGTATACACGGCTTGGTCTAGTCCTGTTTTAGTTGAACTTGGCCTCAACTTAATTAAATTACCAATTATTGCACAAGGTGCTCACTTACGAATATTGTGAAACTAAGGTGAGACGCAATGACGGGTATCTAAGTTTGCACAATGGTCAGAGGGGTAGCCTAGCATGTCTAAAAGATGTTCGTGACCTTGGGTGGAAGATAACTACTGGTATGGTGCTCCATTCTCGAAGCAACGGCCAGGTGTATTAGGATAAATAATTATTGCATAATTATTCGAATTATGTCCAATTAAATCTAAGTCTCTCAATTTAACTCGAATTGGACCCTAAATTGGTCGAGGGGGTTTACACCCATACCCTATTTGGTCGACTAGAGACTTAGACAAGGAGTTAGTATGACAACTGTAGAGATTATAGAGTCTTATCTTTTTGTGAACTTGAATTGTTATGTACCTTCTTTCATCATAATCCAGCGTATTTATATTTGCTGTACTGCCTTGACTTATGCTGCTATTATAGCCTAGTTTTTGCAAGCTTATTCTTTATCGAGCTTGTTCATGACATATGTATTATTGGGGGGGGCCACAATAATACATTTCAGAATCATTGTATTATGGTCTGATCAACCATAGTGCGCTTGATTCGCCCTTCGTAATACTACTTTACGTGGATCGAGATATATAGTTGACTAGTAGACATATGTACTTGCCCTCTAGATATGTCTGAGTGGATCGTGTCAGTACATAACTATACTGATACGAGCATGCGAATAAGGATTTACCAAATAGGATTTCAACCCACAACTGCCTTGACAATTCCCATTGAATTCTTTAAACGCTTTGATCCCATACTTCCAATCTATTACCTTCCCCTTGAACTCTTTATTATTGATCTCCGTCTTCCCTTATTTCGGAAAGACGAATCGTGCTTGGTATAAGTTTAATATAAAGATAGTACTATAGGTACCCGTAGGCCAATCGCATTAGTTGGTGACTATCTTTTATAATTGATTAAAGGGCCTATCATATATGATATAATTGGTATTAAAGTTTTGAGGATTGAATAACATGAGTAAATAAATTGAGGAATAGTTTTCTTAGATGTATAGCCTTATGTGATAGATGGATAAATTCTAAGTTGGGTAGAAGTCACATTATTAATTTGAGGCTAAATTCTTCTAGATTGTGATCAAACAAGATTAGATTGGGAGATTCAAGTCACTTTAATTTTGAGGAATTTTAAAAAAAGTTTTACGATGATGAAGATTTAACGAATTTTTTGTATTGAGGACCAAATATTTATACTTTGAGCATGTGATGTGAAGTTTGAATATTGAAGATTGAATCATCGATGTAAACCTTGAGGATAAATATAGAATTTTGGACTTGAATATTGGTGGATTGAATTTAAAATTCTTACAGTTTGATGATTTGAACTAAGGGTTAAAAATTTGATTATTGGATTACCTATTTGAAATATTGAGGATGTGAATTGAATTCAAAAATTTGAAGGATACAAAAATTTTATAAGTAAAAATAGGAATAATATTGGACATGAATTGTTTTCTAGAGGAGATGATAGTTGGAGATCGTGATGTAAAATTTATACGCATATTTAATTCCTGAAGATGTTATATGGATCTAATTTAAATTTGGATATTGATAATTTGAAAGATCGAGAAGAGATTACAATATGATTTTGATTAAACAGAGGTTACCATAATTTTGAAAGTGATTGCGATGGATTAGAATATATTTTAAATTTTGGAAGAGATTGTGATTGACTTGCCTTATATGCAAACGTGAAGGGATTAACGAATTATGCCTTATTTAATTCGAGGATGAAATTGTTTTTTTTTTAAGTTGGGCAGATTGTAAACACCCTCACCCAAAATTAGACCTACTTGGCGGAGATAGTGAGACTAAGACTAGATTGAGTCCAGTTAGAGATAGAACATGGTATTTTTGTTTAAATTTGCAATATTTGTACCACTTAGCGCACCTTATCGTTGCTTCGATAACTGGAGCCCTACACTAGCCACTGTCTTCCTATAAACTTCACATCCTTGTCCTAGATGTGTCCGCCTTCTATTTTGACTTTTGTGTAACTTATAATTAAGCTCCTTTGTGCTACATTTTAGTCGCACAACATTCGTCATGAACGCTATTTCTTAATTCTAAAATAGTTCTAACTTTGTATCCTTGTGCGTTCCAATCGAAATTGGAGACACAATCTTGACCCATTTCGTGCAACCCATTTTTTTTTGATAATATTCTATCCTGAGCCATATATGTCCATGACCCTTGTGTCCCACATAATGTTATCCCATGCACTTCTAATTAATTCCCGAACCCCATGCGCATTAATTTTGATTAATTTAATCCAATTTTCATCTTTGTGTAACTTTTCAATTGTTGGGCGTTTTTATGTAAAAGAGCATTTAGGTGTCCACACCATTGGACATGACACATGAAGAAACCTAATTCTCCTCCATATGAATGTTCTCCATGAATTTGTGGAATGTGCAAATGCACGACATCGCCCACTCCTTTAAACCTAGCCTTGCATTTTAGACAATGCAAATCTTATACCATCCTTGACTACCAACCGTGGCTTAGTTTTAATTTCAAGGACAAAATTTTTATAAGTTGGGTAGAATGTAAAACTCCTATTCCTAAAAACCCTATTTACCCTTTTTTTATTTAATTATTAATTTAATTGTAGTAATTAGAGGCTAATTAGGAGAAATAGATTTTATTTAATTTTTATTTTAGGTGTTGGTGCATTTAGGAGATTTATGGGGCCATTAGGAATTTTTCCGAATTTATTTTATGTAGGAGACCCTTTGGGCAGTTGCTAGCTTAATGGTATGCATTAATATAATTCTAGATTTTCTATGGATATATACGTGTGTGTGTGTGTGTGTGTGTGTGTGTATATATATATATATACATATATATTTAAGAAAAAGAAAGAAAAATAAATGGAAAATAAATAAATAAATAACTACATTCCTATTGGATCCTTAGACCCGCACCTTAGCTACCCAAACCAATCCATCTCACCCGCTGGCAATGAGCCACTCCCCTTTCAACAGAACCCCCCCTTGTTAGCAGCAGCCTACCCGTGCATTAGCACAACAACCCTCTTTGAATAGCCCAGCAGCAGCCCTTAGCCCCACGACCCCGTGCGTTAGAACCCGCCCCCTTCTTTCCATCTCTCTCTCACACACACACACACACACACACACACACACACACACACACACACATATATATATATATATATATATATATATATATATATATATATATATATATATAACCACCCACCCCCTTGTTAGCAGCAGCCCACCCGTGCATTAGCACAGCAACCCTCTTTGAATAGCCCAACAGCAGCCCTTAGCCCCATGACCCCGCGCGTTAGAACCCGCCCTCTTCTTTTCATCTCTCTCTCTCACACACACACACACAACACACACACACACACACACACACACACACACATATATATAACCCATCTTTTTCAACCAAAACCCTAGCCTAGATCATCGAAATCTTCTCCTCTTCCCATCTAGACCTAGAGAGCGCCGCCACCGCAGCCAGAATCGCCGTCCAGGCCGTCCAGAACTGACCCCGACGATCGCGACCCCGCGCACCCCGCACAACTGCAGAATTCAGCAGCAAGTACCTGTGTTCCCGCGCAGTTTTCCGTTGCCTCACTCGACCAAACGCCACCCCGTCTTCACTGCAACCCTCTTTGAATAGCCCAGCAGCAGCCCTTAGCCCCATGACCCCGCGCGTTAGAACCCGCCCTCTTCTTTCCATCTCTCTCTCTCTCACACACACACACACACACACACACACACACACACATATATATATATATATATAACCCATCATTTTCAACCAAAACCCTAACCTAGATCATCGAAATCTTCTTCTCTTCCCATCTAGACCTAGAGAGCGCCGCCACCGCAGCCAGAACCGCCGTCCAGGCCATCCAGAACCGACCCCGACGACCGCAACCCCGCGCACCCCGCACAACTGCAGAATTCAGCAGCAAGTACCTGTGTTCCCGTGCAGTTTTCCGTTGCCTCGCTCGACCAAACGCCACCCCATCTTCACTGGTACGCTCACCCCTTAACCCTCTTCAATACCTGTATGATAGATGACCTCAAACAGCGCGAAACCATAGGCGAAAACAGCGTCAAAGTTGGCAGAAAAGACCAATTTCTGGGATCGTATTAAACTGCGGTGATCACCTATGTTCCCGGATTCGTATATCCTACCACAGAGATCCGAATCTGATTTTTCTTTTTGGTATACGGAGTACACTTGACCTAGTTTAATTTTTGTTAAATAACATTAGATTATTAACTGCTGTAGGTAGAATTAAATTCGTTGGAAAATCCCGAAAATACACTTTTTCCAGACTTCCAAAAGTTGTGAAACGGAGTACGCTCCGCCAAATGGGACCACCCCGCCGTGTACGAAGTGTACCAATCGGTGCGCGTAGTGTACCCGGACACGTGAGAGTTCGCGAAAACTGATTCGGATGTGTATGCGCGTCGAAATCAACCCGTATCCGCGGACAAACCCCGTGTCGCAACTTTTGCGAAAGCTGTGCACATTTTGTGCACGCTTGTCAGATTGTGACAAAACTTATGCCACTGGACTCGTGGTAATGCGTCGGTCCAGTGACCCAATTTTTATGAAATTCTGAGACAATTGACCAAGTCGCCAATTGGCGGGCCCCACGGTTGACTTTTTAGAAAAAATTATGTTCGGCTTATCGAAATCCACATTTGGACATACCGTTGGGTTCATATTGACATTTAGAGTTTGTTTGACCTATAAATTGTCTCATTTATAGACTGTTACCCTTGGCACGCTTTTCGGTGTAAAGTGGGCCACATGTGGAACCATTTTTATCCAAAATTACCGTTTTGCTCCTGTGTCCAAATTGGATGAAAGTGTAGTGATTTCTAGATATTTCACTGATTCCAAAAATATTGGTGATGTCTATTTCAGCATCCGGAGACGTTTGTTCGGAGGCCTTAGTTTCATATTCCGTGTCCTTGACATTTGGGCGCGAACACTTTACAGATTTCTTGCCAAGCAAGTATACCTTGTCATTGTACTGTTATTTATATTCTATATGTTGCATGCATCTTTATTTTTTGTCTATAGTTCATATATTTTAACTGTTATATAAAATGCGCGCGATAGTGTCGTCGCAATATATTTTTATTTATGTATATGTATTAACCTTGTTTATGAGACTGCCCCATTATCATGAAGCATCATTAGGTTCATTGGCCGTGACACAGTTGTTACACGAGTATGAGTCTCATATATATCACGGACTGCGTGACAGGTCTGGCTTCTTGTACGTATGGGCTGTGCGTTAGGGATAACTGCTAATAGAAACTTTGTATGCTAGAAGACTTAGCAGTTATTAGAGGTCCATGGACATAGCCTATTGTAGTATGGTGGTCCCATCCTTGTCCTTGTCTGGTTGCAGGATTGGGCTAGGGTACTAAGAATAGGCTATGAACCAAATTATTTCATGGATGTGACATGCTTAGAGCATGGGTGGGGAGAACAACAAATACCACATTTGAGCTCCTTTGTACTTTTTCTATTGTGCGTCCAGATTATCCGCTGGAGATACGGGTGGTGATGACCACTATATATTATATATTATCAGGCGAGTCTCAGGCGTTCAAAAGACGACGTGCCTTTTAGGCCCCTGGATCTCCGAGAGAACCATGTCAATCCCAGTTTTTAGCCAGATAGCTCATTTTTGGGGAAAGTTGTTCTTAACTGCATTCACTTAGACGGTTAGGCGACCCCATTGGATGTTTATATTTCAGTATTTTATTGGCATGCTTTTATGTATCTTGTTATGTCCCTCTGAGGACCTGGCCCTTCCAGGTGTATCTGTTCTTGAGTATTCGCAGGAGCGCAGATTCGGATGGTTACATATGTTTCGAGGATGTCTTCTCTTCGAGCCCGTGATTGTTAGCTGGTATTCTTATATTGTGTTTATTGTGTTGTACTTTTCCATTCGAGTCGGTACTGGATTTGTTTCCATCCAACTATCATCCTTAGATACTTATATTGAGATCTAGTTATATAGATGTTGGTTATTTATTTATATGATTTTCTGTGGATGAGATTTAGATTATACCCTGTGACTCGTGATAGATTCATACCAGTTGTGGATTTGATATTCATATTACAACGTACGTATGGGTTTTGGTTTCCATATATTGGAGTTGCCATATCCATGCGGTTGTCATGCTTACGTGTCCTAGTCCTACGTATTTTTGGGACTGGGGCGTGACAGTAAAAGTAGAAGATGTGAAGTGGATAATCGAAGTTAAGAATGGAAGACACAATCATCCTATTCCTGGGACACTTACGGGTCATCCCTACGTGGCACGGTTGAAGGAGGATGAGAGAAAGTTGGTTGAAGAAATGTTCCTTCCCGGAGTTGCACCGAAAAAAATTTATTCTGCCGTGCGACAAAAAGAAGATGGGAACAAGTCTACCATTAGGACCATCTATAATAGTTTGGCTAGAGAGAAAATTAAAAGTATGAAAGGAAGAATGGTAATGCAACAAGTATTGAAGTTGCTTGGGGAGCATTACTACGTGGAGTAACATAGAAGACATCCACAAACTTATGAACTCCTTTCATTGTTTTGGGCTCATCCTGATTGCACACACTTGGCTCGGTCCTTCGCAGACGTGTTGATCCTTGATTGTACATATAAGACCAACAAGTTCAAGATGCCTTTTTTTACGTTGTTGGGTTTACGTCTACGGGAAAAACATTTACAGTTGCTTTTTGTTTTATGAAGAGTGAGACAGTAGAGGATTACACATGAGCGTTGAGAAAACTATAATCCCTTTACACAGGTTACAAAGAGCCCTCTATTTTTGTTACCGACAAAGAATATGCGCTGATAAATGCTATAGAGATTGTATTTTCTCATGCGCATAGACTACTATGCACTTGGCATATAAATCGAAATATCCAAGCTCAATGTAGGAGAAAATTTGAAAATATGGACGGTAAAATCGACATGCTTCGCTTCAAAGAATTCTACAGTGATTGGAGTCTTGTATGGCGAGCAAGTACTACAGACAGCTACGACACAGCATGGTACATGTTCCAACAAAAGTGGGAGACGAGTAACCCGATATGCATATCTTATATCAAAGATACTTGTCTAGAACCACATAAAGAGCAAATCGTGTTAGCATGGACGAACATGGTGAAGCATTATGGCACAATCACTACGAACCGGGTCGAAGGATCACACTCAAGTTTAAAAAGATATCTACGGTCATCGGTCGGTAATTTTGTCTCCATTTGGCAATCGATCCATTTGATGATGACTTCCATGGTGAACAAGATTGTAGCATCATTTGAGATGAGCCTAAATATTGCAAAGCATGAATACAAGCATGAACACCTCTTGGATGGTTTAATCCATGTAGTATCTCACAAGGCATTGGGCTTATTGTTTGATGAGATTGGTAGGTCAAAGTCGGTGGGTTATGATCCCGAGGTTTGCGGTTGTTCGTATCGACATTCACTCGGACTTCCTTGTGCACATGAGATCAACAAATATCGTCGTAAATCTATACATATTCCAATATATGTTGTTGATCAACGTTGGAGACAACTGTCGAAAATACCGAAGGTGGAAGTTCAAGATAATTTCTTTGCTTTGCCATAAGTGAAGCTTCTGTACGCACGGTGGTGTGTCGCATCGGAACCGGAGAGAAGATCCATTGAGGTTAAAATCCAAAAAATTGCAGTCCCGGCAATAACTCGATTGCAAGAGCCATCTGTTGTTCGAACTCCTAAGGGAAGACCACAGTCAAGAAAGAGTAGACAAAAAAAGAAGGAGGATGAGTCAACTAAAAGAGATACATCCTTGTTTGAACATATTGAACGCAGTTTGGAGGCAAAGTCCGTAATGGATAGGGAGTTATTTCCGCATAAATAAAGTAAGCTTACTATTCAAAGGGGGAAGAAACAGAAAACGAACGATGCAGTCATGGCGGAGGGTTTAGATAACTTTTCTGATTCTTATAGTCTATACATTAAAAATTTCCTACTTGAGATACAAAATTTTATTTGGTCTATTGTTGATGTTCCTAAGGATGGACATTGTGGATATCATGCACTAGAAAGACAACTAGGCTATTTAGTTGAAGCAGGATGGAGACAGGTTAGGGAAGAGCTGTACGAGGAGTTGGAGTCTCGACTACCCTTCTATAGGCAGATACTCGGCGAAGAAATTGTTGAAGATTTGTTGGCAAGCATACCTGGTACGAAAACAGTTACCGGACGAGACCATTACATGGATATCCCGCCTACTGCTTACGTATTCTCTAATAGGTATAAGATACCTATTGTAATTATCTCACAAGGTATTAACAATACTTTCTTTCCAATGTGTGCTCCCCCGGCCGAACACGGAGTATCCACTCTATGTTGCATAGGGCTTGTCGGACAATACTTCGTCATCCCAAGGTTGGTCGATCATTCTCCTATTCCGCCACCTTCTACGCTTTGGTATAAATACGCACCAGAGGAAGCGATCGCATAGACGACACCCTACACGGATGCAATAGCTGCCTATAAGAAGATGATGAAGATGGAGGATCCAAAAATTATGCCGAACGACTACTTTGATATTCTAATCGATTGATACTGTATATAGAAATGTATTTTGTGCAATGAGCCATGTATGTTTAACTGTATGTTGCGTGTATATTGTGCAATGAATGGAGCTATCTAATTGATACTAATCGATTTTGACTGTATGTTGTGCATTGATACTAATCGATACCCACTGTCTATGGGCAGTTTTATGTAAGTTTATGACTGTCAACATGTTGACAATCCTAGTATATACTTGGACTGTCAACATTTTGACAGTCCTAAACTTTACCCACTGTCTATGGGCAGTTATATGTAAGTTTAGGACTGCCAACATGTTGACAGTCCTAGTATATACTAGGACTGTCAATATTTTGACAGTCCTAAACTTTACGCCAACCATCAAAATATTGACAGTCCTAAACTTTACGCCAACCATCTTTACGCCAATATTTTGACAGTGGGTAAAGTTTAGGACTGTCAAAATGTTGACAGTCCTAGTGTATACGGGTTGATTTCGACGCGCACACACGTCCGAATCAGCTTCCACAAAAGTTCACACGTCAGGATACCATACGCGCCTTTTGGTGCAATTGGTATACGACGGAGCGGTCCCGTTTGGCGGAGCGCACTCCGTATCCTAAATTTGCTAATATTTTAAAAACAAGTTTTTGGTCGATTTGGAGGCCGAATAATTTAACACATAGAACAAATTAACAAAAAATAAAAGAACAAAAAAATTCTCGGTTATATGGAGAAGAAATACTCTTTAACTAGTTTTCGAAAATATTAAACAGGTTGGCGGCAAATTGGGTGTGAACATGGGGGTTCGGGTTGAAGTTTCTGGACTGATTTTGGTCAATTTTCGATCATTTTTCGGTCGATTGTTTGACCAATCCGGGAACGAAAACTTGTCCCGCTTGAATGAAAATCCTAGAGGGTTAGGTTGTAAACGTACACGGACAAATCGCTCGCAAAAATAATAAAAAATGAGGGAGATATGATACCTTGAAGGGAGGCTCAGAACTGCGTCTGCTGTGCACGCGTGCGCACGGCGGCGGCGGCCGACCGGGCTGTTGCGGCGCGCGGGTGCGGCGACGATCGCCGCGGGTTCACCGGCGGTCGGTCGTCAGGGTCGAGGTATAGGGTTAGGGGTTGGGTATTAGGGTTTTGAGTTTCTGATGGTATATGTTTAGGTGTGTATATATATAGATAGGAAGAAGGGAATAGAGGGAATCGGGTTAGGGGTCTGCTGTTGGTTTTGGGTGGGTTAGTTATAGGATTAATATTAATATATGAATAGGTTTAAGTTTAGGTTAAGTTAGCTTTTAGATTTCTTTTCTTTTCTTATTTGTTATTATTTTATTAACATTATTATTATTATTACTATTATTATTATTATTATTATTATTATTATTATTATTATTATTATTATTATTATTATTATTATTATTATATTATTATTACTATTATTATTATTATTATTATTATTATTATTATTATTAACCTTATATTTATATATATATATATATTCACATGTATAAATGAGGTAAAAATTCAAAAATAATATTTGCACACAAAATAAATTCTAAAAATTATTTTGTAAGGCTTTAATAAAATTCTACACTCAAAATATTTTATAAAATATTTTATAATTAATAATTAGATATTTATTTAATTATATAAATCAAATAATTGTATCAACCAATTTAACTAAGTAATTAATTAAATAGTTATCCACAAAATAGGTAATACTAAATGATATACACATCTATATAAAAAGAAAAAAATGCCTAACTTGGCACGAGAAATTATGGGCTACTAATTATAGAAAAGTTGGAGTTGAAAAAATAACCATAATTAAATTATATATATATTATATAAATATTAACACAACATCTATGGTTGTTACACTAATGTCATAATAACACCAGGGGATCGAATTTCTGTACCACGAAAAGATCCTATAGGTAGTGTCTCCTGTGTAGGCTACTTCCTATGAAGGAAGATACAGATTTTGGGGCCATCCTATATTATTAATGTCTAAAACATGGTGAAGTGTCCTAATAAAATCATTGGATTTTAATTGATTGAAAAAAAATCTAAAACAAATACAAGAAATACAAAATGCACACAAAATATCTATTTTTGGGTGAGGGGGTTTACAGTTCCGCACTAAGGCGCAGTAGAGACCGAGTCAGATCTTGGATTGAATGATAGAGTCTTTTAATGAGACAAACCTAGCATACACGTGACACAGAATAAGAAATGAGTAGAAAATTATGTTCGAACGAATCCAGTGGTACCGATTGATATGTTTGAGATAGATTCGATAATGCGATAGAACAGCTTGTGCTCAGGAAGTCTCGAGGACGAGACTTTTTTTGAATGGTGTATAATGTAACGACCCATTCCGTTCAAGCGGACAACCGATTCAAATGGTGCAAGTGCAACGACCCAATCCGCTTTGCTCAACAAGAAGACTCATTTAAGGCAAAGAATTTCCAGACTTGGCCCTTCAGGAGTTCATACTTAGACTTTCAAAGACTCGCTCGGAGTATTGCTCGACCGAGGCAAATCATCGCTAAGGTGGGTAGCTACGATGAACTTGTCTTTGCTTAGCCAGCACGCTTAAAAAAATGGACGATACATGCTAGTCTCTAGGTGAATCACCCCCTACATGCTAATAAAGAATACAACGCACCCAGCTAAGAAAATAATTCTATCTTGTATTGCTTGTGTTAGAACATGAAAATAAAATTTGGCTTATAAATGGACCCTCACATGCTACCTTTGCTTCGTGCAAGTAGACCCCGCTATGCCTCGAATAGATCATCGTATACTTTTCATAGTGCACTGTTCACTTGCTTATACTGCACGCCTTAAGAACTATGTCGCTCGATAGGTCCATGTACGGTTGAACTCTTCGCCCTACCCCTTAGAACCGTGCTAAACGTAAAGGCTATACTATATGTTTCCTTATGCTTATGTTCACACATATGAAATGTCTACCTGCTTACGTGTAGTTTGTACTCGTTGCCTCGTTTCAATGCTTGTCACATAATTTATGCCACAATCAAGTAACACTATCCGTATCGTATATGCATCTAGTTTGCCAGAAGACTATCAAATAGTCCTTCTGTACAATATGAACCTGCAAGTATATAGGACCGTTAGGTCGCCAAGGCAGTCCCCGAACTAGGGGAATACATCAAGTCAAGTTGAACACTGAACGAGAATCATGTCATGTAAAGCAAGAATCACAGCTTGTGGAACAATACTCGTTCAGAAAAAGAATCAAAAATTATCATGTCATGTTGTGAATCTAGAATGACCCAAGACTTGCATGTCACGGATAACTTGTGCATAAGGTATTAAATGGGTTCCTGCGGACGGTTTTTGGGGTACTGGGGCCGATCTGATCCGAACATAATATTTTATTAGTCTTCATGTTCGGGAGGGATGACCTGTAGCACCTCGTGTTCTTTCGTTGCACGCCATTCCCACCCAAAGACTAAGTAGTCTTGTGTTCGGACAGGATGGCATGCAGTGCCTCGTGTTCTTTCGTTGCATGCCATTCCTTCTCATGACTACAACCCATCATTTATGGCTATGCCAGCGACTCATGTTCATATATATAAGTCATCATCACTTAACGGCAATTCGCGTGCGAGTCATTACATCGCATCTAATAATCTGAAATACCTGAACGATCATGGGTATAAGATACTAGTATATAATTTAACACTTGAACAACTTCTGCAACACTTCTGGATAATCCATTTGACTCGTGCACCTGAAACAGTACCTCGCTCACTAAACTTGTGTTTTCTTATGCTATTGCCCCTGGATTTCGTAATATATACTCGTGCTTGGTTTAACTTAATTTTTCTTGGACAGGAAAGAACGGATGGTAAGTTGGTAAGTCTCGCCTTGTTACTCTTATATTGCACGACGCACTGCCATACGAGTAGGCGTGTACATTATGTCATGAAATTAATCATAAGGCAAGACTAGAAAGATAACTTAATAGATGTGCATGGAACCTATATAACGTATTTAAATTTGTCGAGCGGGCGAAAAGCCTCCCCACTAGTGCATTCATGTGCTGATAACCCACCAGATTGGTTGTAGGGTACGGAAAAATCACGTTCGGTACGAAAACCTCCTTCGTGCGTGCTAAGGCATGGAGTTCACTCTGGAGTCTTGGATCATTACGTCCGAAACTGCAGCACATATACAAGACATAATATTAGAATATCGCTTATGTATCATTCCACAAATGTAGCCACTTGACACACTTTTATCGTTTCAAAGAGAGAGAGGCTTGAGCGACTTGTAATCTCGGCCTAGCGCCCTTGTAATACTTGTTCAATATCAATAAAGAACTTATTTTACTTCTATACTTGTATTATTTAATGCTTCCATTATTGACGACTCTGTGAACTTGCTACCAATCGCCTGTATATTTCTTATTATGCTACAATCGGACTATCTATGCGACAATGAACATAAAATGATCTGTCCAACCAAACCAATATAAATAATGTCGCGAAGAATAACCCATAATCAAAATGGAAGAAAAATAACTCCAAGTAAAATATTCAGAAGTCACTATAAGATCAAATATCTAAGAACATTAAGCATAATAAATGAATGGTGAGAATATTGTGTGCTCAAGAGAAGTCCTCCGGAACAATCTCGTCCTCTGCAACATGTACGTCTCCTATAACAGCACCTGCCCCGTAAACCTCGGGATAGCTCTCATCGTCTACACCTGGGGACATAATCCGGATCCAGGTCCTTAGGGGACATAGCATGGTACAATAAACACTCAGGCCAAATGAAATACAGTAAGTAAAAACAGATCCTCAGGGCAAGCTATGTGACCAGCTAAGTAAAATACAAATAAGAGCATCACTAGTACTTAGGCTGAGACCACTACAGGCTCTGTGTCGGGGAGTCCATAGCAGCAAGTAGTATCTCGTAGGGCCAGTAAATGTGCCAAGCTCTGCTACAGAGACTAAAACACCTCCAGTAACATTATATATATATATATATATATATATATATATATATATATATATATATATATATATATATATATATATATATATATATATAATCAGCCTGTAGCATGTGTGTCTCTCTCCACCCAATGTAACCTCACGTATCATGTCCATAACACGCAAGATCATGACCTCTAGCTAGTACAACGAGTCATAATGATATCTATATAATATACAAGTCCTATATCACAAATCCTGTAAGCCTATACAGAATCACTATGAGTAACTCAAGAAAGATTTTATCACATAAAATAGTGTCAAGTGTCCTACGGTATGGCATACTTGATAAAGCAAGCACGTAAAAATAGGATCATAGAATCAACTCTCTAAGTGACGTTACATGACTTCGCGTACGGTGTCGACACCCGAATTCTTTTCGGACGCTAAGCAACGTCTCACGGTCCTAGGTTGAACAGGCACATCACAAGATTATATATATATATATATATATATATATATATATATATATATATATATATATATATATATAAAGAAACACAATCAGATAATATAACAGGATCTACTATAATTTTGGCAAGGTACACTTACCTGGGTCTGCAGTATGTAGTTACAAAGTTGGTCCCGCGTCCACTCCTCTGGAATCCAATTGACCTAAACAATAATTTTTTTACTTTAAGTATCTAATCAAGAATCTAGTAACCGCAAGTAAATTGTATAATTTATTATAAACCATTAATACCCAAGTCCAAACTCATCCTAATATGTAAATTCTTGACACAACAACTTACACGTTTTACGAGGTATCAAAACCTAGTTTCATGGTTTATGACTTTTAAAATTTACGGTTAAGTCCCCAATCGAAGGATATGAAAATAAATCATAATAAATCATGTAATCTTGATTTAAACCCGATTTATATTAATTTTTAACCATTAAATTCTTGAATTGACAAAGTAATTATATTTTAAGATTATGACTACTTTAAGTTGACTAGTTTTGTCTGAAACTTATTCGAAGCATTGCCAATCCATGGCTATGGTTTATATTCAAGAAAAAATATTTTATATAATATTTTATTCTGTTTTAATCTTAGAAAACAATCACATTTTATTTCTTCCAAAATAACCCCTATTTAGGGCAAAACTATGCCACAAAATCATCCGAAACCTAGGCTAGTGATCCCTTATTTTTTGGGTTTAGAATTTTAATAAAAATACCATAAAAATAATTCTAAAATGCTTATTTTTTAGTAGTAAACCACCAATAAATTTATTTTTAATAATTAACAACAAAGCCTCCAAGAACAGTGTCACAAAGTCTAAAACTAGCCCTACTGTTATCCAATCTATCATCAATCTAACATGAAATTTCTCATAGATTTTTATGGTGAAAAAAGATGGCAAGGGAGGGTTCTAGAAAATTAAACTTACATAAATCTAAGAGATTCATGCCATGGAAATTTGAGAAGGGAAGTTTGAATCCTTACCCGAAAGCTTTTAAGGTTTGGATGACGGTGCCTCTTCTTGTCCAAGAACGTAGCTTCTTGCTTGTTCTTGCCTTGCTTCTCCCTTCTTGATGGATTGATGATGATGGCAATGGGTTCTTGATGGGTTGATAATGATGGCAATAGGTTCTTGATGGGTATGATGGCAATGGCAGAGCCTATATGGTTGTTTGGTGGAGATTGGGTGAAAGGATGAAGAAAGATGGAGCTTTAGAAGAGATGGGAGAGTTTTTGGTGAAGGAGATGATGTTGTGTAGGGTAGATGATAAGGAGGGCTGATCTTACACGTAAATGAGAGGGGAGGGGTCGGGAAAAAAGGGAAAAAGTTGTTAGGGTTAGGGTTTTGTGATAAGGGGATATATATGGGCTTTTTGGATAGATTCTGTAGTACCCCGCTCCGCATCAGCACAACATACAAGAGATATCGGTTTGCTGACTCAAAAAGTAAACCTTCTTGGAGAGCTCATTGTTGAACCAGATGATGACTGATCTAGGTGAGTGGGCAGAACTTCATTCGCTCATTCATGCACGCCTTAATAATGAATCTAGGTTTTTGAAATGCTTGTTTGCTTAATAAGATAAGTTTGCATGAATGCTAGAACGAGAACCTGCCTGCCTAAAAGAGATAGAACCATTGCTATGCTAAGTTTAAGAAATATTATTGTATGCTAGTTACACTGACACAGCTATCGAACGGACCTTGCCATTCTAAGGAAAGAGTAGAGTTGTATGCTAACTAGAAGAGATAAATAGACTTGTGTCATGCTAGCTTAAATTAAAGATTGTTCATATGTTTGCTTGTCATCGTGTTTATAATTGCTTGTCTTGGATGCAAAAGCTTGATGGAATGTATGCTTGTTTTGTTATAAGAGTACATGCTTGTCTTGTTTGTGAAGAGACTAGTAGCCCGTCCTGATATTTCGGTCCTACGAGATCTAGGGGATACAGCTATTAGATAAGAGATAGATAGATTGAAAGCTTGTATTGTCACGTTGTGTTATTATTGTGAAATGTGATATGCTTGTTATCGAGGGAGCTTGCGATTGATGGAGGCTAAACGTCAAGTTTGGAGACTAATAGTGCATCCTGAGCTTGGGGTGTGGCTATTAGAATGGTGAATGGAGATTGATGGGGTGAGACTAATAGTGCGTCCTGAAGTTCCGGACCTACGGGATCTAGAGGGCATGGCTATTAGATGGGAGGTGGTGCTTCTGTTGGGAAGAGTCTGAGTTAGAGAAGTTAGCTGGTTCATGGAGATAGCTGCATTCAGGTAGTTAGGGAGCATACTAGGCTAGCCTTCTTGTATACCTAACTATTTGATATAGAGACAGACAGGAAAAGAGAACCATATGTTTATATATATGCAAATTGTTACTAATTTGTATATCTGCTGCAGGGATAACCGATCGACAAGGGGTAAGAAACACAAAAGAGTTTATATATATAGCCTGCTTGTTCATGATCATTTGCATCTTAGCGTTTATCTGATAGTGTTTTATGTATTTGCATCGGTCGAATAATGGCTATTAGTGCAGAGCTGAACCATGAGTCACAGCTGCTAATAACATCAGATAAATGAGTCATTGGTTAGCTGGATTACCGCTACTGATCCTGAGTTTCTCGGGGACCGATATCTTATTGTTAGTTCAACTTGTTTGCTTGATTGAATGATAGTCCACTAAACGCTGCATAGTCCATAGAGTTCTTGAGTATAGCTTACGAGACACGTTGCGCACACCCTGATTGGTACATCATGCTTGAACTGTTTGCCTCGATTGCTTGGTTGTATTGAACTAAATTCTGATTTCAAAGATATTTCCAAAAGAAGTAATATGACTCCGTTCATGTACTGCATGTAACGAACCTACAAAAAATTAGAAAGATCACTAGTAATGTAATATTTTATAACATAATTACTTAGTGTTTATTTTAGTGAATATTGCTTCTGTTCGTTAATTTTAGACTCACCAGTACTTTCTCCAAAGTGCTGACCCACAAACAGTTTGCTTGTTCGCAGGTGCTGGATTGTCCGAGGAAGCGATAGGCGTGCCTCATCCCCAGGACCCGAAAATCTATTTTTGATGCCTTGAGCCGTATGGATGTTTGAACTGCTTTTGTATAGAGGACATAATGTATGGAATGATACCATTGTATTCAGAGAACCTCGTGTGTAAACCCCCTGATATTTTTATTTATTTTTAAAAACATTTTTCTCATAATTTTCTGTAATTTTCTGGAATTAAAACTAAGGTATTTTGAATTTAAATGATTTTTAAATGATTTTTAAATGATTTTTAAATGATGTTAATTAATATTAAAATATTAAGAAAATAATATTTTCTAGTGTAAAATAGAAAATTAGACATAGGATAATTTTCCGGGAATTTATCGGACCCCAGAAGCATTTTTAAAGCCCTAAAAACTAATTTATATTTAAACCGAATTAAACCCTGGAAATAAACCCAGTTTATTTCAAAATAAACCAAACCAACCCAGACCCGGTTCAACTGAACCGAACCCAACCTTAGCGGGTCGGGTTGGATCTAAACCCGACCCGAAACCCGGCTACCCGAACCCGCACCTAAACTTAATAGATCCGGATCTAACCCGCTACCCGCTGACCCGACCGACCCAAACCCGTTAACCCCAAGTCGGAATCCTAATCGGATTCATTGTTCCGATGCCCCTATTTAACCCCTCGATGTCGGCGCCTGAACCCTAATCCACTGCCCTAGTCACCCGTCTCTTCGCCGTCCTCCGCCCTGACTCGACAGCCTCTCCACGAGCAAAGCCGTCTCCACCACCAACACCATCACCTATCTCCCCTCTCCCAGCCCTCGATCATCCTCGACGCCGGAACCCTAAATCCCATCTCCGCCACCGCCCATCTCCTCCGTCTCCCTCTCCGCCTCGAGATCCTTCGCCGCCCTCTCCCAGCCCCGCAGCCCCTTCGTCCTCGACGAACTCTCCCGAGCCCCCATCTCCCTTCTTCCTCCTTTCCCGACTCCACCTTCCTCCGCCCGTCCCTGACCTCGACCCTCTCCCTACTCCACCACCTCACCCTCAGCCCGAGCTCGACCTCGCAGCCCTCGTCGACTCCCAGCCGCCTCGCCGTACCCTGCCCAGCCCAGCACCACCACCAACACGAGCACCCCGCATAGCCCCAACTCGCAACCGATCGCCTGAACCGTAACCTCTCCCCGTCCAGCCTCGTCGACTCATCCCTGGCCGTCTCCACCCTCCCCCGGCGAGTCTCCGGCTGCCCTCTGTAGAAGCATGAAAAATACGCCGGATGACTATACGCGGCATATTGGTGCAGAGCAGCGTAAGCAGAGGCCTTCAGAGCCCTCAAGCATGCAACGGAGCTGTTTTCGCTATAACGCAGCGTGAAATATGAAAAGCTCGAAGGACCATCCGCGTAAGGCAGTACGTCCAAGCCACTTCAGCGTAAAAAGAGTGCTTCATCGCCTCCAGGGCGTAAAAACTCATCCTCTTTCAAACGCAGCATTGAGGTGTACAAGAGACGCTTCGTATTCTCCGAAGTGAACCTGTCAGAGCCTGCAATGAACCTGTCAGAGCCTGTAATGAACCTGACGTCTGGATTTTTGACAAAGGGATACGACTCGACTACCCAAGCGACGGCTATAATGATGGCACAACACTGCAATCCAGGCTGTCAAAAAACCGCCATCCCCTTTGCATAAACTGCTTTTACAAGCACGAAGGGATACGCTACCTTATTTTTACACAGGCAAAATGCGAGCTGTTTACGTTTTGCAGTAGACAAACCGCCAGCCATGCCAAAAGCTGCACTCCGTACGGGGTTCGAGGCACGTCCCTTCGTCCAGTGCACAGAGCGGCGACAGTTTCTCGAGGTACGTCTCTGCGACTGATGCGCAGAAGGGGTTGCAGACCTTCAAAAACACGCCTCCACATTTAATGCACAGGATGGTGGCAAATCTCGGCATTTAATGCAAGAGATTTGATTATATCTTCAAAAGCCGTGATTCCGGCTAAAACGTCCACATCAGCACTGTGGCACGGTATGCGACGGCTTCTACGCCCATCCAGCATTTTTGCTCATTCGGCCTCTACGCCTACTCGGCCTCTACGACTACTCGGCTTCTACGCCTACTCGACCTCTACGACCATTCGGCTTCTACGCCTACTCGGCCTCTACGACCAATCGGCTTCTACGCCTACCCGGCCTCTACGACCGCTCGGCTTCTACGCCTACTCGGCCTCTACGACCGCTCGGCTTCTACGCCTGTTCAGCTTCTATGCCGGTTTGATAACTATTTGGCTTCTATGCCATGGTGACAGATATTTGGCTACTATGCCAACCTCTTCTACACAATGGGTACCTACCTACGTGGCTTTTATGCCGTGATCTTCGTAGCGATTATACGCGTTGTGTCCCTTAGTTGGACCCGCGTCACACGCTCATTCAAAGGATCATCTATACGCAAGCATTAGTTACTTTAACCGTTGTGTAAAAGGGTGTTGTACTTTCCACTCCTTGGTCTTTACACCGACGGAGTGGTCACTGTCACTAAAACTCTATAAATAGAGACCTCTATCAATGAGGAACAAGGTCGGAGAAAATTGGTCTAAAAACCTCCAGAGAGATCGATCCAAGGTCAGAAAATTGGTCAAGAATACCAATATCGGATCGAGGTAGAGAGAGAGAGAGAGAGAGAGAGAGCATCTGGAGCTCAGGCAAAGAGTAGGGATCGACGACATTGGCATCGTGCATCCACCATCTGATGCAACCTTCGATGCTGCTTCCTGTCTTCTACGGCACTTCTTCAACATTGTGTGGTCCAAGGGCTAAAGTGATCGACTGCAGATCAGACACCTATAGCAATATTTACCCAGATTAAATAAATTGTACTCCCATATCCTCGTATAGGATCAAATTGTACAAGTTTGTTTGTAAACCAAAGAAGGTGGGTCCTGTGTAAACCCCACATTGAATACAACTTTATTCTTTCGTTTAAAATACCGCAAACAAGATGGCGACTCTGCTGGGGACATCTTTCTCTTCTGACGAGGAAGCAATTGCTCAACACGACGCGGTATCTATAGGAACCGTGAAGAAGACACTGGCCGTCCAATTCGACCAGTCTGCATACGAAGACATGCTTCGAACCGGGGGTAGCTCTCACCCTCTCTCCGTCCAAGACAACAGGAAGCTGCGCAAGGTCTGGATGTCCAAGACATCCTTTACCGTTCCTGTGGACTCTCCGATCTCTCCGACCTCTCCGACCTCTCCGACCAATGAGGTTGTAGCATTGCTCCCTCCGTGCCCTGCACGTAAAATTCAGTCTCCCGCTACGCGCGGTACAGACAAAACTTCGGGCAAAGCCTCAGCGCTGACCCAGAAGTATCCACTGCGCTCTACGCGTAGGAACCAGTCTCCCGCTACGCGCGGTACAGACAAAACTTCGGGCAAAGCCTCAGCGCTGACCCAGAAGTATCCACTGCGCTCTACGCGTAGAAACCAGTCTTCCGCTACGCGCGGTACAGACCAAACTTCTGATGATGCCTCAGCGCCAAATCGGAAGTACAAATCATGCTCCATATGCAAGACAACATCTGACCTCTACGGAGAGCCAGATAAGCGTCGTGATTTTCGCAAGGGGAAGCAAGCAGCAGAGTACTCAACTCCTCGGCAGTTACGCCAGCGAAGAAGCAATCTGCCTACCCTCCGGATTATGTGGGAAGACGACGGTCGACTGAGGACCTCTTCAGCTTTACGCCAGTCTGAGCAAATCTCCAAATTACGCCAGACGAAGTCCCACGACGAAAAGCGAGCTCAGGTTGCGGGAAGGCACCCTCCCCGGGGATTATCCGCCACCCAGATGGCCAACCTATTATATACAGGTGGCCTAGGGAGAACCACGAGGCCCAGTCTCCGCGTGCCCACTGAGGGGAACAGAAGAAACAAGCCGTCGTCTTCTTTCTCTACTCCTCCTGACCTGTGCGAATACTTATTCCAGAAGCGTAAGGAGAGGGGACCTTCCGACATGCCTATTATGCTCCCTAGCGAGCAATGTTGTAATAGTCATAAAATTGTGATTGACTGCTGTTGTTCTAAAGCAAAGCGGTCGATTTTCGACCGATTGAGCTACTCTCAGTCTTTCCAGGAGGAAGAGCCCGCGCATGCATCCGTGAACATGGCTTCACACATACCTAGGGGAGGGTCGAGCTCAAGGCGTCATCCCCCTGGGCCTCCGAGCCGAAGAAGATTCGAAGACCTCCTCAGATACACTGAAGCCGGGGTGTTCCAAAACACCCGTGCAAGGTCACAGCGACCAGCTTCGTACTTATCTGATTCCGACGCTGGGGGTCGCCAATCTCCCGGATCAGATGTTGAGAGTATGGAGTCGACTTCTGCAGCGACCTATACTTATCATTCGAGGACGCCCAGGGAAATGGGAGTTTACACCGTTGAAGATGAACGCGAGGAAGCTTCGCCGTCAGGGAACACGGAACAATGCATCACTGTACTGGAGACGTCTCTGAAACAAATGCAATCCGTAATGGAGAACATGAACCAGATGATGCTAACTCAACACACAACTGCCATGGATCAAGCGTCGGCCCCGCCAGCCCAGATACGTATGGGGGTGGACTTGCCACCATCCAACCCGAGCCAAGAGCCTGTTCTAGATCAAGAGTCAGCAGTTCCTCCGCTTCCTCACTCGGTGAATATACTACCTCCCATCGGAGTCACGACACAACAACTCCGCACTACACCGTAGCCCTGCTTCCAACTGAAAATTCGATGCAGGCAGTACGGGAGTTGAAAGCCCAGTTTGACGCCTTGAAACACAAAGATCAGCTCAAAAAACTGGGAATCAACCAGCCTTACCCAGCTATCTGGGAAGAGGTCCCTTTTCCTCCGAAATACAAATCTCAGACTATGGCTCTGTTCGAGGGAAAAATATCACCAAGTCAGTACATGAACTATTTTAGTATGATGACAATGTTGCTACAAGGGAACGACGCCCTCCTCACTCGGGTGTTCAAAGGCTGCCTCTCAGGTGTAGCCTATCAGTGGTACCGTAGCTTGGCGGACAACTGCATTACTTCCTTCGAAGACTTCAAGGCTTTATTCTTCACGTGATTCTACGAGGGTGGAATGGACATGTCTATGTCCTCTCTCATCGAAGTCAAGCAAAGGGAAAAGGAAGACGTTCGCACCTTCGTCGAACGTTTTCGTCAGGCCACCTTACAAATGCCTCCAGGAGTTCCAGACTCGGCATTAGTAGACATTTGCAGGAAGAACCTTCTTCCCGTAGTCTCGGTGTTTACAGGACCATATCAGTTCCATGAGTGGCCTTCGTTCATCATCTCGGCAGTGGCCGCCGAAGACAACAGTCATAAGGCGCGCGACAATGGCATTATGATCTCCGCCTCTGATAGAGGCAAAAGGGCATCTCCCAGCAGCGACCATCCTCGCAGCTCCAAGGGAAAAGAAGCTCTGATGGTCAATACGTCCAGACAAAAGACGGCTGCGACCACACAGACGAGACCCGGGACTTCCAGGCCCGTCGAAGTCTACTCTTTCGACGATGACGATATCCCTAGTATATTCGAGTGCCTCGTCAAAAGTGGCAAGATCACCCTTCCGGAGCTGAGGCGCCCCCAAGAAGTCGGCAGTACTGATGACCCCAAATACTGCATCTTCCACAGATACGTACACCACCCAACAAAGGCGTGTTACGTACTAAAAAGGAAGATCCAGGGGTTAATTGATGCTAAGGCCATCACTCTGCACAACACCGAGAAGACGGTCACGGCCAACATGATCTCTCTGCGGTTCGGCGATCTGCCTGCCCAAGAAGTCGTGAACGGTGTCACGCCCATTTCTCGAACTACTATAGACATCGTCAACCTCCCTCCAGCTAGGGGTCAAAATCATGACCTGGTTCCCCTAACCACCCGGCAGGGGAAGATTATATGGGTTCATCCGAATTTGGTGTCAGAGCTCGAGGAGCAGACCAGAGCTACTAAAGCTACGTCTAAAAAAAGCTCCAAATGCAGACCATGCCATATGATCGCAACTTCTTCACTATCAGACGAAGCCGAGGTACTTGCTGCAACCCGTTCAGGGAAAGCCTACCTCAACGACTACGGAGCAAGTCAGAAAGATACACCGGCGGAAGCTTCAACTGCCAAACCTTCAGGACCAGGCCCCGTCGTACCAGATGCCAGCCCTCCAAAACCGACGCCGGCGGACAAAGGGAAGCAAAGAGAAGTGCGCTTTGAAAAATCTGTGAAAAATATTCCAAGCAAAGGTTTCGAGAAGCCGTACAACTTCGACATCCTGGCCCAACTAGCTAATACGCCAGCCAGGCTCTCCATCTTTGAGCTACTCAGGCTCTCCCAAGACACGCGTCTAGCCCTGAGTGAAGCGCTGATGCAGGAAGAGGCATACTTGACCCAGCTCAAGTGCCCCGACGAAGAACCAGTGGCGTGTCCTCAATGCCACAGTGTAATGGAGGTGGTCCCAAACATCACTTTCACCCAAGACGACATGATGTTGAAACATAACAAACATGACAGGCCCCTCTATTACACCGGCTACGTCGGTTCCATGGAGGTCAATCGGATTCACATAGATCCGGGATCATCGATCAGCATCATCCCTCACAGTCTGCTCAGACCATTGAGGATTCCTACCAGCGAACTGGCCTATACCTCCACTACAATCGTAGGTTTCAACGCCGGAAGAAGTAAGCCGTTGGGGAAGATTCGCCTGAGGATCCAGATTGGCAATCTCAGATCGGTGGCCACGTGTTACGTCATCGATTCAGAGGTATCCTACAACATTTTGCTGGAAAGACCATGGATCCATGACCACAATATCGTCCCTTCAACTCTACATCAATGTCTTAAATATGTAGACCCCCAAGGAACGGTACAAACGGAGGTTGCCGACCTAAACCCGTTTAAAGGAGTAGAATCCTACTATTCTGACGCCGTATTGTACTCTCAAGACCACACGGAAGAAGTGTCAGGCGAGACAGAGAAGGAATCCCACCGGGAGCCAGGAGAACCCTCTACCGCACTACCGCTGCCAATCAGAGTGAAAGGACGAACCACTCATCCGAAAGCCGTGGAGCCTATGGCTATTCACCTGAACAGATCCAGGTCTGGAAAAGGGGGTGATCCTCCAGTGGTCACTTTGAACCAGAAGCCTACACCCTTGGTCATCAACCTTCGGCGCAACGGGCAGCCGACCAATGTAAGCACGAATAGGGACGGAGTTCTAGATGATAATAAACATCCTCTTTTCCAGTACGTCAATGCTCGAATTCCAAATCAGGAATCCACTCCCCGTGACGAGGTAGAACCCATGGCACGAAAATTCTTGGAAGTTATGGACTCCTACCGTCCGTATGTCTGGGAAGCAGCGTTATCATCCAACGTCGTCACAACGTATGGACCGCATGAGGGTTCTATCTTTATTGTCCCGCCTACCTACAGCAGCCAGTGTTCGATAGTCTTCGGCCGCATGCACAATCAACCGGCTATCCAGGAAGATCCTCTCAATGACGATACTGGAAAAATACAGGTTCACCAATACAGCCCGCAAGCGTTGAGGATCATGCAAAACATGGGCTACGACTTCGAGCGGAAGCCAGGCCTCAACTACGGAAGAGGCAGACGAACGCCGCTGCGTGGAGACCCTTACTATCAACGAACTCATTTCGGGTTGGGATATACCACCTCCTCTAAATCAGACGAGGATGTCTTTTTCTCTTCTCAGAGTGGCTCGCTACCCTCCGACTCGCCTGAAGCTCTCAAGCAAGCATTATCAGCAAATATGGTGGTAGCAGATCCCTTTGAAGCAGATGAACAAGAGTCTGAGCCGTTTAAAAATGACCCTTGGGCTCAACAAATGGATACGCAGTGGGAATTCCGCTTCGAGCAGAGGGAACCTCCTACCAAAGACGAAGTCATCCAGGTTGATGTTGGGGGTGAACTTTCGCCAAAACCGATATTCATCAGCAACAATCTTTCCCCAGCTGAACGTGAAGAAGTTATCCAGCTGATAAAAGAATATATCGACGTCTTTGCATAGAATTACGAGGACATGCCGGGCCTTGACCCGAAGGTAGCTACTCATAAGCTCAATATACTGGCCGACTCGAAGCCTATGAAGCAGCACCAATGCCGGTTCCGCCCGGACATGATGGACGCCATCGAAGCTGAAGTCAAGAAGTTGATAGCCTGTGGTTTCATCAGGGAGGAACAACATCCCGACTAGGTCGCCAACGTTGTCCCAGTCATGAAAAAAAATAGGAAAATACGTATCTGTATCGATTACCGAGATCTGAATGCAGCCTGCCCCAAGGATGAGTTCCCTCTCCCCATCACGGACATCATGATCGACAACACCTGCGGTTTTGAACGCATGTCTTTCATGGACGGATTCTCGAGATACAATCAGATCAAGATGCATCCTAAAGACGAGAAGCACACTGCCTTCCGAACCCCGTTAGGAGTATATTGCTATACGGTTATGCCCTTCGGATTGAAGAACGCCGGGGCTACATACCAACGGGCTATGAGTAACATATTCCACGAGCATCTATGCAAAATAGTAGAATGTTACGTGGATGACATAGCCGTCAAGAGCCGCCTCAAAGATGATCACATTCAAGACTTGAGGACGGTATTCGAGTTAATGCGCCAACATCAACTCAAGATGAACCCTACGAAGTCCTTTCTGGTTGTATCTAGCGATAAATTCCTGGGATTTTTCATCACCGCCAAAGGCATCCAAGTGGACCCTGACAAAGTTTAGGCCATCGTAGAAATGCGACCGCCCCGCAATCTAAGAGAACTCCGGGGATTTCAAGGCCGTCTGGCTTATATCCTGAGGTTCATATCCAACCTCTCAGGGAGATGTCAGTCCTTTTCGCATCTCATGAAAAAAGGTGTGTCCTTCGTATGGGACAAAACCTGTCAGCAAGCATTCGGGGATATCAAACGCTACCTCACCAGTCCGCCGGTTCTGGTGCCTCCCATCATGGGAAGACCATTCTTGCTGTACGTACGAGCGATGGATCATTCGCTAGGAGCTCTTCTCGCGCAGAAGAACGATGTGGGACATGAATAGGCTATCTACTACCTCAGCAGGATGATGGTCGGAGCCGAACACCGGTACAACCCAGTGGAGAAAGAATGCTTGGCTCTGATGTTCGCTATCCAAAAGATGCGGCACTATGTCACCGGCCAGACTATTCATATCATCTCCAGGATCAACCCTCTACGAGTACTAATGAGCAAGCCAAGTGTTCTTAACTCTCGACTCGCAACTTGGGCGATGCTATTAACACCATATGACATGGTTTACGTCCCGCAGAAGTCCATCAAAGGCCAAGCACTGGCCGACTTCCTAGCTGCTCATCCGATCCCGGAGGCCTCCAAACTATACGAAGACATTCCCGACGAAGTTGCAGAATATAATTCCGCAATGGAAAGTGACACATGGCAACTGTTCTTCGACGGCGCCTCCAGGACTGGTCCCCAGGGAAACATGGTTTCAGGGGTAGGAATCGTCCTGGTCACTCCTAATAAACTCGCCATCTACCGGGCATATTCTCTTAAATGAACCATGCTCCAACAATGTGGCGGAATACAATGCTCTGTTAATCGGACTCCAAGTCGCTAAAGAGCTGGGGGTAGAGTCCCTGGAAGCTTTCGGTGATTCTCTGCTTATCGTCAATCAAGTCAGAGGAATATACGAAGTCCGAAATCCAGACCTCATCCCCTATCACCAAGCAACGGTCGAGATAGCCATGACATTCAAAGGGTTCTTCCTAGAACATGTACCTCGATCTCAGAATCTGGAAGCTGATGCCCTAGCCAGTCTAGTTGCAGATTTAGCCACTCCTATAAGAAGGCAGGATTCGGTAATCCTTCTTAGCAGAGACTTGTTCAGCATGAAGAACAACTTTCACATAGAATGCAGCTACACTGTGAATGCAGATCCCCCTGGAAGAGACTGGAGGAGTCCCTTCATAGATTTCGTCGCATACAGAATCTTGCCGGAGGACCCCAAGGAAGCAGTATCCGTCAAAAGACGATCATTACGCTTCTACTTTGATGCATCTTCACAATGCCTATATCACCGGACCTACGACAGACTGCTATTAAGATGTCTCTCTGACGACGAAGTACGACAGATTATCCAGGAAGCTCACGACGGCGTATGCAGAGCGCATCAGCCCGGTCCTAAGCTACAGGATCATATCAGGAGAATGGGCTATTACTGGCCTACTATGATCACAGACGCGATCAACTATGCGAGGTAATGCAGAGCCTATTAGGTTCATGCAGACTTCATACATCAACCGTCTGAATATCTGCATCCTACGGTTGCATCATGGCCTTTCGAAGCATGGGGTATGGATATCATTGGTCCTATTCATCCGTCTTCTTCCAGAGGTCACCGGTTCATACTGGCCATCACGGATTACTTCTCCAAATGGGCAGAGGCGATCCCTCTTGCTGAGGTAAAGGCGTCTGACGTAATCAGCTTCATCAAGCATCACGTCATTTATCGCTTTGGCATTCCCCGAAGGATAATCCATGACAATGGGCCTCAGTTCATCAGCCAAGCATTTTATCGATTTTACGATAAAATTCGAATACATAATATTGCCTCTACGGCATATTATTCAACTGCTAATGGTTTGGCGGAAGCTTTCAACAAAACCATTATCAAACTCCTGAAGAAGTTCGTCTCTTCAAACAAAAGAGACTGAAACGAGAAGCTGGGCGAATGTCTCTGGGCATACCGCACAACGGTACGGACACCGACAGGTTGTACCCCCTTTTCACTGGTCTACGGGAGCGAAGCAGTTCTTCCCATCGAAATCCAGATCCCGTCGCTCAGGATAACCGTGACTAATGAGCTGACCCGAGAAAAGAATAACCTGTTAAGGCTTCAGGAGCTCGAAGGAGTAGACGAGAAACGCCTCCAAGCTCAACAGCGCATCGCGCTCTACCAAGCACGCATTTCCAGAACTTTCAATCATAAAGTAAATGAAAGAGTGTTCAAAGTCGGCGAGCTAGTTCTAGCCGTAAGAAGGCTGATGATTCTTACTCACAGGAGTAAAGGGAAATTTTAGCCAAAGTGGGAAGGCCCTTATGTGATCGAGACCACGTTCTCGAACGGTGCTTACAGGTTAGCCCAGCCTAATGGAGACTTGTTAATGGCTCCTATCAACGGCAAATTCCTGAAGAGGTACTATGCTTGACCTCCTCTACCCAAAAGTGGAACATAGCGAGAATGTTAATTCTGACCAAACTACTTCCAAAACGAAACTAGTTAGGTCATAATTCTATCATGTCAGTATGACCTCTGAATAGGTATGCCCTGCTAGAAGTTTATCGAGAGTTTATCACGTCCATACTACCTCTGATATCACTCTCACCTAAACCTGTCATTTACATTCCGAAATGATGGGTCCACAAAGTCAGAAAAGATTCGCTTTATTTCCGAAAAGAGCAGAATTACATCGGGGAAACTAAAAGGAGAAAGGGTACATCATTGTGGGGGAGCAGTCAAATCGTGAATCAGCTTCACCAGTGCAGCTACCTTCTCGCCCCTGGAAACCAAAGCATCAGCGCGGGCCTGTTCCAGCCGTGCCTCTGGATTGTTCATAAAGGACAGTTCAGCCCTTACCCGAAGAGAGCCAGCTCGGGCAGCTTCTTCACGCTCCAGGTCCCGTCGCGCGACGCTCTGTCGACCAGTCGCTACGTTCAGACCTGCCCGTGATTGAGAAGCCCACTCCTCTGCCAGGGCGAGTTTCTCCTTCAACTTACGAACCCTCGCTGCGTTCCCTTCATGCTCGGATTGGCACTTCGTCTCGAGAGCAAGAGCCTCCTCCACGACAGCTTTTCTTTTATCCATCTCCAGCTTATGTGCTTTGATGGAGCTGTCTAGGCCCTCCAGCTGTTTGTTAAGCCGCACGGTCATGGAGTCGTATCTGGCCTGCACCTCAGCTTCAAAACTGCCCCGGGTCAGCTGTAAGTATTCGTTAATGGGTTGCTCCAATCCATTAACCATCGCCTCCAAGGCGTCAGCTACCCCGAAATTGCCAAACTCTCTGACAGCCCCAATCGAAAACTGGGAAGCCTTCTTCAGGCGCTCAAAATCCAGATTATTTGCCAACACCATTGATATCAGCGAGTTCAAATTGGTGTAGAAGGTGCTGGTATACAGCTCAGTCAGCGCACCCATATCTGGTTGGATGCCAGAAGTGGCCGCGATATTGGCAAGTTCCCCTCCAGGAATGATTGCGGACGAAGTGGCCACAGCCGCAGCCTCGACAGGGGGTACGATCGAAGGAGGTGGGGCAACGACGGTCGAAGTTATCAACATACTCGCGAGAGACGAGGTCACGATGACGGGTTCGTCCTCCTCTTGAGAGGACGAAACTACTCAGGGCGAATTGGCCCCCGAAGGCATTTCCTCCTCGAAGTCAAAAGCCTCTGTATCATCGCCAGGAGCCTGAGCAGAGCCAGAAGGCGTTTCAGTGCTATACTCCCCGTGGACGCCATCCCCTGAAGAGAGGACAAGAAAGTTGATATCAATATGATAGTAATCTTTCTAAGAGGAGACATAAAGATGACCTTTACCAGTAGCCAACGGTATATATGCCGCGTCTGCAGCCGATGTAGCTATATCACGCCTTAATGACGCAATACGAACTGTTATACCTGGAGAAGGGGGTGGGCCAACCGACATCGCCATAAGCTCCACCAAGCCTCCATCGAGACATGTTCGAGGTTCGTCAGCTGGAACCTCGCTGGTCGGGCTCACGAACGCAGCAGGAGTTTCCTCCGTTGCTGGTCCGGAGAAAGATTCTCCCATTTGCCTCAGCCACGCAAGCGATTTCATTCCACTACCGGAGGCAGTGGCAGCAACGACAGCCTCAAGCAGGAGTTCTCCGGCACCACCAGCCGAAACTGAGGGTCCCTCCCCGAGAGGCCGAGAGTCTCTAATCAAAAAGACATCCCCCACAGGAGAGACAGCAGGTTCCTCTCTAGGAGCCTCGACGCCAGGAATCCGGAGAGGGTGATCAACCGTCTTCTTCTTCCTCTTGCGAGGGGAATTCTGCTTCGAAGCAGGAGTCTTTCGCTTCCCAGTAGCCGCCAGTGCCCCCGCAGGCGGAGGCACTTCGCACCTCGGCACCGACACCAGAGGCTCATCCGGAGTGACGGACTCCTTACCCTCGTCAGATGAAACCGAGGGGACTTTGACTCTTCCCCTAGGCTTGAGAGAAGGCACCCTGAAGCTTCCACGCGTGTAAAAATTGCGATGGAGGGTGTTGATCGCCACGTAGAACTGAGCGTACGAATGAAGGATACGCAGCTCCGTGGAAAGGGTGACGACCAGCACGATAAAGGTTGCTCCAGTACAACCCGTGATGAAGTACCGCCATCCTCTGGCTCCATCAATGAGTCCGCCCCTGGACCTAAAGCTGGTGATGGCATTGCCCACGTGCAGCTGATCATACCCAAACTGCCTGGCGAACCGATTGGGCAAATAAGGCTCGAAGAAGCAATGATCTTTACTCCTATATAGCAGATGGGAGGGCCTGATGCAGACCAACCAGTTAAAAGCTTCCGGAGAAAGATCGGTCTTTTCTCCACCTGAATCCTCGAGCCTAATCCTCGAATGATTGTGATGGACAGGGGGGACGGTACATAGAAACTTCCAGCAATGACCGAGGCTCAGCGCCAGCCGACAGTCTACGACTGTGTTCACGTTCCAGAGGGAGTCCTTGTAGTTCAGCAAGAAATTACCCCCCGTGCAACTACCAGAACCGGGAGACATCACCCTGGGGTTGTGAAGAATTAGCCATCCCATCAAATACAGGTAGGGTAACTCTACCCAAGGAAAGCTATCACGTCGAGCTTCATCGACAAGCAGTACGTCAGTCATGGCTCTCAGGCCAGCCTGTATACGACACACCATGGCAGGAAGCAAGCCCAGCCTTGCCCCAAACACCAGACGGACGGCGGGCCACAGGATGTGCCGGTGAATGCGGTCCGCAGACGCAGTACCGGGCACCACTACTCGACGCAGCCATAGGGAGAGAAAACCAGCCAACCTGGCTTCCTCGGACAGAGGCCTGCGACAGCGCCTCAGGTAGCTATAGGCCTTAGTGCCTTCGGGGTACTTTCCTACCCCGTCAGTGAGGAACTGATCTGAAGCTTTAGCCTCCTCCATAAGAACCTCGACGACTTGGGCACTGAGCACGCCCAAGCAATTCACGGGCTCGTTCTTTTCCCTCGAGACCTTCACCGACTTGACGGCCCTGGCCTGGTGGAAGAAGAGGTAGGACATCCACTTAGTGGTGTGAGCCAAGTCAGAAGGCTCATTATAGAAAGCGGTGCACGCGAGGTAGTGGCACATCAGCTCCTGATACACCTCCACAACCCAAGGGTCCGAGTCCTCCAACTCCCGGTTGGTAGGAACATACTCTTCATACGGAGTATCCCCCATCGGCAGTCTCGAGATCACTGCCATTTCGTGAAGGGCCAACCCCATCTCCCCCAGTGGAGTGGCGAAGGTCCCGGTGAGCGAAATGTATCGCTCCATCAGTGCCAGAAACAGGTTAGGGTTGGGAGGCAACCCAACACTCGTCACGCTCACGGCGGCATACAGCCCGATGACTTCCAGCTCTCTCCGAAAATGCTTCAAAGCCCAGTCAACTAGGCAGGACCATCGGAGATTTGTTGGGGTGATCCACCCATTGCACCGAGGATTCTCCTTGGGATATACCCCCCTCGTACCATGAAGTCATTGCAGAAAGTCGGTAATTGCACCGGCTGGATCACTGAACTGTCTTCACTCGGGACGCTGCCCGGGCACAGCCCCCTGAACAACGTCACGACACCAGAAGGGCGGCTGACAAACGACCAATGGTCGGCTCCTTTCAGATGAAAGATCTTCTTCGGCTTCCCGTGAAGATCAGGAGTCAGCATCCACGACATCGTCCTGCGATGGGTGGCATGGAAGAAAGCCGAGATCGAATAATCTCTCAGCATCGTGGGCAGATATAAGACCACGCTCTCGGCAGGGAAAACCCAGGGTTCTCTTTTGGGCTTCGTTTGGGACCGCTTGTCTATCATGTCCCCAAAAAGGAAGGCCGGCTTGATGTACTGCTCCCCGTCTACGTACGTTAGGGGCTCCCCGTTAATCATACTCAGCAGCATTCGCTTGCCCTGAGCCGATATCAAGATACCCCTTCCTTCGGGATACTGGGGTCCGGAGATAGGAAATGTCACATGCGACAGATCCTCCAAATAGTTCGAGTGCAGCATCTCAGCAGCGGATCCCATCACCTCAGACAGTGGAGACTCACGCAAGTCAACTGCGAAAGTGCAAGAAAAACACGTTATTACGAATCTTGCAACATAAAGACCAAGAGACGACAGTCTGTGCTTTACGCCAAGACTGTACAAAATTTGGTCATCTTTTACGCCAGACTGCCAAAAATTCTAGTTATTACGCCGGAGGTCCCATCCGAAGCGTAAAAACTAAAATTTGGTAGTATACACCAAGTTTTCGGCAGCCGGAGCTTCTATGCTCATAACTACGAAGACATGGAGTTTTTACGCTGACACATTAGAAATGTGGGCGTAAAAGATGAAGACATCTCCGTGCGTCATCTTCCTCAAAGAGGCTATCAGCACAGAAGATGACCTAGCGCGGTCACGTTCAACGTGTGCGAAGGATTTTTCTTCGTTCTTTGTCATTCCCAATGGCTATACCTCTAAGGCCGGATGCGCTACTACTCGGCAGGATGCTTCGCTCAGAAGGAAGTCCACCTTGTCCGGCCAAAGACTCCCTCGCCGGAGCAGAAGGACGAGAAGAAGAGCCTATGCTCTTTCTTTTAGTGGAGAGGGTTTGTTTCGGCGCCATTTTCGGAAACTCGGAGTGCTCGGAGAAAGAACGAGGGAAAGAAAGACTCAAACAATCAAAGCTCTCTCTCGCAGAAGACGGATAAAAAGTTTTTTTCTCCAAAGCTTGGGATATATATAGAGTTCGGGTCGACTCCTCGAATCCTCGGACGGACTCCTCGAGACCCCAACCGAATCTCACGGTTAATATTTGGTTATTATTGGGTACCATGTCTGCCCACTACTCTCGAAAAGCGGACAGTCAGCAAACTCGAAGAGTTTTTTGCGCAACAGCAAGTTAGCGGTTCCTACGCTAAGGAGCTTTTTAAGCTCGACAGCAACAGATCTACGATTTTTACGCTCGCAAGATGCAAGTCTATGGTTTTACGTCCGGATGCCTTTGTGCTCGGTATCTTTTATGCTCGAGAGGCCACAAACCTACGACTTTACGCTCAGCAAATACCAAAATCGATGATCTCACGCTCGGTGGCGCTTAGTTTACGCTCAGAGGCGACGGATCCACAACTTCACGCTTGAAAAATTTTCTTTCCAGAAGCAACAAATCTACAGTTCTACGCTAAGGAGCTTTCTACGCTCGACGGCTACAGATCTACAACTTTACGTTCGCAGCTACAAGTCAGGTTTTTTGCGCGGATGCCTTTGTGCTCGGTAGCTTTTATGCTCGAGAGGCCACAAACCTACGACTTCACGCACAGGAACTACAAGTCTATGATCCCACGCTCGACGGTGTTTTATGCTCAGATGCAGCCAACTTATGATTTTGTGCTCCACGACTTCCCGCACATCTGAAAGATATGCAGGCCAGGGTACGCGTACGTCTGAACGATCCTCAAGGCGGTCGATTACAGGAGTTCACAACAGAAGATACTCCTTCTTGGCCTCAACCTATCCCAAATACCCGAAGCATACAGAGTTCAAACATTGAGAAATTACTCTTCTCGGCTCCATTGGAGGTTCATCCAGACTCCAGTCTGAATATCTCGTCTATCAAAATGGCAAACTCAGTTGGACAGCCATTCCTCGGCCCTGTTCCAAGGGATTTACGAGAAGTCATCCTTGAAGACGAAGTCTGAACAAAAATTCTATTCATCAGAAGTTCAAAGCTCTGTGCGGTTCCTCAGTCCTAGCAACAGGACAGTTCTAAACGTTCGAAATGCTCAAACAGCGTTCTATGGACTATTTGCTATGCATAAGGGATGGGACCTAGCACTCTTTCTAAACAGAGTCAGCGTAAAGAATCAGACGTGTCGAAGCTACACATATTCAGACTTCACAGCAACGTATGGCAAGACGATCATATGAAGAAGCAAGACGATTTTTATTAAAGATAGGAGTCATGATTACATATAAAGGAAATCCAATCTACAAGGGTTTTCTTTTTATTTTCATGATTATATCTGAGGGAAACTCCATCTACAAAGGATTTCCCCATCGTCGTCTGAAGATTGCCCAGAAGCTGTTCTGACAGGTTCTCGCAGGGGCACAATTCTTCATTCGTCTTCTCCGGCAGTCAGTCTGTTCCAGCGAACTGGCTGACATGGCAAAATATCACCGGCGAGAGAACGACAGAGTTGGGGCTTGCATAAATTATGCAGATCCCATGCTCCGTGCGCCGTGACAGATTGAGTTGAGATATTTCACCCAACTCAATGCCCGAGGTCAGAGCTAGTTGCTGCTCTCACCCCCGGAGGTAACAGGAGAAGACACCGCTTGCAAGCCGTGTGGTCTAATATGACCCTTCCCTTCTCCTGGAGGAACAGCCATACAAAGTTGCTGATTACCCCGAGCAAGGGAGGCTAAGATATCCTTCCATGATCCATCGTTGCAGTGGACACTTGCTCGAAGATGCCGTCTTTTTCGGCTCCTTACACGCTAGAAGAACATGATCTCCTTCTTCCTCAAATCGACCCGACGAACTCCGACGATCATCTCTGCGTGGTGATGAAGATGTGGGAAGAATGGGCTAACTCCCCCAGCCTTTTTATAGGCGAAAGGGGCTACACCGGTCCCCAATAAATCTGCCATAAAGTCGGCATCGACCGTTTTAATGCTCCATTCAGAAACGTTTTGAGTCACGAGGAGCGGTTCATGCTTCATTCAAAGCGTTCCAAATTCTGAGGAATTTGAAAGCTTTGAAGGGGGTCTTGTAGAAGCATGAAAAATATGCCGGATGACTATACGCGGCATATTGGTGCAGAGTAGCGTAAGCAGAGGCCTTCAGAGCCCTCAAGCGTGCAACGGAGCTGTCTTCGCTATAACGCAGCGTGAAATATGAAAAGCTCGAAGGACCATCCGCGTAAGGCAGTACGTCCAAGCCGCTTCAGCATAAAAAGAGTGCTTCATCGCCTCCAGGGCGTAAAAACTTATCCTCTTTCAAACGCAACATTGAGGTGTACAAGAGACGCTTCGTATTATCCGAAGTGAACCTGTTAGACCCTGCAATGAACCTGTCAGAGCCTGCAATGAACCTGACATCTGGATTTCTGACAAAGGGATACGGCTCGACTACCCAAGCGACGACTATAATGATGGCACAACACTGTAACCCAGGCTGTCAAAAAACCGCCATCCCCTTTGCATAAACTGCTTTTACAAGCACGAAGGGATACGCTGCCTTGTTTTTACACAGGCAAAATACGAGCTGTTTATGTTCTGCAGTAGACAAACCGCCAGCCACGCCAAAAGCTGCACTCCATACGGGGTTCGAGGCACGTCCCTTCGTCCAGTGCACAGAGCGGCGACAGTTTCTCGAGGCACGTCTCTGCGACTGATGCGCAGAAGGGGTTGCAGACCTTCAAAAATACGTCTCCACATTTAATGCACAGGATGGTGGCAAATCTTGGCATTTAATGCAAGAGATTTGATTATATCTTCAAAAGTCGTGATTCCGGCTAAAACGTCCACATCCGCACTGTGGCACGGTACGCGACGGCTTCTACGCCCATCCAGCGTTTGTGCTCATTCGGCCTCTACGCCTACTCGGCCTCTACGACCACTCGGCTTCTACGCCTACTCGGCCTCTACAACCACTCGGCTTCTACGCCTACTCGGCCTCTACGACCAATCGGCTTCTACGCCTACCCGGCCTCTACGACCGCTCGGCTTCTACGCCTACTCGGCCTCTACGACCGCCCGGCTTCTACGTCTGTTCGGCTTCTATGCTGGTTTGATAACTATTTGGCTTCTATGCCATGGTGACAGACATTTGGCTACTATGCCAACCTCTTCTACACAATGGGTACCTACCTACGTGGCTTTTACGCCATGATCTTCGTAGCAATTATACGCGTTGTGTCCCTTAGTTGGACCCGCGTCACACGCTCATTCAAAGGATCATCTATACGCAGGCATTGGTTACTTTAACCGTTGTGTAAAAGGATGTTGTACTTTTCACTCCTCGGTCTTTACACCGACGGAGTGGTCACTGTCACTAAAACTCTATAAATAGAGACCTCTATCAATGAGGAACAAGGTCGGAGAAAATTGGTCTAAAAACCTCCAGAGAGATCGATCCAAGGTCGAAAAATTTGTCAAGAATACCAATATCGGATCGAGGTAGAGAGAGAGAGAGAGAGAGAGAGAGAGAGAGCATCCAGAGCTCAGGCAAAGAGTAGGGATCGACGACCTTGGCATCGTGCATCCACCTTCTGCTGCAACCTTCGACGCTGCTTCCTGTCTTCTACGGCACTTCTTCAACATCGTGTGGTCCAAGGGCTAAAGTGATCGACTGCAGATCAGACACCTATAGCAATATTTATCCAGATTAAATAAATTGTACTCCCATATCCTCGTATAGGATCAAATTGTACAAGTTTATTTGTAAACCAAAGAAGGCGGGTCCTGTGTAAACCCCACATTGAATATATCTTCATTCTTTCGTTTAAAATACCGCAACACCCTCGAAACCCTAGCCCTAGTAACAGTAATCGGATACAGCAGCACAGTACCCCGGACACTGTGTCACAGTGTCGAGACGACCCACGGACACGAAGAACCTCGTTCCACGGAGCCCTGTTCAGGTAACCCGTTCTCTCTCCTCGTTGCTCCATTTTCTGTTCCGTCAGTTATGACGCGTAGGCTGTATGACCCTCTCGATGCCCGTGCAACCCGCTCGGTGCATCGCGTCCTGTGGCAATCGCGAACCACGATCCATAAACAGGAAAAACAACGCCCCGTTTTCACCCGGAACTGAGTACGCCCCGCCAAACGGGACGACTTGATCGCGCGCGTTCTTTACCTAAACGTGCGCACCGTTGATACGGACGTGCAGATTTTCGCAGAAGTTGATTCGGATGTGCGTGCACACTGGAATCAACGTGTATCCGCCGACAACGCCCCGTATCCGCCTGTTCTGGAACACGTTGTAACTTTGTGTACACACGTCGGATCGAGACAAAACTTGTGCCATCGGACTCGTAGAAATACGCTGGTCCTGTGACCCAAGTTTGGTTTGATTCCGAGAACATTGACAAAATCGCGTATCGTGGGCCCCGCAGCTCCACTTGACGGGCAATTTTGTGATCGGCTCATCGGAATCCAATTCTGGAAGTTTCGTTGGGTTCGTATCATCGTTCTGGACTTATTGACACTAAGTTGGATGAATTTGGAGACCATTGGTTCTGACACATTTTTTGGTACAAAACGGGCCACATGTGGACTCCACTTTGACCCAAAATTATAGTTTTGCCCCTGTGTCCAAATTGGACGAAAGGGAAGTACTTTTTAGCTATTTTGCTTATTCTGGGAACGTTGGTGATATCTATTTCAGCATCCGGAGACATTTGTCCTGAGGACGTAGCTTCTGATCCTGTGTGCTTGACTTCTGGACAGTACACCTTGCAGCTTTCTTACCAGGCAAGTTACCTTGCCAAATTGCTTAAAGTATTTTGCATGCTTAGTATATTTCTGTATATTTATTGCATTTCTGTATATTTATTGCATGTGTAGTTCCTTTCTGTCATTAATATATATTAGATATGTTGACACACATTTGACACTTAGTATCATAGAGGACAATCATTAGGCGTATGGGCTTTTAACCACTTTGGTAAACCATAGTAACTAGCACGCACTATGGTGGTCGTGTCCGATGGTCGCTACCCCAGAGGTATGTCGATTGATGGAGTTCGAGGGTCGCTACCCCAAAGGTATGTCGGCTGATGATGTCCACTAACGAGCGTATGAGTTGTGAGGATTAGATCCAGTAGCCTACCCTTGCCCATACGTCGAAAAGTTGTCCTCATTTGCATTCATATAGATTGTCTTGTACAGCGTACTTATTTATTTTCAAATTATATGCATGTTTACTGTATTCAAGTTGGCTCGCTTTCTGTATCTTGTTACGTCCCTCTGAGGACCTGGTCCTCTGCCAGGTGTATCTGTTCTTGAGTATTTGCAGGAGCACAGATTTGGATGGTTATATATGTTTCGTGGATGTCCTCCCTTCGAGCCCGTGATTGCTAGCTGATATTCTTATATTGTGTTGTTGTGTTGTACTTATATTGTATTTGCTCTTATATTCGAGTTGGTAGTGGATTTGTTTCCATCCAACTATCATCCTTAGATACTTTTATGGAGATCTAGTTTCATAGATGCTGGTTATTCATTTATATTGATTTTCTGTGGATGAGATTTAGATTATACCCTGTGACTTATGACATATGTTGTACAACTTGTGGATTTGATATTCATAATACAGCGTACATGTGGATTTGGTTTCCATATATTGGAGTTGCCATATCCATGCGACTGGCATGCTTATGTGTTCCTAGTCCTACATATTTTGGGACTGGGGCGTGACATCGTGCCTTGTAATTTGCCCCGTATATTCAGATGGATTATTGTTTGCAACATTGTCCCTCCGCTGCGTACTCGATCGATTCGATGATAGCCATAACTTTAATAATATTGCCTTGTGCGACCGCAACCCCAGGCTCGCACGACATCATATCCCGAAGAAAATGATCGTCCCGCGGGAGCACTGATACGGTGATTCGTGTACATCTGGGGCGGCCGGTTCCTGCGGAAGATTGGGGCATGACAGATTTAAACCTGGGAGGGGGTGTTCCTAGGGCTTGTAGGGGTCGACCACCAAGGGGGCTGCTCTTGCACTAAATTATGAAGAGGGAGTGAATTGTTATGATTGGTATTTGGTTGGTTATGATCTTGGGTGGTTAGGTAGTTAGTTAGTCAGGTAGTTTGCCAACTAGTATGCCACCTATAGCCCTTTCTATAATTAAAACTCTATAAATTGAACCAAATTAATGTATATATATATATGTATATATATATATATGTATATATATATATATATATATATATATATATATATATATGGGGTATTTGTGTGCACTACATGATTACATGCGTTGGGTTTGGGTCAAGTTCTAGTCAAAATGAGGCAGTTTTACGGTAACCGTGGTTCTAGATGTTTGACAATATTTTTGGATCATGGGGGAGGTCAAACAAATGTAACATCCATATTCCAAATATATTAGGCACAATCAATATTAGTAATATAAATTTTATTGGGAGGAAAAAGGGTGTGCATTGCTTAAAATATCTAAGCCATGGCAAATGTCATATATATAAAAGAAGGATTTAGAAATTACTACTCTAATCTATTAAATTAAATTAATTAAAAAATATCAAATTAACCCTATTAAAAAAATGAGGGGCTTACAATCTACCCACCTTAAAAGAATTGCGTCCTCGCAATTAAGAAAAACAAAACGTAATAGGTCAGGAAAGGTTTGCTCCAGAAGAGATGACGCGATAGTTTGACTTATTTATTGAAGCACGACACAAAGGATAATGGACCATGAACAAGGGAAAATTCGAGAGGAAGGTAAGGGTTTTGTTCAAGTAGGACACGTAGGGAAGCAATAATTTCCCCCCTAGACAATGATAGATGAGTAACTCAAGATTAAAGGAGTCTGATTAGAACGATGATCAACTACAACTTCTGAAAACTTGGGTACCACTTACATATTACTACTCTACACTAACAAGTTCATGCTACATAATACTAGGTATAGACTAGGGAATAGAACTAAAAGGCACATGTTAAAGTATTACTAGGAATATTCGTAACTATAGCTGGCTATGATAAACCTAAATCTTACCCATATTCGTTACTCCTCGAGTCCGTGCCTCCTCCATTGTCATCACAAAAGCCTGTCCACGTCCCTGTGGTGGTGCCCTCTGTTGTTGCTGGGCCTGCTGGAAGAGTGTTGCCTGTGATGCCAAGGGTGGCCCCGGATGATATCCTCCAGTGCTGGTGGTCTGAATCCTCCATCTTTTATCTGTGGTGCTCCTGGTGCTAGATAAGATGGCCGATGTGGCTGCTGGACTGGTCTCAGTGCTGGTAAAGTGGGTCGATGAACCATCGGTGTTCCTTTCCAACGCTCAGGACAATCCCTGGCTGAATGCTAACTGGATCTGCAAGCTAAACATAATTCCAACTTGCGTCTGCACGGCCTCTCAATATGGCCTACCTTACCACAGAAGTGACAAGTAGGAAGGGCTAGGGCTAGGGCTCTTGATGCTGCTCTCTATGGTGGATTCATCTGGGGTCATTTTGTAGGCTCCCCGTGTGGTTCTTGAGCTGGTACTAATGCATGCGGTCTCTTCTGGCTGGACTCCCTCCTGTGGATGCGCTCCATGCGTCGAGCTGCGGCAAGGACATCCATATAAGAAGTAGGTACAACGGAGCAAATCTGTCTTTGTATCTCAAATCTCAGTCCGTCAAAGAATTTCTTCGCCTTCTCTTCTTGTGCCGGGATCAGTGTAGTGTTAAACAGTTGAATCAAGCATGATGCAAGTCAAGAAATTTATTCGAGTGTGATATAGAGGTCAAGAACGTGTCAACATGTGGATGAGATCCTATAAATTTATTCTTGTCCTAATTGCATGCTTGCTTGGTCCCTTAGTTGAAACCAAAGCAATATATTCGTAGACCTGCATGGGCCACCATAAAAACTCTGTTACGTCCCAGTCCCAAAATACCAAAGGACTAGCCACGTGGCAATGACCAGCAGCACATCTCCAATGAGCAATCCCAATTTAATGGACCCTTTAGATAGCACTTAAGCTGTAATACAAATATAAAGGTCTACAATATATGTCACAATCTATATATCTAGTATCATCCACAATAAGCATCAAAATCATAAAGAGATAGTCCAGTCACAATGAACATAAAATGATTTGTCCAACCAAAGTAATATAAATAATGTCGTGGAGAACAACCCGTCATCAAAATGGAAAGAAAAATAACTCCAAGTAAAATATGCAGAAGTCACTACAAGATCAAATATCTAAGAATACTAAGCATAATAAATGAATGGTGATAATACTGTGTGCTCAAGAGAAGTCCTTCAGAACAACCTCGTCCTCTACAACCTGTATGTCTCCAATAGCAGCACCTGCTGCGTAAACCTCGGGATAACTCTCCTCGTCTACACCTGGGGACATAATTCGGATCCAGGTCCTCAGGGAACATGGCAATGTACAATAAACACTCAAGCCAAATGAAATACAATATGTAAAAACAAATCCTCAGGGCAAGATATATGACCAGCTAAGTAAATTGCAAATGAGAGCATCACTAGTACTCAGGCTGAGACCACTACAGTCTCTGTGTCGGAGAGCCCATATCAGAAAGTAGTATCTCGTAGGGCCATTATATGTTCCAAGCTCTGGTACAAAGACTAAAGCACCTCCAGTAACATAGTATATATATATATATATATATATATATATATATATATATATATATATATATATATATATATATATATATATAAACATAATCAGCCTATAGCGTGTGTGTCTCTCCCCACCCAATGTAACCTCACGTCTTATGTCCACAACGTCTCATGTCCATAACACGCAAGATCACGACCTCTAGCTAGTACAACAAGTCATAATGATATCTATATAATATGCAAGTCTCATATCACAAATCTTGTAAGCCTATACAGAATTACCATGAATAACTCAAGAAAGATTCTGTCACATGAAATAGTGTCAAGTATCCTACGGTATGACGTACTTGGTAAAGCAAGCACGTAAAAATAGGATCGTGAAATCAACTCTCTAAGTGACGTTACACGACTACGCGTAAGGCGTCGACACCCGAAATTTTGTTCGGACGCTAAGCAACGTCTCACGGTCCTAGGTTGAACAGGCACATCACAAGATTATATATATATATATATATATATATATATATATATATATATATATATATATATATATATATATATATATATATATATATATAAAAGCACAAGAAGATAATATAACAGGATCTACTGCAAGTTTGGCAAGGTACACGTGCTTGGGTCTGTAGTATGTAGTTGCAAATTTGCTCCCGCGTCCACTCCTCCGGAATCCAATTGATATAAACAATAAATTTTCTACTTTAAGTATCTAATCAAGAATCTTGTAACCGCAACTAAATTGTATAATTTATTATAAATCATTAAAACCTAAATCCAACCTCATTCTAACATGTAAATTCTTTACACAACAACATACACGTTTTACGAGGTATCAGAACCTAGTTTCATGGTTTACGACTTCCAAAATTTACGGTTAAGTCCCCAATCAAAGAAAATGAACATAAATTATAATAAATTATATAATCATGATTTAAACCTAATTTATATTAATTTTTAACCATTAAATTCCAGAATTGACAAAATAATTATATTTTAAGATTAAGGCTACTTTAAGTTGACTAGTTTTGTCCGAAACTTGTTCGGAGCATTGTCAATCCATGGGTATGGTTTATATTCATAAAAAAATATTTTATATAATATTTTATTCTATTTTAATCTCAAAAAATAATCATCTTTTATTTCTTCTAAAACAACCCCTATTTATGGGCAAAACTATGCCACAAAATCTCCCGCAACCTAGGCTACTGACCCTTATTTTTAGGGTTCAGAATTTTGATAAAAATACAATAAAAATAATTCTAAAATACTTATTTTATAATAACAAACCACCAAAAATTCAGTTTTAAGAATTGAGGCCTCCAAGAACCGTGTCACAAAGTCTAAAACTAGTCCTACCGTTGTCCAATGTATCATCAATCTAACATAACATTTCTCGTAGATTTTTTTGGTAGAAAAAGATGGCAAGGGAGGGTTATAAAATATTAAACTTATATAAATCTAAGAGATTCATGCCATGGAGATTTGAGAAGGGAAGTTTGAATCCTTACCCGAAAACTTTGAATGTTTGGATGACAGTGCATCTTCTTGTCCAAGAATATACCTTCTTGCTTGTTCTTGCCTTGCTTCTCCCTTCTTGATGGGTTGATGATGATGGCCATGGGTTCTTGATGGGTTGATGATGATGGAAATGGATTTTTAATGGGTTTGATGGCAATGTTGGAGCCTTTATGGTTGTTTGGTGGAGATTGGGTGGAAGGATGATGAAAGATGGAGCTTTGGAAGAGATGAGAGGGTTTTTGGTGAAGGAGATGATGTTGTGAGGGGTAGATGACAATTGGGTCTGCTCTTACATGTGAAGGAGAGGGGAGGGGTAGGCCAAAAAGGGGTGAGAGATATTAGGGTTAGGATTTTGTGATAAGGGGGTATATATATGGGCTTTTTGGATAGATTTAAACCTATAAGGGGGTGTTCCTAGGGATTGTAGAGGTCGGCCACCAAGAGGACTACTCTTGCACAAAATTATGAAGAGGGAGTGGGTTATTATGGTTGATATTTGGTTGGTTAGGATCTTGGGTGGTTAGGTAGTTAGTTAGTTAGGTAGTTTGCCAACTAGGATGCCACATATGGTCCTTTCTATAATTAGAACTATATAAATAGAATCAAATTAATGTAAAGAATATATATATATATATATATATATATATATATATATATTGGGATATTTGTGTGCACTACATGACTACATGTGTTTGGGTTGAGTTTGGATCAAGTTCTAGTCAAAAGGAGACAGTTTTACGGTAACCGTGGTTCTAGATGTTTGACAATATTTTTGGAGCATGGGAGAGGTCAAAAAATGTAACATCCATGTCCTAAATATATTAGGCACAATCAATATTAGTAATATAAATTTTGTTGGGAGAAAAAGGTTGTGCATTGCTTAAAATATCCAAGCCATGGCAAAGGGTCATATATATATAAAAGAAAAATTTAGAAATTATTACTCTAATATATTAAATTAAATTAAATAAATAAATAAAATTAAAAAAATACCAAATTAACCCTATTAAAAAATGAGGGGGCTTACATCAGCACCCGAACTTCTGGCATCGCAGTGTTTTTCTTTGCCAAAATTTGGGCGTTGAGCACATTTCTTGTCCGAGGAGGCTGCCGCATGAGAGGTGGACGCATGATGTGCGGTCCCTGTGGCCAAGAGAGAGACGGGGAGATCATGCTCCGTATTTGGGTGAGACGTAGCAGCCTTTGCAACCCATGTCCTGTGAGTCTTCAGGTGCTGAGCACCCTTCTTGTTGGAAGGGGCTTTCGCATAAGCAGTGGACGCATAATGTGCGGCCCCTGCGGTAGAGAGAGAGAGAGAGAGAGACTGGGAACGCATGCTCCGCAGTTAGGTGAGACACAGTGGCCTTTGCAACCCACGTCCTGCGGGTCTTCTTTGGCTTTGTTAGCCTTGGAGAAGGACTAGCACTTTCCTCCGAGAGCATCTCTTCGAAATCCTGCTGGTCGAAGCGGGCCACCAGCATTCTTTGAGTTGATCCGAGCTTGGCTGCGTCGGATTGCGTCATAACTTTCTCATCAGAGGAGAAAGAGGTCCCAGTAGAGTCGCCATCATGTTCGCCATTAAATGTGTTCTTGCAAACTTTGTATTTAAGGAACGAAAAAGAGTACAAAGAATCCTAAGCAAAATTATCTAACTACAATATTTTGATCTGGGGTGTGACGATGGACAAAGAGCGATGTGACGGCTCCTTTACTCCGTTGACGATTCGATGCAGGGTGAAGAAGCTTATGTTCTCACTTTGCTCGTCTCTGTATGCTCTGTGTGTGTGTGTGTGTGTGTGTGTGTGTTTGGACAGGCTACCCGGGTATATATAGTCATCCTTGGGTGCGCATATGTTGGACGTCATAGATGCTAGAGGGTGCCATGTGTGCCCCCTTAATAGGGTGCAACTGTAACCGTGAGCGGGCCAAGCTGTCACGTGGACGCTTGTTGGGATTTTCTGTTGCTGAAGATCTTGGTAGTTCTCGTCCTTTGTGGGTGTGACTTGGTCAGCTTGACACATGGTCCATATTTGGTTGGAGAGAATCACTCATGTAGTAACAACAAGATTTTGTCTTCATGGAGTATGAAACACATGTGGCCAGAGACGCATGGGACACATGGAGTCTGGGACGCATGGGGCCAGAGACGCATGGAGCCAGGGACGCATGGGACCAGAGACGCATGGGACACATTGAGTCTGGGACGCATGGGACCAGAGATGCATGGAACGCATGGAGTCTGGAATGCATGGGGCCAAAGACGTATGTTGTGTTGTACACGTGGCACTGCACATCCATCGAGAGTGAAGTTCTGTGCTGACGTGAGACTTCTTTCGTTTAGCGTGTCCACGTCTTTTAAGGACTTCAGAAAATCCTCTTTGTCAGGATTCTGTGTCAGAGACAATCATGTTACTAGGATGTCGTACCAGGTCCATCTGCGGCCAAAGCTGCTTCGACTGTTTGGGACACATAGATGTCACCTTATTGGACCGAAGGGTGATTTTGCGGCCCAACCTCTTCTAAGCTTTACTTTGGGGCACATGGTTGTTGGACGCATGGATGCATATTTTTTATGTTTCTACACTACTCTGCCTAACTGTCGGACTTCACGTGCCCTACTTGCCTTCTTTGTATATATTGATCAGATCCACTTTTTGTTTCTTAAATTTTCTTCTTGGCCCAACGACTCTTCCATAAGACGATCATTTACCGTCCAGTCAACTCCATCTCTCTATCGATGTCGAATCCAGTCGCACTTGACGCGCGAACTGTCGCTGCAGAAAACCTTCGAACTTGTCGGAGCGCACGGAAGGCCGAGGAAACAAAATTGTTCTGCTATTAGAGAAATAAGGAGCCTAATTAGTCTTCTGGTATTTATTTCGGATATTGGTACGTCCCTCAAACACAAACGTTCTATATATATATTTATATAATGTAGAGAGGGGTGGAGAATGAAAGTACGTAGCATTTTCACATATATGAAGTTCAAAAATGCTATTTGTCTTTCAAAAATTTAGGTGATAGTATCTCGCATTATATAGCATATGACATAGATGTTGACATGACAGCTGACACGGCAAAATTTAACATTAAAATTAATATTAATATTAAATTAATATTAATATTAACTCTAACTTTAACATTAATATTAATATTAATATTAACATTAAAATTAATATTAATATTAACATTAACATTAACATTAAAAAAATTTGGATGATTATTTTTTTTGTTTAAAATTTACCATATTAGCTGTCATGTCAGATGCCACATAATGTAAGATGGCATCACCCATTTTTTTGAAAAACAAATAGCGTAATTGTATGAAGTTGCCTCTCTATGTCCCGTCTCTATGGCTTATAGCTTTTATAAGTAAGTAAATGTTACTACATTTACTTATAGAAACCCCTCTTCTTTACCGTACTAAAATATATGCAAGAATGGATGCAACCCACAACCAAAATGAGTTTGGTTACATAGAACATATTTTATGTATCTTGTTACGTCTTACAGATGACCTCGACTGAAGTTGTCAGCTTCATGATTATCATCTTTATATATCACATATGTGCTACCAAGGAACAGTTTAATAAACACTGTTTTGTTTTTATGGATATGCGTTATAATTGGTTCAAGATATGATACGCCTCTCTGGTCAGTTATAGAGGCCACAAAGTTTTACCTCTGTTGGCCATGTTCAATTGAGTTACAAAGAATTAGTATAATGATAGTTTAAAAGAAATCTTTGAATAAATACTTTTCATTGTGACTAACATCTGCCAACTACATTGGAAAATGACAATATTTGGAGGATGATATGTACATATTGCCTGGAAAATCTAATCTATCCAACCAAACAAATTAGTACACAGTAGTCGTTACTACAGTTTCCACTTCCTGGAAGGCCCCTCATAAAATTAGGGATACCGACAAAGCTAAGTTTCTAATAGCTCAAATAGATTATTTGCTATACCAATGATTGGGAGAGTTTCAAAGTAGAATGAATCGGAGAAGCCTTCCGACAAGAAAGAGCGGTCATTTAGTATATTATTTGATCTTGTCTTCGGAATCGAAACTGAACAATTGATAAAAGCTTTCAATTCAAACAAAGAAGCGTAGCGAGTAAGATAAAAAAAAAACAAGTCTACCATTTCTCAACATTTCTCAACATTTGACGAGAGCTGAGAATTGTCGAATGGAGACAAAACAAGGAAAAACCGCACAAGAACACATTATCATTTTTTTCCCCCTTCCATTCATTAAGAAGATCAGCCTGCAGATTGAGAAAGAGTATGTATGGTCTGAAATATGTTCTACAAGATAGTGATATAACAAGTTTAAGTCGTTTATGGTGGAGCATGGTTATGCACGAACAACGTCAGACCACTGTGTATTTTTGAAATATTTTGTCGAGCATTATTTTATCATAAAAGTGTTCTATGTAGATGATATGCTATTGGTGGGTCAGAATGCCACCTGGATAACATAGTTGATGCACCAACTTGGTACGACATTCTCTATGAAGGATTTGGACGTAGCGGATACTATTTTTTGGATGAATATCAGTCGAGAGAGTCCAAGCTGGCTTTACTTGTCCTAAAAGAAGTAAGTATATTTACCGAGTACTTCAGTGTTTCGGAATGGGCTGGTCGAATAAAGTGAGCAACCCCTTTAGCTCACTTTAAGCTTACTATATATGGAGCAGTGTCATCTACCGAGAAAGAAAAGAAAGAAATGGAACGGGTTCATATGTTTCAGCTGTGAAAAATTTGATATATACTATGGTGTATATAAGATCAGACATTGTTTACGCAGTTGACATAATTAGCATGTATCTTTCCAATCCTGGAAGGGACGATGGACTGGCACTGAGAGTGCATTTGCCCATGAGGACTCCTCTCCTTGGTTCGGTGCATGATGATGAAACAATCGATGACCCAAACCTGCTAACCCAACCCCTTCGCACAGTAAAGCTTCTTCTCCATTCTATATCCATCATTTTTGTATTATATTTCGTATTGATTGTTGATTTATCAGAGTCTGTTCTTGGATTATTTCGAAACATAATATTTGGGACTGGTTGTTGATTTCTACATTTTGTTCAAGTTATTTACTAATTTTAGGGTTTATTTTATAGATTCTTCTCCTTTCGGATATCACCCATTTTTCACTATTAGGTTTTCTTAACAAACAACTTTAACAAGCATCATCAGGAAAAACTTTGATTTAAACAAAGGATTATTAGGAAGAAGGCTGGTTTTGGATTGTTGTTGCTTTTCAAATGTATAAAACTTTTGAAAGTAGTCATATTTAAAAATTGTTTCAAAATTGAATTAATTTTTCAATTTTTATGGGCTTATTAGCGTTTAGATCCTAGAATACCAGCTTAAAGTTTAAATCTGACATATCCATTAGAAAGTTTGGATCCAAATTTTTTATTTTTGGTTTCATTTTTTCATTATTTTCTTCTTTCCAACATGTATTAGTTGTTGCACTTGTACTCATATTAGAGGTATAATATAAAAAAAAAAAAAAAATCACGAATCAAACTTTTCAATTGAACATGTCAAGTCTTAAACTAAAGCAGGGATAAAATCCAGGGTCTAAGCCGTTTATTGAGAAACTACCATTATCAACCATTTTTTTTAGAAAATAAAAAATAAAAAGGGCTAATTAGTGTTTAGAACCTAGATTTTATCATTTTTTCGTACAGTATATTATATTTTAATTAAATTACTCAGAGAGAAATAAATTTCAACAAATTACACAAAGAGAAAAAAAAGTCCTTATTAAGGACGTTTTGGTTCTCCTGTCACAAAAATAAATAAACTATCGAAAGTGTCATTAGTAAGAATATTTTCTTTTCTTTTTTTATAATAAGCGTTTTCAATATTTTTAAAATATAAAAATAAAATAAAAGTTAGTGAAAACGTACCTGATAGGGGAATTTTTCTTTAAGTTTTGTGGAAAGGGTGTTTTCAAGATTTTTTTTTAAATAATAAAATGAAAACGCAACATTTTTAACTTATGTATTTATTTAAAAAAATAATAACTAGTGAAACACTTTATAGTAGGAGCGTTTTCAATTTTTTAATTTTTTTTAATTTTTTATTTTCTCTAACCAAAAAGAAAAAAATTAGCTTTGATAAATATATATATGTTAAAATTTTGAGACAAAAGTGGTTGCACAATAGTGGTGAGAGTACCACTTGTCGCCATGAAGGCCTAGGTCGAATCCTAGCAGTTTTTTTGTCTTTTTTTTTGCCCCAAAATTAAAATAATAGTAATAAAAAACCTTTAAGTCAGTGACAAAAAAAAAAAAAAAAACTGATGATAAACGCATTACAAAATACACTCATGATGGACTAATTTTAATTTTATAAATTTTTCACTTAAAATTTTACTCAAGGCTAGCCAAAAATTTATTTAGGACTGTCAAAATTTTGACAGCCCTTTCAATATGTTAGACTGTCAAAATTGACAGTCCATTGAATTGCATACATTATTAAGGACTGTCAAAATTTTAGCAGTCCAAACTATTGGAAGGACTGTCAAATGTAAAAAAATTGACAGTCTTAAATATATTTTTTAGCTAGTCCTGAGTAAAATTTTAAGTAAAAAATTTAGAAGAAAAAAATTAGGACAGTTCGAGTCATCTTTGCAGTGTCTCTGTCAAGAACGTAAAAAACTGTCAAAATTTTAGCAGTCCAAACTATTGGAAGGACTGTCAAATGTAAAAAAATTGACAGTCTTAAATATATTTTTTAGTTAGTCCTGAGTAAAATTTTAAGTAAAAAATTTAGAAGAAAAAAATTAGGACAGTTCGAGTCATCTTTGCAGTGTCTCTGTCAAGAACGTAAAAAAAACACTTTTGGGCGCTCTTGCAGCCATTTGGGCGTTTCACTTTTAAAAGATTTTATTAATTTTTTTTAATAGAAAAATTGAAACATGCTCGGAAAGAACAATTTTTTTTTATTAATTTTTTTGTTTCATTCTTTATTTGACGTGATCAAAATAAAAGAAAAAAAAAAAAAAAAAAGGAAAACGTTCGGGTAAAGGTGTTTTCAATTTGTTTTTTTATTTTAGTACGGAAAGAACCAAAATACGGACATTTTTGTTATCTTCTAGTAATTTTTTAAAACTTATTTCTCTGTAGTAATTTAACAAAAATATAATGATCTGTACAAAAAATTTCGAAATTTTATACCAATTTTTTTTTGTTTTTGTCATAATATCCTCCCTTACATGTATGGTAATACAACTTTTTTATATAGTCTAGAAAGGATATAATAGGAGAGAGAAAAAACCAGAAATAAAAATTCATGTCTAAATTTTCAATGTGAGGTCTTCAATTCTGAACTACTATAAAATCTATGGGCAAAATTGCTAATTAGCCCAAATAAAAAATAGAAGCAGTCATGATAAGCAAGAATTCCTGGTGCTTTTCAATAAGCAGGTCATCTTTCGTTATCAGCAGAGCCAAACCGGGCTTAGCTTTTGTTTCTCAGACAAGTTTCCACGGCGGGAGCAAACAAACATCATCGGATCTCTGCTGGTCCTGAGAACTTTCACAAGATAGTCAAAGACATAAGACGCACTCGAGATACAAAATGTTCATATCTATCTGAAATGTAAGACATACTTAAAACGTACGTCCGAACGATCCGAGAACCTTCCGCTGCTGAAAGCCCCAAATCTCAGTGCTAAAAGTGCATTGAATTGAAACATAAGATGATCCGCCGTCTCCAATAGTTCACCCCTCCTATCCATATCAATTGGCATCTGCTGAAAATCATGGGAGAGGAGCTGCCCCACTTTCCTAGCTAGCAAATTCCATTGCCCATTAGTAACACTTCAACTCCTTCCTGTGCACCTAGCTGCTCGTATACATGCCAACCCAAAAGTTCAATCCTCGAACGACCATTGCAAATGGCTCACGTCAAGTATGGTTTGATACGAGTACGCTGCCTCAAAATATTTTTGAACACCACCGAATAGTTATTGTTAGTCCCGAGACTTAATCAAAGATAGTAGAACCTGAGTTGAAGACGAGATCGAAAGTTCATACAAGAGTTTTCTTCCTGATATCTCTCGATCCAACAAGAAATTATACATATGATCTGATTACAACTTGAAACAAGATAACAAAAGAATCAGAGAAAACTATCTTCTCGTTCTTTCTTGCAATCGCAGTTGCAAACGGACAGAACAGAGTTTACAACTTGCAAAAGAGAAGAGGAAGAAGAAGAAGAAGAATAAACTCTGCTTGCTGGGGTGATAAAGATCACCGTTGCTCAAAGCAAGATTTGCCCCACACGATCTTCTCCTAGGAACCAGCAAGTTCACGTAGAACTTCTGGAATGCTCGCTGTCACCTCCTTGCTTGGACTCGCACGAACTTCCTGAACGGCAATGGCGGCTGCTGGCACTCTCTCCGTCTCATTTTTTTCGAAGTAAGTGCTCAATGTAGGCACGAAGAGAATATTTATAGAAGGGCATGGCCGCCCAATAGTTACAAAAAGATTGGAATAAATTTAATTCATATCCCACAAGATTGGAATGAATTAAATTTAAATTCCATATGATTGATTTGAATTAAATTTAAATCTCATATGAATAAATGTAGATCATAAATGATTGGAATGAATTAAATTCAAATCACACATGATTGATTTAAATTCTACATGATTGGAATGAATTAAATTCAAATTTCATAAATATCGGATTTAAATTAATGACTCAATCTTTCCATAACTGATTAAATCTATCTGATAGTAGCGGACCCGCATGCGACCGCTCATGCAGCCGGCTCGTGCGTCCCGCTCAGGTGTCCAGCTCATGCGGCCCGCGCATGCAACTCGCGCATAATCGAGCGCATCAAATACGCACAAGCGTCATGCGCCGATACTGACGTGCTAAGTGCAAAGTGCGCCAACAAAGCGCCACTTTGCGCCCTTGAGCCCGAGTCCGAGTCCGAATCGCTAAGTCCCTTTGGGGCTTAGTTCCTATAGAATAAATTCTAAGAGAATAACAAAAAGCATAAATACTTTCATTAAGGAGTTGATCCTTCTTCATCCTAATAAAACACCCCCATATGGCACCCATGTGCCTCATCACACCCCATGTGCACTCCTCAACACATGCAAAGCATTATATTGAGATATCCACTTGGTGGTGTAGCCAATGTGAGACTATCTTATATAATCCAAAGGCAAAAACACCAACAACCTCCCACATATCACAATATATGGGTTGAGCCTTTCTCACAGTGACTGTCCATCATGCATTAGGATATGTGTCGCTTCGACTTGAATCTTCTTGCATGGGTCAAAATAACAGTATGATACAAGAATGGACTAAGCCTTAAATTCTGCACCATAGTTGTATTATTTCCACTCACACAATGACATCAACTGTGCTTCCGGTTTCACATTGAAGGCCATGTGCATGCCTGATTTTGGTGTATGTATTTTGGTTGTCTACAAGTTTTTCTTCAAGAGACGACCAATATCTCTTTCCATATACTATAGGTGAGTTCTTAAAGAGTCCTTGGCATGAAGCATTGCGCTTCCTTGCAGTGTTGCGCCGCTATGACATGGCCTTCTGCCGAGTTTCAATCCCTCATGAGGTGTCATCCACTGTAGCATGAGGTTCACTCCCTCTTTGTAGTGCCAAACTATCCAGAACGAAGCCTTACGCTTCCTTGCGGTGTTACGCCACTGTGATATGGCTTTCCGCTGAGGATTTACATCTTTTACCTCTGTGGTGTCACACCACTGTAACATGAGGTCATCGACCTCTTTGTAGTGTTGCCTACCACTCTTCATTCTACAATATTAGGCCCCATGCCTATCCGCGGTGATACGCCGCTGTGACATGACTTAATGTCGAGGATTTACATATTTTAACTCTGTGGTGTCACACCACTGTAGCATGGGATACATGTCTCTTGTAGTGTTGAAACTACGTGCTTTCTGTAAAGTACACCGGATATTCACTATGTCCGAGAACTCATTAAGGCGTCAAAGCTATCATTCCACAGGAAATTATTCTTCATAAAGAACAAGAAGTAGACAACAATGGTTCTGAGTTCGTAACCCCTCAATGTCTCAAAGGACTATCCACTGTTCATGATATTCTTTCAGTCAATGGTCCTTCTTTGAACCAAAAGCTAGATGCCTAGTAGATTTCTCTTTGAACTAATATCATAAAACTTTATGGAAGAATTACATAGACACAATATCAGAATATCTTCAACAACATTTTAGTTGCTGTGTCCTCGACCAGGTGGAGCTTGAGACCCTTGGTGAATGGGTCTGCTAGGTTCTCCTGACTCTTAACATCAGTTACGGCAATGATTTCAGTCTTTATCAGATCATTCACTGCCATGTGCCTCAACCGCACAGTCCTCTTCTTACCATTGAAGTGTTTATTTGATGCCACTACTGCAGTCGCCTGGTTGTCGCAGTATATCAGTACCACCAGAATCTGTACACCAACCAATGGAAGATCATACATGAGCTTCCGAAGCTACTTTACTTCATCCGCTACAGTAGTCAGTGCATAAAATTCAGATTCCATCGAGGAATAAGAGAGCATAGTCTGCTTCTTTGACTTCCACGATATAGAAGCTCCACCAATAAAAAAGATGTATCCTCCTGTGGACCTTTCGCTCTCTACTTTTGAATACCATCTTGCATCACTGAAGCCTTCCACTACTGTCGGATACCCGCTGTAGTGCAGTACATACTTCTGAGTCCTCCTGAGATATCTTATCACTCACTTCACAGCCTTTCAGTGCTCCACACCTGGGTTGCTCGTGAATCGACTCAACATCCCCACGACAAAAGCTATGTTAGGCCTTGTGGAAGTTGTTGCATACATCAAACTCCCAATGACGCTTGAATACTCCAGATGCTTGACGCTTTCCTAAGGATTTAGCTTCAGCTTCTTGTCATACATGTACGGAGTATCGATCCCTGGAAGATCCTGATATCCATAGCGTGTGAGCATCTTCTCAATATAATGATACTGTGACAGCGTCACTCCAGTGTCCGTCCGGATGATCTTTATCCCGAGGATAACATCAGCTTCCCTCAAGTCCTTCATACTGAACTTGGATGAGAGAAACTTCTTTGTCTCAGTGACTCGTGCTAGATCCGTGCCTAGGATCAGCATGTTGTCTACGTAAAGATAAACGATGACCCCTCTTCCGTCAGCGAACTTTGTGTAAACACACTTGTCCATCTTGCTGATCTTGTAGCCGTTTGATCTTATGACTTTATCAAACTTTTCGTGCCCACATCTTGGGAGCTTGCTTCAGACCGTATAAGGATTTTACCAATACGCAAACTTTGTCTTCAAGCCCTTTGACGATAAATCCTTCTGGTTGTTGCATGTAAATCTCTTCGGTCAACTCTCTATTCAGGAATGCTGTTTTGACATCCATCTGATGAATAACTAGATTGTGAATTACACTCAGAGCAATCAATATCTTGATGGCCGTCATCTGCGCTACTGGAGCATATGTGTCAAAATAGTCGATCTCCTGCTTCTGAGAAAATCCCTTGGCAACTAACCTTGCCTTGAACTTGTCAACAGTTCCATCGGCCTTCATCTTCCTTTTGAAGATTCACTTGCATCCGATTGGTTTAGCTCCTTTCGGCATATCGATAAACATCCAAGTATTGTTGGAGGTTATTGAGTTATACTCATCATTGATAGCCTTCCTCCAGAAGACAGGATCTCTGGTCTTCATCGCCTCATCATAGGTAAGTGGATCTGCTTCCACATGATAAGTGACCAAATCTTCTCCGAAGTCCTTATGTCTCCTCATCCGCTTAGTTCTCGGTTTTATGAGTTCTGGTTCGAACATTGTCTCTGGAATGACAAATTCTTTATGTACTACATCTTCTTTGGAAGCTTCAGCCTCCTGTGCACCCACACTATTCTCTGAAATATCCGCGATAATAATGTTCTTGTGCCTTACAAATTTATCTTCAAAGAATTTTGCATTGCAAGATTCAATGATATGATTTGATTCTATATCAAGAAACCTTCGAGTATCACTATTCTCAGCATAACCTAAGAATATGGTCTTCATTGTCCTCGTACCCAGTTTCTGAATCTTAAAGTCCGGAAGCTTCACATGCCAGACACCCCCATACTCGAATGACATTCAAGCTGGGTCTAACTTTGAACCAGAGTTCATGAGGAGTGACAACATATGGTGCGTATGGTGCTCTGTTCAGGATGAACGTAGCCATCAATGCAGCTTCTCCCCAGAAGTAGTTTGGAAGACCAGCAGTTAACATAATTGAGTTCATCTTTTTTGTCAACGTCATATTCTTTCTCTCAGCTACTCCATTTGATTAAGGAGAATACGGAGCAGCCGTCTTTTTGACAATTCTATGTTCTTTGCAGAACGATGCGAATTCAATAGACCTATACTCTCCGCCTCGATCACTTCTAAGCCTCTTACGTTGTTGCCCTGTTTGACGTTCAGCTTCAGCTCTGAACTCCTTGAACTTCTCGAATGCTTCGTCCTTTGACTTGAGCAGATAGACGAACAGATACTTTGAGTAGTCAATGATGAATGTAATAAAATACTTTATCTTGGCCTTTATGGAGAACTATTTGAAGTCACAGATATCTGAGTGCACAAACTCCAAAAGATTTGTGCTTTGGTTAACCCGCTTGAACAGCTTTCTGGTGATGTTTTTCTGTGCACAAACCTCATACTTCTCCACCTCCTTACCCCCACATTTGGAGATAAGTCCAAGACTAGATGTAAATACACTAATTTTTTAGAATTTTATTTATTGGTATTTATGAATTACTGATTTAAGGAAAAAAATTCTATAATTTTTAGCCATTTATAATATATAGTATTCATAAATTTATAATTATGTGTATTTAATTAATTATTAATATAGTACAGAAAATATATTTTTTGGTGTAAAATTATTAATAGAGTATTGTAGAATTTTTCAGAAATTTATTGAAGTCTAAAACTATTTTTAGATGGCCACACACACACACACACATACACACACACACACACACACATATATATATATATATATATATATATATATATATATATATATATATTGATTTATTTTTAAACCAACCCAAACTAAACCTAGACCCATACCCACTAACCCGCCCAATAACCCTTCAGCAATAGTAAAAGAAACCCCCCCCCCCCCCGCGCGACCCCTCGATTTCCCTTCTTTATAACCTCCCTGAACCCCTCATCTTCAGCTCCTTATAACTCCCTCACTGTCACCTTATTTAAACCCTAGCCTAGCCGACCACCACCACCACCACCACCATCATCTCGTCTACCACCCCGACCAACCTCGGCCGTCGACGATCGCTGGACAGTCGCCGTCGCACGCTGCAAGATGCCTCCGCATAGCCGCCAGAATCTCGAGCACAGCACACGACGAGGTACACTACTTCTAGCCCATGTATCTCTCTGTACAGTTAACTAAATATTGATTCATCAAATCCTAGGTGAAGACCATATGACCCACTTGAACCCTGTGTAATTAGTTCGGTGTATCGTGTCCTTTGTCGGTCATAATTCGCGACGCAAAACAGGAAAAAAATGACCCAGTTTGTAGTTTAGAAACTGTTCCAATCATCCATGTTCATGGCTAATTTTTTTCCAATCTAGTTTATATTTTTAAATTCTACTCAAATGGTAATTTAGATAACATAACCGAGATTTAATTTCTTCAATTAGTTTATTTTAATTCGTGGTATGCTGTGTTTTAATTCCTGTTGAAATCTGTCAAAAACTTAGTTTTTTAAACCCAAATTTTCCTGAAACATGGTGCGTTCCTCTAAACGAGGCAACTTCGTCGTGTGCAAATTGCACTGAAAGGCGCATATCGTCAACGGGGATATGTGAGATTTTGCGAAAGTTGATTTTGATGTGCGTGCACACCGGAATCAACGCGTATCCATCGAAAAGTCCCGTATCGGCATGTTCTGACATTCATCATAATTTTGTATGTGCTTGTTATTTTTTAACAAAACTTATGCCATCGGATTCGTAGTGTTACGCTTGTCCTGTGACCCAAGTTTGGTTCGATTCTGAGAACGTTGACGAAACATCGTTTCGTGGGCCCCACGATTCCACTTGATGGATGATTTCGTGACCGACTAATCGAAATCCAGTTTTGGATGTTCCGTTGGATTCGTATCATCGTTCTGGACTCGTAGACACTAAGTTTGATAAATTTGGAGAACTTTGTCTCTCGTACATTTTTTGGTGCGAAGTGGGCCACATGTGGACCCCGCTTTGACCAGAAACTGTCAATTCTGTCCATGTGTCCAAATTAGACTTATGGGTAGTCAATCCTAGCTATTTCAAGTTTTCTAAGAGCAATAATAATATTTGTTTTAGCATTCGGAGGCGTACCTGGAGATTTTACTTATATCGGAGCAACTAACAGAGCTCAGAACACAGGCAAGTTTACCTTGCCAATTTGTAGTAGATCATTTGATATTATTTGCTTGTGTTCTTTCTATATATATATATTCTGTGATGTACCTTTTCAACCTAGGACCGTGAGACGTTGCTTAGCGCCCGAACAAGATTCGGGTATCGACAACGTACGCGGAGTCGTGTAACGTCATTTAGAGAATTGATTTCACGATCTTATTTTTGCATGCTTGTTTTACCAAGTACGTCATACCATAGAACACTTGACACTATTCATGTGATAGAATATTTCCTGAGTTATTCATGATGATTCTGTATAGGCTTACAAGATTCGTGACATAAGACTTGCATATACATAGATATCATTATGACTCGTTGTACTAGCTAGAGGTCATGATCTTGCGTATTATGGACATGAGACGTTGTGGACATGAGACACGAGATTATATTAGGTGGGGAGAGACACACAGGCTATAGGCTAATTATATACATATATACTTTATTATTTAGGTGCTTTAGTCTCTGTTCTAGAGCTTGGCACATTACTTGATATTCTTGCTGCTACGGGCTCCCCGACACAGAACTTGTAGTGGTTTTCGCCTGAGTACTAGTGGTGCTCTCATTTATATTTTACTTAGCTGGTTACATAGCTTGCCACGATGATTTATTTTTATATACTGTATTTTATTTGGCTTGAGTGTTTATTGTACCTTGTTATGTCCTCTGAGGACCTGGATCCGGATTATGTTTTCAGGTACAGTAGAGGAGGATTATGTCACGACCCGATTCCGTAGAATCGTTGAGGCGTCCCTCGAATCGTGACCGCCGTGCGGGCCTGGGGTTGCGCCCGCACAAGGCTTTAATGATTTGCATAACAAGCACATATTCAGAGTACGCAGATAAATTGAAACACAGATTTGAAACATGGAAAAGTTCTCTTTATTGATAATGAACATCTATTACAAACTCTTGAACGAGTCAGCTAAAATGCCGCACGGGCTTACAAAAGAGTTGAGTCAAAATGAGATAGCAGTCCTGTACATTACATCCCTTTACTAAACTTCAAAATGATAGACCTCCGGGCTGGAGGACAGCTTTGCCACGGAGCTGCATTTTTGTATGAAGAGTTGCAAGCTCCTGCTTCAAAATGCTTCAAGGACGGCGCGATCAGGATGCGCATACAGCTGGACTGGATCGGGAAGACGACTTCGGCTCCTCGCTCGGTTCGCCTTGGTGCGGAGAACCTGTTTCAACGAGGGTCAGTATGTCGAAACATACTGGTGAAGGTGAGCTAACCGAACTATACCAATCAACACGTTGTTTTAATGAAGCATGCATGTTTTTGTGGGTTTCTATCTTGCCTTAGTTCATTTACAAGCAACCGTATATATGTATGATACTGAAATGAACTTACCACCGTTCGGTAGATTTTACCTGTCCGTCTGAACCACCTGCACAATACTTACCATGCCTTCCCTGCCACGAAGACACAAGTTAGTTTGCAACAGGTTTAAATATACACGATGATCACTGACATGGTTGCCATAATGGACGATATAGTCTTTGACGAGAATGGTATGCAACGAAAGTACAAGAGGCGCTGCAAGCCATTTCGCCGAACAAGAGACTAATACAATAGGCCTCGCCCGGACCGGATCGATGCCAGTGCCCCAGCATCGTCCGCGAGATCGTGACCCTGTGCACAAGTTGTCCATTATCGAACAATATATAAGTTAACAATTTATTGCAGTTTAGGCAACAAGAGTGCAATTTGAGGCAACAAGAGTACAAGACAAGCAACTGTACAAGACAAGCAACTATTCATGATTTATTCCCAAATGAACAAGCATGCACTTTAGTATCCGTTCATGAAGTTTATTGACAAGCATAATGTACCAAGTCTATTTCCTTTTTATCTTGGTATCTTTTAGTTATTACTTAGTATCGTTTGATCGGGGCTACAGAATGCAAGAGTTATTAGATGTGAAAACTGGAAGCAGGGCTAGCTAATCGGGTTGGTAGCCACTCACTTAGATGGTTGGAAGGGAGAAGGAAAGAGGTGCTTCACGACTCCGCTCGCAAGCCGCCTACTGCTCGTTCACCTGCATCACGAACAGTTCGATCAATACTCCTTCCTCTCTTTCCAAATCTCGGAATTGAAGTACAGTTCAATGAACGAAAATAATGAAACTCATCGAAACCGTTCAAGAAAAACAAGCAAATCCCAAAACTAACTCAAAGCACGAAAGCAACAAGCGACATCGAAATCCGAGGCAATAAAAGATAGCAGCGGAGAGGTCCCTCCTGACTCTGCCGCTAAGTCGATCCCGGGGGCACGGTCCACTGACTATGGGAATCGATTCCGAAGAAACAAATCCATAACGAGGACGAGTTCTTGTTTTAATCTATCCCGATCGAACGATACCGTCTTGTGTTTCTTAGTCGTACTCCCCGCACCGGAGAACGGGGCACTACATCCTACTCAACTAATTAGAAGTTTCGTCCCGAAACTTAAGAATGGGACCTACCGTTAGGGATTATTGCGTTCGGGACGGCGATCATGACTCAAGGAACAATCACGAACTGAATGGTTTGATTCACCACAGGCTAGGCATAAACCAAGTTTTAGACGACATTTGTCGATTGCATGCCCCGGCTTTTTGTAGAAATTACAGTAGGGCATTGTGTTTCCTTTGTGCGAACCGCCGTCGCTATGACGCTTTGCAGCGTTGTTTCCTCTCTCATTGCTTTAGCGTTTGTGACTGTAGGTATGCACAGCGCCGACAGAAACGTGAGGATAGTGTGGTTCTAGAGATAGAGCGTGATTTATGACTTCACGCATTGTACGATACTGATGAACGACTACGTGCGCATGGATGACAGGGCGTAGTCCACCTTCAAACCTTCTAGGTCGACTCGCTACATCAGCTAAATAGGCCCTAGCGAATTTGGAGAGTCGGTTGAATTCGACGGAGTACTGTTTGACTGTCATGCTGCCTTGCCTCAGTTGCACGAACTCGTTCTCCATTTGACGTTGTACTGGAGGGGGTATATACTCCTCTTCAAACGCGGTACAAAAAGTCGTCCACGAGATCGCCTCCTCTCCGTGATCAAATTGGAGAGATCGTCGATGCACATCCCACCAATCGTGCGCGTTGAGGCGGAGCTGTAGTTGCGCGCAGGCGACGCTTCTCTTCGGGGACCTCTAGCAGAGCGAAGTGATCTTCAAGTTCGGCCAACCAATCTAGAGCTACGACTGGGTCCTCAGTCCCGTTGAATGGGGTATTGCAGACTTTCTTGAAGTGGCCAAAGTCGAAGGCAGTCACGTCCCTCGGCCTTAGAATTTGCGGCATCTCTACTTCAAGCACGGGCTGTTCCACCAGAGTCGTTGGAGTTGCCGCGGACTGGTTGGAGGCTAAAGTCCGTACGATATATTATAGGGCATCTACCTGCTTCTGTTGGACTGAGAATCGAGCTTCTACATTGTCTTGAAACTTGAGTTGACTCTTCTGCGCCCGCTTCTCGGCCCGTTTGTAGCGAGCCTCGTCCCTGTCACGCCCCAGTCCCAAAATGACGAGGGACTGAGCACGTGAGCAATGGCCAGCAGCACGCACCGATGGACAACCCAATTTAATGGATCCATCAGGGCATGCTTAAGCTGTAGTCTAACAGTAAGATGTTACAAGTCTCAGGTATTTCTAATCTCATCCACAGAACAATACAGATTAATTGCCAAAAATAATGCAATGGAAATAAATATGCAATAACAAATAAGGTTGTCTCGGGAAACAAATCCGAGAATTATTCTGTTACAATTAAGGAAAAATAGACAGAAATTGAAATGCTGAAAATGGAAATACTGTGTAGTTGAAGCCGGTGCTCAGGAGAAATCTTCGGCCACTACTTCGTCCTCTGTTCCTTGTTCTGCTCCAAGGAGTGCTCCGGTACCGTACACCTCTGGGTAGTTCTCTTCAGCTGTACCTGGGGACATAATCCGGATCCAGGTCCTCAGGGGACAGCAAGGTACAGAAAATACAAGCCAAAATAAATACGGTACAGCAGATAATTAAACAAGAGGGTAAGCTATGTAACCAGCTAAGTGATATGCAATATGAGAGCAGCACTAGAATTCAGGCTGAAGCCACTACAAGCTCTGTGTCGGGGAGCCGGTAGCGGCAATAACTATGAATTACACTATGTTATATACTATGTTTTATATATAATATCAGCCTGTAGTCTGTGTGTCTCTCCCCACCCAATGTAATCCCACGTCTCATGTCCACGATGCCTCATGTCCATGTCACGCACGATTATAACTAATGCAGCAAGTCTGATAGCTATAAATCAAATGTCTAAGAATGTAAAGTCTATGTCATAAAACATGCATCCTATACAGAATCACCTCGAATGTCTCAGGAAGACTCTGTCTCATGAAATAGTGTCAAGTGTCCTGGGTTCTGGTGTACTTGATAGGACAAGTACGAGAATAAGGGTATCGATTGTCCATCTCTAATGACGTACCCAACACCGCGTACGGGGTTGGCACCCGACTATGATCGGACACTAAGCACGTCACACGTTTCCTAGATTAAGCAGTTAAAACAAGTTACATATGGATCTACCAGAATTCAAGTAAAATACTATAACAGAAATTACTGAGAATTTACAAGCTCTATGTTCTCACTGATGCAAAATTAACCAAGAAAAATATATAGCAAGCTGCAGCGTTTGGCAAGGTACACTTGCCTGTGGTTCCGGCTATGTTTGCGGTTCTGACTTCGGTTTGATTTGCAGGCGGTACTCCGGTTGCTGAAACAAATATCACCATCAGATCCAGAAAATATCAATCAGCTAGAAACGCCTGTCCTTGGGTCCAATTTGGAGACAAGAGCAGAAACGGCAGTTTCGGGCCAAAACGGGGTCCACCGGTGGGCCCGCTTTGCACCGAAAAATGCGTCTGGGTCAACGGTCTCCAAATTCACCAAACTTAGTGTCAACAGGTCAGGAACGATGATACGAACCCAACGGAACTTCCAGAATTGGATTCTGATGAGCCGATCACAAAATCGCCCGTCGAGCGGGGCCTGTGGGGCCCACGACACGCGATTTCGTCAACGTTCTCAGAATCGAACCAAACTTGACCCACAGGACCAGCGTATCGCTACGAGTCCGATGGCACAAGTTTCGTCTCGATCCGACGTGTGTACACAAAGTTAGGGCGCATTCCAGAAAGTACGGATATGGGACGATGTCCGCGGATACGCGTTGATTCCGGTGTGCACGCACACCCGAATCAACTTCCGCGAAATCCCACACGTCCGTATCGACGATGCGCACGTATCTGTGAAGACCGTGCGCGACCAAGTCGTCCCGTTTGGCGGGACGTACTCAGTTCCGGGGTGAAACAGGGTCTGGTTTTTTCCTGTTTTTGGATCGCGGTGTGCGATCACCACAGGACGCGATGCCCCGAACGGTTTGTCCGGGCACCGAGAGGGTCATACAGGCTTCGCAACGCAATTTGCGAAATCGAAAACGGAGCTACGAGCAAAATGTTACACGCACCTGAAGGGGACCCGAAAACAGGGTCGAGTTGTGTCCGACACGACACGGACACTGTGTCCCGTGTCCGTGTCCGACACAGGGGATACTGCTAGGGTTCGGGCTTGGGGGTTCCCAGGCAGAGCTCCGGCGGGGGCGGCCGGCCGGAGGAATGCGGGGTGGTCGGGTTTTCGCCGGAGGCGGCTCGCGGAGGCGGCGGAAGAGTCGGGGAAGAGGGGCTGAGTCGTGGGGAGAGAGGGGGGGTCGGGCTAGCGGGTTGCGGGTCGGGTCTGGAGGATCCGACCCGACCCGCTAGGGCTGGGCTCGGGTTGGGCTGGGCCGGGCCGGCCCAACGGGCCGCGGGCCGAAAAAATATAAAAACAATAATAATAATAATAATAATAATAATAATAATAAAATCAGTAAATAATTAATTGATTAAATAAATAATAAAATATTTTTTAGGCATTTAAAAATAGGTCCGGGGTCCGATAAATTCCAGAAAAATTGCCCTAAATCCAGTTTTTCATTTTACATCCAAAAATATTATTTTCATAATATTTTATTATCATTTATTATCATTTAAAAATCATTGAATAATTAAAACCCTATTTTTAATTTACAGAAAAATCCCAGAAAATTCCAGAAAATTGTGAAAAATCCAGTTTTGAAAATTTTGAAAAATCAGGGGGTTTACAGTCCCTTTGTTGGTTTGCCTCCAACATCCGCAATATTTGCTGGACGGGATCGATGCTTGGCATGGCTCGCTGGCTCCTTGAACTTCCCGAAGTGCCCGAACTACTTCCTTGGCCTTGTGTTTCATCCGGTGTTTGCGCTGTGGATTGCGTTGGTGTCATTCCTTCAAAAGAAGGTAAATTATATTAGGATCATAATGTATTATGGACTTATTGCATGAACGTATCTTATTTTGGCCTAGCGAGTTCAAGAGTTCGCACAGGAATTTGATCATTAAATGAACTTTTCCAGTGCGAGAGTCTAAGGAACTTGAATCTGTGCTCTGATACCACTATGTCACGACCCAATTTCGTAGAATCATTGAGGCGTCCCCCGAATCGTGACCGCCGTGCGGGCCTGGGGTTGCGCCCGCACAAGGCTTTAATGATTTGCATAGCAAGCACATATTCAGAGTACACAGATAAATTAAAACACAGATTTGAAACATGGAAAAGTTCTCTTTATTGATAATGAACATCTATTACAAACTCTTGAACGAGTCAGCTAAAATGCCGCACGGGCTTACAAAAGAGTTGACTCAAAATGAGATAGCAGTACTGTACATTACATCCCTTTACTAAACTTCAAAATGATAGACCTCAGGGCTGGAGGAGAGCTTTGCCACGGAGTTACATTTTTGTATGAAGAGTTACAAGCTCCTGCTTCAAAATGCTTCAAGGACGGCGCGATCAGGATGCACCTACAGCTGGACTGGATCGGGAAGACGACTTCGGCTCCTCGCTCGGTTCGCCTTGGTGCGGAGAACCTGTTTCAACGAGGGTCAGTATGTCGAAACATACTGGTGAAGGCGAGCTAACCGAACTATACCAATCAACACGTTGTTTTAATGAAGCATGCATGTTTTTGTGGGTTTCTATCTTGCCTTAGTTCATTTACAAGCAACAGTATATATGTATGATACTGAAATGAACTTGCCACCGTTCGGTGGATTTTACCTGTCCGTCTGAACCACCTGCACAATACTTACCATGCCTTCTCTGCCACGAAGACACAAGTTAGTTTACAACAGGTTTAAATATACACGATGATCACTGGCATGGTTGCCATAATGGACGATATAGTCTTTGACGAGAATGGTATGCAACGAAAGTACAAGAGGCGCTGCAAGCCATTCTGCCGAACAAGAGACTAATATAATAGGCCTCGCCCGGACCGGATCGATGCCAGTGCCCCAGCATCGTCCGCGAGACCGTGACCCTGTGCACAAGTTGTCCATGATCGAACAATATACAAGTTAACAATTTATTGCAGTTGAGGCAACAAGAGTGTAATTTGAGGCAACAAGAGTACAAGACAAGCAACTGTACAAGACAAGCAACTATTCATGATTTATGCCCAAACGAACAAGCATGCACTTTAGTATCCGTTCATGAAGTTTATTGACAAGCATAATGTACCAAGTCTATTTCCTTTTTATCTTGGTATCTTTTAGTTATTACTTGGTATCGTTTGATCGGGGCTACAGAATGCAAGAGTAATTAGATGTGAAGATTGGAAGCTGGGCTAGCTAATCGGGTTGGTAGCCACTCACTTAGATGGTTGGAAGGGAGAAGGAAATAGGCGCTTCACGACTCCGCTCGTAAGTCGCCTACTGCTCGTTCACCTGCATCACAAACAGCTCGATCAATACTCCTTCCTCTCTTTCCAAATCTTGGAATTGAAGTGCAGCTCAATGAACGAAAATAATGAAACTCATCGAAACCGTTCAAGGAAAACAAGCAAATCCCAAAACCAACACAAAGCACGAAAGCAACAAGCGACATCGAAATCCGAGGCAATAAAAGATAGCAGCGGAGAGGTCCCTCCTGACTCTGCCGCTAAGTCGATCCCAGGGGCACGGTCCACTGAATATGGGAATCGATTCCGAAGAAACAAATCCATAACGAGGACGAGTTCTTGTTTCAATCTATCCCGATCGAACGATACCGTCTTGTGTTTCTTAGCTGCGCTCCCCGCACCAGGGGAACGGGGCGCCACAGATTACCCCGAGATATACGGGACAGGAGCTAACGCTGGAGTAGTACTAGCACCAGAGGACGAGGTTGTCACGCCCCAATTTCGGCTATTCGATAATCGTCCCCCGGGCGTGATGCCGTGCACGCGTAGGGCGCGCGTGCACAAGGCCTTAGGCATAAGGATATTCTTTAGAATAATGCAACAGAGTGGACATATAAGATAACACAAGGTTGAGGCATAGAAAAGTTTCTCTTTTATTCATAATGAACATCTTTTTACATCGCTTGACTCAAAAGTATAAAATGCCCCACGGGCTTACAAACTTGGACGCAAAATGAGATAGCCGATCCATACATTATGTCCCTTTACATAGATTCAAAAACGCAAAACCACCTTGGGTGCGAGTAAGCACCATCGCCTTAGCGATATTCAGCAACGGAGAGAGTGAAAGGCTTCTAGCTTGAGCCTCCAAAAGTCTTGGCCACGAACCGCCAAGGATCCCAAAAGTTCGGAGAGAACTTCAGCTCCTCGCCAGGTTGCCTTGCGTCGGGGAACCTGCTACAACGAGGGTCAGTACTTCGAAAAGTACTGGTGAAGGCTAGCTGCTCAACTTTACCAAGCTCATGAAATGAGATCTAATGAGTATGCTACAATTATGTTCTTAGGTGGGTTTCTATTCTTGCCTAGTTCAGATTTCATTTAGCAGGTATGCAAGAACAAAATAACATAACTTCACATGCCACCGTTCGGTGACTTTACCTGTCCCGTCTGAACCACCTGTACAACTTACCATAGCCTTCCCTGTCACGAAGACATAGTTAGTCTGCACAGTTTAAATATACACAACATCTTTCTTTGTTGTTTAGGAGCCATCATGGGTTTAGTCTGGGCTGGCGGCGACGCTTGCAGCGCGGGTAGCTAGCCCCGCTACAATTCCCCGCTCCCACGACTAAGAAAGTAGATTCCGCCCGGGTCGAAACGGCCCGGTGCCCCGGTAACCGTCCGCAGGAACCTGGATCCCTTGTGCACAAGAATTCCCATGACCATTTCTATGAACCGAACTTCATAGATTTACTTACCAGCGATTTAAAGAACATCATGTATGAAACTGCTTTACTGTACTATCACAATCAACCAACAGTTATATAAAATAACATGCAGCAGTTTATAGAAGAATACTTTGAACTATCAATAAATACCAACCTATTAAACACCCAACGAACATGCATGCATCAATGAATTTATGCAAGGTTTTGTATGACAAGCAATGGGTGTTCCAAGCCTACTTCTTATCTTATCTTGTTATCCAACTTGTTACTTAATTGGTATCGTTTGATTGAATGCACAACTGAGTCAATTTTATTATGAACGGAGCCCTTGGAAAGAAGGTGCTTATCGAAATAGAGCCACTCACAAGTTGGTTGAATAGGAAGAAGAAGGAGAGACCTCTAAGACTCCGCTCGCGCGTCGTCTACACGATCACCTGCACGCACCAACAGATGATCAATACCTCCTGCTTCGGTCTCCAAGGCTCGATACGAAATACGAAATCCTAAGAACGAAAAAAATGAAATCCATTGAAACCGTTCAAGAAAACGCAAGTCATAAAACCAACAAGAAAGCAACCAAGCGGCACGAAAACGGACAAGAAACCAACGCAACGGAAAGGCCCCTCTCGACTCTACCGCCGAGTCCATCCTCGAGGCACGATCCATTGTATATGGGACCTGATTCCGAAGAAACCAATCCATAACGAGGAAAGGATCTTAATTCAATCTGTCCCGTTCGGACGGTCGTAAGTATTTCTTGGCCGCGCTCCCCGAGCAGGGGGGAACGGGGCATTACATCATAACCATCCAAAAGAAAGTTTCGTCCCGAAACTTAGGAATAGAACCTACCACTAAGGAATAATGAGGGGAACCTTTCCCTCATATCAGCTTCAAGTTCCCAGGTCGACTCCTCGACCGAGTGGTTCCGCCACAGGACACGCACTAGCGAGACGGTTCGGTTCCGCAACTGCTTCTCTTTACGATCCAAAACTTGGACAGGCTCTGCCGCGTACGACAAGTCCGCTTGCAGATTCAACTGACCCAAGTCGACTATGTGGTTCGGGTCATGTACAAACTTTCTCAGCTGTGAAACGTGAAAAATATTGTGTACTTCTGATAGGGCAGGCGGCAAAGCAACTTGATAGGTGACCGGAGTAACCCGTTTGAGAACTTCAAACGGCCCAACAAATCTCGGACTTAGCTTTCTTTTTACTCCGAACCGCGTGACTCCGCGCATAGGCGAGACTTTCAAGAACACATGGTCCCCTTCAAAGAATTCAAGGGGGCGACGTCGAGCATCGGCATAACTCTTTTGTCGGCTTTGTGCTGTCTTCAACCGTTCACGAATCAACCGAACCTTTTGGACGGTTTGTTCAACCAGCTCCGGCCCAAGGATTTGCCGTTCTCCGACTTCGTCCCAGCAGATTGGTGACCTACACTTCCGCCCATACAAAGCCTCGTACGGAGCCATCTCGATGTTGGACTGATAACTGTTGTTGTATGCAAATTCGGCCAGCGGCAGGTAGACGTCCCAACTTGACTTCGAATCGATCACGCAGAGGCGCAACATGTCTTCTAGTATCTGATTCACTCATTCCGTCTGACCATCGGTTTGTGGATGATAGGCTGAGCTGAACTTCAACTTGGTCCCCATCGCCAACTGAAGGCTCTCCCAGAAACGTGAGATGAATCGCCCGTCCCGATCTGATACTATAGAAACTGGCACTCCGTGCAGCCGGACTATCTCGTCAAGGTAGGTCTGGGCGAGGCGATCGGCGCTCCAAGTACTTTTGATGGCAATGAAGTGTGCAGACTTGGTTAACCGGTCGATGATAACCCAGATTGCGTCGTTCCCCCGTTGCATCCTTGGCAGGCCAACAATAAAATCCATGCAGATGTGCTCCCACTTCCATTCCGGGATAGCAAGATTTTGTATCTCCCCGCCCGGCCTCTGATGCTCTGCTTTCACCCTTTGACAAGTTATGCATTGGGACACAAAGAGTGCAACATCTTTCTTCATGCCGTGCCACCAGAAGGTCGTTCGGAGGTTCTTATACATCTTCGTGCTCCCGGGATGGATCATATAGGCTGCGTAATGAGCTTCCGCAAGGATCTCCTTTCTAAGTTCTGAATCATCGGAGACGCATAGCCTTCCTTTCACCCGCAACGTTCCATTTTCATCTACTGCAAAGTCCTTCGCCTTCCCCGCTAGAATCTGCTCGTGCATCTTCTTTAGGAAAGGGTCGTCTTTCTGAGTAGATGTGACCCGCTCTATTAGGTTGGGTACGAATCGCATTTGAGCGACCCGCGCGCCACGATATCGAATTCGGAGTTCGATGCCCATTTCTTCTAAGTCCCTTCGTAACCTGCGATCGACTGACAGAGATCCAACGAAGATCCGACTCAAAGCATCTGCTACAACGTTCCCTTTTTCAGGCGTGTAGTCTATCGTCAAGTCGTAATCTTTTATCAATTCTAGCCAACGGCGCCGACGAAGGTTGAGGTCCGTCTGGGTGAATAGGTACTTCAAGCTCTTGTGATCAGTATAAATTCGGCAAGGCACTCCATAAAGGTAGTGTCGCCACAATTTCAGGCCAAAGACAATTGCCGCTAATTCCAGGTCATGTGTGGGATAATTTTTCTCGTGCTTCTTTAGTTGCCTGGAGGCATAGGCTATCACTCGATCTCGCTGCATAAGTACACACCCCAAGCCTTGCCCGGACGCGTCGCTAAATATTTAGAATCCCGAGATCTCGTCTGGTAGTGCAAGTAACGGGGCAGAGGTGAGGCGATGCTTTAACTCTTTAAACGAAGCTTCGCAGTCGGCGGACCACTCAAATGCGACTCCCTTTTGTGTGAGGCGAGTCAGAGGTAGTGCAAGTTTGGAAAAATCCTTCACGAACCGTCTGTAGTAGCCCGCTAGCCCGAGGAAGCTTCGAATCTCGCTAACGGATGCATGTCGCTTCCACTCGACAATGGCCTCCACCTTCTTCGGATCGACTGAGATGCCTCCCGCAGAAATGATGTGCCCGAGGAAAGATACACTACTTAGCCAGAATTCACACTTACTCAGTTTAGCATATAGTTGGTTGTCCCGAAGAGTTTGTAGCACGGTCCGCAAGTGCTCTGCATGTTCTTTCTCACTCTTCGAATACACCAAGATATCATCGATGAATACTACTACAAACTTATCGAGATAGGGCCGGAACACTAGGTTCATTAAACTCATAAAGGCAGCGGGTGCATTGGTTAGTCCGAACGGCATCACCAGGAACTCATAATGGCCATAGCGAGTTCGAAAAGCTGACTTTGGCACATCGTCTGGCTTGATCTTTAATTGGTGATAGCCCGAACGGAGGTCGATTTTAGAGAATACTGTGGCAGCTTGCAACTGATCGAAAAGATCGTCTATTCTTGGAAGAGGATACTGGTTACGAATGGTTGCTTTATTCAACTCGCGATAGTCGATGCAGAGCCGCAATGAGCCATCCTTTTTCTTTACGAATAGTACTGGCGCACCCCACGGAGATACACTAGGCCGAATGTATCCTTTATCTAGCAAGTCTTGCAACTGTACTTTAAGCTCCTTCAATTCTGCCGGGGCTATTCGATACGGCGTCTTGGAAATTGGTCGAGTTTCTGGGAATGTGTCTATAGTAAACTCTGTCTCTCGATCGGGCGGCATGCCTGGCAACTCGTCGGGAAACAAATCAGGAAAATCCGCCACAACGGGAATAGACTCAACGTTTGCGCAATCTTGCCGAGTGTCTCGAACGGACGCTAAGTACCCTTTGCAGCCGGAGTGAATCATCCGTCGAGCAGACATTGCTGAGATCACCATGCAGGTATTCGACGCTTTCGACTCAGGACTGCACGCGAAGCAAAACTCGATCTCGCCGGGCAAACGAAATACGACTTCCTTTTTCGCACAGTCGATTGTAGCTGAACAAGCGTCGAGCCAATCCATCCCCAGAATAAGATCGTAGTCCCTTATGTCTAGAACTATCGCATCTAATGACAATCTCCGTCCCCCGATGCAAATGTTACCTTCACGACAGACTAAGCGAGCCGATAAATCTACGCCCGAAGGAGTGCTAACACTTAGGTTTAAACCTAGCGGTGTCATAGGGAATGTGTGTTCGGCGGCAAAATCCGCCGAAATGAAGCTATGTGTTGCGCCAGAATCAAACAATACTCGAGCAGGTACATTATTAAAAAGTAATATACCTGACACCGTCGTGTTCGATGCAAGTGCCTCGTCCCGAGTCAAAGCATAGACTCGGCCCTGAGCGTTTTGCGGCGCCTGGTTCGCTCGTTGAGTTTGCCCCTGACCCTGAGCTGAGTCATTATTCTGCTGCGGACGGTGTGAAGATGGATCGTTGGAACGGGTTGGACAATTACGAGCAATGTGGCCCATCTTGCCACAATTGAAGCATCCTCCTTTGCTCGCGCGACATTCGCTGACGTGGTGTCCTGGCTTGCGGCAGTAGGCACAATTTTGTCCTTGCCTCTTTCCTTGATTCGAGTCTTGGGAGCCGCCGTTGTTGTTGTGGCACTTATGCGCGTTGTTTCCTCCCGTGTTGGCAGGACGCTTGTGATTGTTATTTTGCACAGCGCCGGTGCGAACTGGAGGATACTGCGACTCTAGGGACAGTGCATGATTCAAGGACTCCCGCATGGTACGATATTGAGTCACTACGACGTGAGCACGGATAGAAGGTCGTAGTCCGAGCTCGAACTTTCTTGCACGACTTTCGGCATCGGCGAGCTGAGACTTGGCAAATTTTGCAAGTCGGTTAAACTCTGAAGCGTATTGACGCACCGTCATGTCTCCCTGCTTCAGTAGTGCAAACTCGTCTTCCTTTTCGCGACGGACGGCGGGTGGAAGGTATTCCTCCACGAAGGCCTTGCGAAACACGGACCAGGAGATAGCCGTTGTGCCACCTTCACTCAAAATAGCTTGCTTGTGCACATCCCACCAATCATGTGCATTTTGTCGGAGCTGAAGCTGGGCACACGCCACTTTCTTGGTCTCGTCTAGGCACAGCGCTTCGAAGTGGTCCTCCAGCTCGACCAGCCAGTCCATCGCTAAGGAAGGGTCCTCGGTGCCTTTAAACGTAGCACGGCACATCTTCTTAAATTTAGATATCGACACGATTGACCCATTCTCGCCTGAGGGTAAGGTACCCTGGGAATTCTGCGGTCCGGTGGCTTCAGCAACTATAGGCACGGTTGCGGGGGCGGATGCAGAATGATTGTTGGCGATCATATTCGTCACCATTGTTTGCAGACTATTCATCTGCTTCTGCTGTGTATCCGCCTGAGATCGCTGCGCCACGAATTGAGCCTCAATCCGTGACTCGAACTGACTTTGCCGTAGTTCAGCTTGTTTCTGCTGCGTCTCCATCAAACGCATCATTCGCTCGAACGGATCGGCAGAGGGTGCGGCAGCTGGACTCCCAGAGCTGCCCGAGGTGCCTGAACTACTCGCTTGCACTTGCGCCACCATCTGCGCTTGTGCACCCGGCTCGGAAGTCGTTCCTTGAAAGGAAAGTAACTTGTATTAGTCTCAAGGTATATTATGGACTCACTGTATGGAACGTATCTCATTTTGGCCAAGCGAATTCAAGGGTCTACTCGGAAGGAACAAGGTCCTCTTTAGAAACTTTTTTTGTGAGATCAAAGGATCTGAAGCATGCTCTGATACCAATATGTCACGCCCCGATTTCGGCTATTCGATAATCGTCCCCCGGGCGTGATGCCGTGCACGCGTAGGGCGCGCGTGCACAAGGCCTTAGGCATAAGGATATTCTTTAGAATAGTGCAACAGAGTGGACATATAAGATAACACAAGGTTGAGGCATAGAAAAGTTTCTCTTTTATTCATAATGAACATCTTTTTACATCGCTTGACTCAAAAGTATAAAATGCCCCACGGGCTTACAAACTTGGACGCAAAATGAGATAGCCGATCCATACATTATGTCCCTTTACATAGATTCAAAAACGCAAAACCACCTTGGGTGCGAGTAAGCACCATCGCCTTAGCGATATTCAGCAACGGAGAGAGTGAAAGGCTTCTAGCTTGAGCCTCCAAAAGTCTTGGCCACGAACCGCCAAGGATCCCAAAAGTTCGGAGAGAACTTCAGCTCCTCGCCACGTTGCCTTGCGCCGGGGAACCTGCTACAACGAGGGTCAGTACTTCAAAAAGTACTGGTGAAGGCTAGCTGCTCAACTTTACCAAGCTCATGAAATGAGATCTAATGAGTATGCTACAATTATGTTCTTAGGTGGGTTTCTATTCTTGCCTAGTTCAGATTTCATTTAGCAGGTATGCAAGAACAAAATAACATAACTTCACATGCCACCGTTCGGTGACTTTACCTGTCCCGTCTGAACCACCTGTACAACTTACCATAGCCTTTCCTGTCACGAAGACATAGTTAGTCTGCACAGTTTAAATATACACAACATCTTTCTTTGTTGTTTAGGATCCATCATGGGTTTAGTCTGGGCTGGCGGCGATGCTTGCAGCGCGGGTAGCTAGCCCCGCTACAATTCCCCGCTCCCACGACTAAGAAAGTAGATTCTGCCCGGGTCGAAACGGCCCGGTGCCCCGGTAACCGTCCGCAGGAACCTGGATCCCTTGTGCACAAGAATTCCCATAAACATTTCTATGAACCGAACTTCATAGATTTACTTACCAGCGATTTAAAGAACATCATGTATGAAACTGCTTTACTGTACTATCACAATCAACCAACAGTTATATGAAATAACATGCAGCAGTTTATAGAAGAATACTTTGAACTATCAATAAATACCAACCCATTAAACACCCAACGAACATGCATGCATCAATGAATTTATGCAAGGTTTTGTATGACAAGCAATGGGTGTTCCAAGCCTACTTCTTATCTTATCTTGTTATCCAACTTGTTACTTAATTGGTATCGTTTGATTGAATGCACAACTGAGTCAATTTTATTATGAACGGAGCCCTTGGAAAGAAGGTGCTTATCGAAATAGAGCCACTCACAAGTTGGTTGAATAGGAAGAAGAAGGAGAGACCTCTAAGACTCCGCTCGCGCGTCGTCTACACGATCACCTGCACGCACCAACAGATGATCAATACCTCCTGCTTCGGTCTCCAAGGCTCGATACGAAATACGAAATCCTAAGAACGAAAGCAATGAAATCCATTGAAACCGTTCAAGAAAATGCAAGTCATAAAACCAACAAGAAAGCAACCAAGCGGCACAAAAACGGACAAGAAACCAACGCAACGGAAAGGCCCCTCTCGACTCTGCCGTCGAGTCCATCCTCGAGGCACGATCCATTGTATATGGGACCTGATTCCGAAGAAACCAATCCATAACGAGGAAAGGATCTTAATTCAATCTGTCCCGTTCGGACGGTCGTAAGTATTTCTTGGCCGCGCTCCCCGAGCAGGGGGAACGGGGCATTACAGAGGTTGTGCCGGAGAATTTCTTCTGAGTATTTCAGTTTCATACTCAGTTATTTATGCTCATTGTTATTTAATATTTGGACTCATGGATATATGTATTGGTGATATTCTCTTTCTTTTATTGTGTCGGGTTGTTCCCCGAGATACTATTTATTTGGATTTGTTTATAGATTATTTTCGTTATCTATTATATTGACTGATTTATCATATTGACTTGAGTTTACTTTCTGTGGATGAGATTAAAGTTATACTGTGATAGATGTTATAGACTGTATTTATATTTATTACAGCTTATGTGCACTATAACGGTTCCATTAAATTGGATTTGTCCATTGGAGTTGTGCTGCTGGCCATTGCCACGTGGCTAGTCCCTCGATATTTTAGGACTAGGGTGTGACATAGTTTTTGTGGTAGCCCATACATGTCTACGATTATATTACTTCTGTTTTAACTAAGGAACCAAACAAGCCTACAATTAGGATAGGATAAATTATAGGATCTCATCCACTTGTTGATCTGTTCTTGACCTCTATATCGACTTCAAAATAATTTATTGACTTGCATCCTACCTTTATTCCTCTGTGCGCCTCTCATAGTTTACTTTGTATGTAGAGTAATGGATCCATGAGCCAGGAACGAGACTTCTGCGGGATCAGCATAAGGTGCTGTGGTTACTTACGACGATGGGGTGACACCACTAAGTGGAGATCCCTTCACTCAACAAAGCAATCAAGCATATCAGCACGCCTCGAGGTTCCGGCGAGACGACATTCTACCACCGTCGTAGTTTACTCCACAAAAACCCATTTTTCCACCAGGACAGACTATAGATGGACAACATATGTTCCAAATATTATATACAATAATGCAAGTACAATAGCAGGTTCATCAAGAGGCCCAGCAATGTCGGACGGAGATGTTCTTTGACGGACTTAGCTTTGAGCTACAGAGATTAATTGGCTCGGTTGCAACTACTTCTTATACGGACGTTCTTGCTACAACACGACACATGGAGCGCATTATCAGGAGAGAGTCCAGCCAGAAGCGGCCGCATGCACTAGCACCAGACCGAGCGCAGCAGGGAGGAGCTACAAAGCGACCACAGATGAGTCCACCACAGAGAGCATTTACACCACTAGCACTAGTCATTCCTACTTGTTACTTCTGTGGCAAGGTAGGCCATATTGAGAAGGAATGCAGACGAAAATGAAAATTATGTTTAGCTTGTGGATCCAGCCAGCATTCAGCCAGGGATTGCCCTGAGCGTCGATAGAGAGCACTGATGATTCATCGACCAGCCCTACCAGCACCAGCACCAGGACTCCCTACTTGTCATTATTGTGGCAAGGTAGGCCATCTCGCCAAAGAATGCCGACGCAGATTAGAGTTATGCTTGGTTTACGGATCCAGCCAACATTCAGCCAAAAATTGTATGGAGCATCGAGGAGAAACACCGATGGTTCACCGACGAGCACCGATGGTTAACCGAAAAATTTTACCAGCACCTGGTGGATATCAGCCGAGGCCACCCTTGGCACCACAGACAGCACTCTTCCAGCAAGCCCATCAACAGCAAAGGGCACCACCACAAGGACGTAGACAAGCTTTTGCGATAACAGTGGAGGAGGCACAGATTCGAGGAGTAGCGAATATGTAGCTAGCTATAATAGCGAATATTCCTAGTAATACTTTAGCATGTGCCAGTTAGTTCCATTCCCTAGCCTATACCTAGTATTATGTTAGCATGAACTTGGTAGTCTAGATTAGTAATATGGAAGTGGTACCCAAGTTTTCATAAGCTGTAGTTGATCTTCGTTCTAACCAGGCTCATTTACTCTTGAGTTACTTATCTCTCATTGCCTAGGAAAAAGTTTTTATTTTTTCCCTATGTATTCTACTTGAATAAAACCCTCACCCTTCCTCACGATTTTTTCTTGTTCATGATTCATTATCCTTTGTGTCGTGCTTCAACAAACATGTCTTGTAACCGCGTTATCCCTTCTGGAGCAAAAATTTCTTGACCTGTTACGTTTTATTTTCTTAATTGTGAGGACGTAATTCCTTTAAGTTGGGTAGATTATGAACACCCTAATTTTTTAGAATTAAATTTTAGAATTTTAATTATTGGTATTTATGAATTACTAATTTAAGGGAGATTTTTTTGTAATTTTAGCCATTTATAATATATAGTATTCATAGATTTATAATTATGTGTATTTAATTAATTATTAATATAGTACAAAAAATATATTTTTGGGTGTAAAACTATTAATAGAGTATTGTAAAAAAAATTTGGAATTTATTGAAGTCCAAAACTATTTTTAGATGGCGACACACACACACACACACACACACACACACACACATATATATATATATATATATATATATATATATATATATATATTGATTTATTTTTAAACCAACCCAAACCAAAGCAAACCAACCCAAACCAAACTAAACCTAGACCCGTACCCACTAACCCGCTAACCCAACCCAATAACCCTTCAACTACAATAACAGAACCCCCCCCCCCCCCCGCTCGACCCCTCGATTCCCCTTCTCTATAACCTCCCCGAACCCCTCCTCTTCAGCTCCTTGTAACTCCCTCCCTGTCACCCTATTTAAACCCTAGTCTAGCCGACCACCACCATCATCTCCTCTACCACCCTGACCAACCCTGGCCGCCGATGATTGCTGGATAGTCACCGCCGCACGTCGCAAGACGCCTCCGCACAGCAGCCAGAATCCCGAGCACAGCACATAGCGAGGTACACTACTTCTAGCCCTTGTATCTCTCTGCACAGTTAACTAAATATCGACCCGTTGAATCCTATGCAAAGACCACATGACCCACTTGAACCCTGTATAATTAGTATAGTGTATCGTGTCCTGTGTCGGTCATAATTTGTGACACAAAACAGAAAAAAATAACCCAGTTTGTAGTTAAGAAATTGTTCCAATCACCAATGTTCATGGCTGATTTTCTTCCGATCTAGTTAATATTTTCAAATTCTACTTAAACAGTAATTTAGACAATATAACCAAGATTTAATCTCTTCAATTAGTTTATTTTAATTTGTAGTATGCTGTATTTTAATTGCTCTTGAAATCTGTCAAAATTTGGTTTCTTAAACCCAAATTTTTCCAAAATGGGGTGCATCCCGCTAAAGGAGATGACTTCATCGTGTGCGAATTATACCGAAAGGCGCGTATCGTCAACACGGATGTGTAAGATTTTATGGAAGTTGATTTGGATGTGCGTGCACACCAAAATTAACGCATATCCATCGAAAAGTCCCGTATCGACATGTTCTAACACTCGTCATAATTTTTTGTGTGCTTGTCGTTTCGCAATAAAACTTAATCCATCGGATTCACAGAGTTACACTGGTCCTGTGACCCAAGTTTGGTTCGATTCTGAGAACGTTGACGAAATACCGTTTTACGGGTCCTACGGTTCTACTTGACCGACAATTTTGTGACCGGCTCATCGAAATCCAGTTCTGCATGTTTTATTGGGTTTTTATCATCTTCCTAGACTCATAGACACTAAGTTTAACAAATTTGGAGATCTTTGTCTCTAGCACATTTTTTGGTGTGAAATGGGCCACATGTGGACCCCGCTTTGACCAAAAACTGTAAATTCTTCCCTTGTGTCCAAATTGAACTTATGGGTAGTCAATCCTAGCTATTTTAAGTTTTTTGAGAGCAATGGTAATATTTATTTCACCATCCGGAGGTGTACCTGGAGATTCCACATATATCGGAGCAATTGACGGAGCTCAGAACACAGGCAAGTGTACCTTGCCAATTTGTAGTAGATCCTGTGATATTATTTGCTTGCATTATTTCTATATATATATTTTTTTTGTGAGGTAACTTTTCAACCTAGGACCGTGAGACGTTGCTTAGCGCCCGAACAAGATTCAGGTATCGACGTCGTACGCGGAGTCGTGCAACATCATTTAGAGAATTGATTCCACGATCTTATTTTTGCGTGCTTGCTTTACCAAGTACGTCATACCATAGGACACTTGACTCTATTCATGTGACCTAATCTTTCCTGAGTTATTCATGATGATTCTGTATAGGCTTATAGGATTCGTGACATAAGACTTGCATATACATAGATATCATTATGACTCGTTGTACTAGCTAGAGGTCATGATCTTGCGTGTTATGGACATGAGACACGAGATTATATTAGGTGGGGAGAGACACACAGGCTACAGGCTGATTATATACATATATACTTTATTATTTAGGTGCTTTAGTCTCTGTTCCAGAGCTTGGCACATTACGTGATATTCTTGCTGCTACGGGCTCCTCGACACAGAGCTTGTAGTAGTTTCAGCCTGAGTACTAGTGATGCTCTCATTTGTATTTCACTTAGCTGGTTACATAGCTTGTCCTGAGGATCAATTTTTATATACTGTATTTTATTTGGCTTGAGTGTTTATTGTACCTTGCTATGTCCCCTGAGGACCTGGATCCGGATTATGTCCCCAGGTACTGTTGAGGAGGATTACCCCGAGATATATGGGACATGAGCTGACACTGGAGCAGTACTAGCACCAGAGGACGAGGTTGTACTAAGAATTTTTCCTGAGTATTTTAGTTTTATACTCAGTTATTTATGCTCATTGTTATTTCATATCTGGACTCATGGACATATGTATTGGTGATATTCTCTTTCTTTTATTGTGTCGGATTGTTCTCGGAGACACTATTTATTTGGATTTGTTGATGGATTATTTCATTTATCTATTATCTTGAGTGATTTATCATATTGACTTGAGTTTACTTTCTGTGGTTGAGATTAGAATTATACTGTGATAGATGTTATAGACTGTATTTATATTTATTACAGCTTAAGTGCACTCTAACGGGTCCATTAAATTGGGTTTGTCCATTGGAATTATGCTGTTGGCCATTGCCACGTGGCTAGTCCCTCGGTATTTTGGGACTAGGACGTGACACTAGACATCTTGTTTATTCTTTTATAATGAACATGTCATAGTCTATTGTGCCATAACTCAAAAGAATAACCAGAAGAAGCGACTGCATTTATCATTGTAGCAGGAGTTAAAAGTTGAAGTTTGAACATCCCTTCGGTATAGAAAGTTTTTCCGAAGTATGTTCCTTTGTAAGATATCACCATATGTCCAGCATTAATGTCCATCCTCAAGCCTACATTGCAGAGCAGACTTCCTGAGACCAGATTCTTGGCTATTATTGGTACATGCTTCACATCCTGAAGCGTTAGCGACTTCCCCGAAGTCAGGTTCAGTATCACTGTTCCGATCTCGAGTACTTCAGCTTGTGCCTGGTTCGCTACCATAACATTCTCAGATTATCATGCCCCAATCCCAAAATACGTAGGACTAGGAATGCGTAAGCATGCCAGCCGTATATATATGAAAACTCCAATATATGGAAACCATAACACATATGTACGTTGTATTATGAATAATAATTCACAAGTGGTATATAATTGTCACAAGTCATAGGGCATAACTAAATCTCATCCACAAAAATCATAAAGAAATAAATTATCAAATATGTCAATAAACCAAATATGAACTAGTCGAGAAGAACTAATAGTTGGATTGAGACAAATCTACTACCAAACTAGAATATAAAAGTAAATATAATAAGTACATCATCTAATGATCAGAGAAGCTCGAAGGGAAGACCTCATCGAAAGAGAATGAAGTAGCAAGTCAAGATCCGTGCTCTTGCGAATAGTCATGATCGTCTACATTTGAAAAGGGACCAGGTCCTCAGAGGGACGTAACAAGATACATAGAATTATGCCAATAAAGTGCTGAAAATAAACATCCAAGGGTCGCCTAACCGTCTATGTGAATGCACTTTTGAGAATTACTTTCCAACACGTAGGATATCTGGCTAAATTGGGATTGGCATGATTCTCTCGGAGAATCAGGGGCCTAAAAAGTATGACGTCTTTTGAACGTCAGAGGCCACCTGTAGATATATAATATAAGGGTCATCTGACCACGCATCTCCGGTGGAGCGTACGGGTTAAATAAGAAAAAGTGCAAAGGAGCCCAAATGTCTTACTTGTTGTTCTCCCCACCCTATGCTCTATTCATGTCATATCTATGACACAATGGTACCTCTAAAAACTGCTAAGTCTTCTAGCATACAAATTTATTAGCACTTATTCCCTATCGCACGTCCCATACGTACAGGTGACCAACCCATTACGCAAGTCCGTGTCCTACATGAGACTCACACTCGTGTAACAGATGTGTCACGGCCAATGAAACATAATGATGCCTCCAAATCATGTGGTGGTCTGGTAAAACTAGGTCGATATGCATAATATATAATAAAGACAAAATACGACGCCACCGTCATTGCACCCAAGTTATTTTTGGACGCACAGTTTATATAGCAGTTAAAATATATGAATTAAGTAATAGAAATAAAATGCATGCACCATATGGAATGTAAATCACAGTACAATGGCAAGGTATACTTGCTTGGCAGGAAAGCTGCATAATGTAAACGTCCAGGTGTCAAGTACAGAGTATCAGAACCCGCTGCCTCCAACTGATCATCTCCGGATGCAGAAATAAATATCACCAATGTTCCTAAAATCAGCGAGATAGCTAGAAAACACTATCCTTTCATCCAATTTGGACACAGGGACAAAACGGTAATTTTGGATCAAAACGGGGTCCATGTGTGGCCCATTTTGCACCAAAATATGTGTCAGGGGCAAAGATATCTAAATTGGACAAATGATAGGTCAAACAAATCCTAAATGATGATACGAACTCAACGGTATGTCAAATTTTGGATTCTGGTGAGCCGATCACAAATTCGCCCTTCAAGTCAAACCGTGGGCCTGCGAATAGGCGGTTGGTTCAACTGTCTCGGAATTATGTAAAACTTGGGTCACAGGACCATTATGATACCACGAATCCAATAGCGCAAGTTTTGTCGTATTCCGATGAGCGTACACAAAGTAGGGTGGTTGTTTACAAAAATTGTGATACGAAATTTTTTTATGGATATGGGTTGATTCTGACTCGCACACACGTCCGAATTAACTTTCCTGAATGCCCACACATATGGATATACTATACGTGCCGTTTAGTGCAATTGGTATGCGACGAGGTAGTCCTATTTGGTGGAGCGTACTCCGTATCATAAAATTTTAGTTTTGAAATACTAAGTTTTTGGTCGTTTTGGAAGCCGAATAATTTAACAAATAAAATAAACTAATAAAAAATAAAAAAATAGTAAAATTTTTGGTTATATTGAGAAAAAATATTTTAATTAGATTTTAAAACTATTAAACGGGTTTGTGGCAAATTGGGCATGAACATTTATGGACTGTTCTTGGATAGTTTTTCGGCCGACTTTCGGTCGATTTTTCGACCAATCCAGGATACGAAAACTCGTCCCGCTTGGATAGAATCCTAGAGGGTTAGGTTGTGAACGTATACGAAGAAACCACTCAAGAAAAGGATGAGAGATGAGAGAGATATTAAATATTGAAGTAGGGGTCGCTGCTGTTGGTGTGCAGTGCGGGCGGGCGGCTGATCGACGGTTGTTGTCGGCTTGGGCGGCGGTCGCCGACGTCGGGGGGTCGGCGCTGAGGTCGACAATAGTCGAGTAAGGGCTGGAAGAGAAAAAATTATGGTTAGGTTTACTAACTATACCTATATATATAGATCGAGATAGATAGGGGTATCTGCGGGTTCAGGTGTGGGTTGGTTTAGGAGTTTAGGTTTATTATTATTATTTTCTTTTTTTAATAATAATAATAATAATAATAATTATTATTATTATTATTATAATTATAATTATTATTATTATTTTATATATATATATATATATATATATATATATATATATATATATTAGAGTATAAAAATTCGAGAGAAAAAAATATTTGCACCATCAATAAATTCTAAAAAAAATATTTATAATCTTTTAACAAGAGATATATAGTAGTAAAAATAGTTTTGGGATAATAATTTCAAATAAGTATTTTATTTATTTAATCAAATCAAGAATTCTATTTTCTAATTAACTATAAAAATACTCTAAGAAAATTTAACATTTTAGAAAAATCTATAATAAATATAATAATATAAAATACACACAAAATATATATTTTTGGTGAGGGGATTTACACAGATATAGACTTGTAAGTGGTGAACAACTCCTTCTTTGAGCAAACATGGCAGGATGCGCCAGTGTCCACCCACCAGTCAGAGTCGACACCAGTCGTGACAACCTGAGAAATCATAGCAACCTTGTTAGTCTCACCTTGCTCTGTATGTTTGGGCTTTGATCTACAGTCACTTCGGTAGTGGCCCTTCTTGCCACAATTGAAGCAAGTCACTTCAGACTTGGACTTTGGCTTCGGCTTGAACGAAGCTGAGTTCACCTTCAGATGGTTGAAGTCCTTCTTCTTTTTTGTGAGAAACCTTCTGCTTCCTATTGGAATCACCAGCATGCACCAAGTTAGTCTTTGCCAACTGTTTGGACAAGGAATCCAACTTTAGTTGTCCCCTGGCCTCATCTTCAATGTGAATCCAGTGAAGAAGATCTTCGAGCTGGATCTTCATCTTTTTACGGTACATGTTAGTCTTGAACTTGATCCAGCCTGGAGGAATCTTGGTGACGATAGCCCCCACCATGAACTTATCTTCCTGCTTCCTGTCCTCTTCCTCCAGCTTCTGCTGCATCCTTAGAAGTTCCTTGACTTGCGGCAGCATTACATTCTCGTCTTCAAATTGCAAAGTGAAAAACTTTTCAACGAGATGGATTTTAGACATCTTTTTATCAGTTTTGTAATGCTTCTCAAGAGCTTCCCAGACGTCTTTCGCCTTCTCTTTCTTGCTGTAAAACTCTGCCATCGAGTTCTCTATTGCATTGAGGATCAACAGCCTGCAAAGGTCGTTGTCTTCTTTCTACTTGTTATGCACGTCATGTGCCACACTAACTTCAAGTTCTCCTCCATCTTCAGGGATAGTAGGTTCTGGATCAACCAACACATAAGCAACTTTGACAAGACGAAGATTCAGAGAGATTTTTCTCTTCCAAATATTGTAATATTCGCCATCAAACTTCTCAAGCTTGTGAAAGCTAGTATCGAGAAGGTTTGATCAGTTCTCCATCTTACTCGGATCTTGCTTTGAGATTGTTCGTTCTGAGGCTTAATCAATGATGGTAGAACCTGAGTTGAAGTCGAGATCAGGAGTTCACACAAGAGTTCCCTTCCTGATATCTCTCGATCCAACAAGAAATTATATATAGGATCTGATTACAACTTGAAACAAGATAACAAAAGAATCAGAGACTATCTTCTCGTTCTTCCTTGCAATCGCAGTTACAAACGGACAGAACAGAGTTCACAACTTGCAAAAGAGAAGAGGAAGAAAAAGAATAAACTCTGCTTGCTAGGGTGATGAAGATCATCGTTGCTCAAAGCAAAATTCGTCCCACGTGATCTGCTCCCAGGAACCAGCAAGTTCACGTAGAACTTCTGGAACGCTCACTGTCACCTCCTTGCTTGAACTCGCACGAACTTCCTGGACGGCAATGGCGGCTGCTGGCACTCTCTTCGTCTCCTTTTTTCGAAGTAAGTGCTCAATGAAGGCACGAAGAGAGTATTTATAGAGGAGCCCGGTCGCCCATTAGTTACAAAAATATTGGAATAAATTTAATTCATATCCCACAAGATTGGAATGAATTAAATTTAAATTCATATGATTGATTTGAATTAAATCCAAATCCCACATGAATAAATGTAAATCCTACATGATTGGAATAAATTAAATTCAAATCCCCCAAATATCGGACTTAAATTAATGACTCAATCTTTCTATAACTGATTAAATCTATCTGATAGCAGCGGACCCGCATGCAACCGCTCATGTCCAAGTCCAAGTCCGAGTCGCTTTGGGGCTTAGCTCATATGGAATAAATTCCAAGAGAATGTAAAAAAGCATAAATGCTTTCATTAATGAGTTAATCTTTCTTCATCCTAATAAAATACCCCTACATGGCACCCATGTGTCTCACCACACCCCATGTGCACACGTCAATACAATTAAAACATTATATTTAGATACCCACTTGGTGGTGTAACCAATGTGAAGCTATTTTATATAATCCAAAGACAAAAAAACCAACAGTTATTGTTGATTAGTAATTATCAGAAATTTATCTTTGATGCATATTTATTCCTGGTCAATTTCGACCAAAGTCACAAAGTGGAATGATAAAGTACTACATAACATATGGATATAACAACTCAGTCATCATGCTCAATGCCCTTGTGCTCAGAGGATGACGATGAAGCCTCCTCAAATTCCTCAGCCTCGACAACCGCGACAAATACATTGGAATTTGACCTTAATGATCGCCACGGGTTCTATAGCTCCTGAAGCTTCCTCTACATGCTTCAAAGTTGTTCCTTCTCCAGGAAATACCTCTTCCTCTTCTTCTCCTACCATCCACTCTGCTACATTATCTTCCAAATCTTTCACTTCAAGTGGATCTCTGTCTTTAAGGGATTGCTTCTCTTTCAACCTTGCATTGAACTTAATAAAAACAAGTTCATCAACATTTGCGTGCCAATCCTCTCTCTTTTTAGTATTTACTTAAACAAGAATTTTTTTTTTATCATAACTACACAATTTAGGTTTAATAATTAATACTAAACTAACATAAAGCATACTGCAAAGTATGAAACAATTTATCCATCTCAATTGAACTCGTATTGCATTTACATATGGAAGACTCTTGTCCTTATTGCCATTAAGTCTGTACCATCGGTCCCATGAGCTATCCGTCATCTAGCTATAACAAATTAATATAGCAAATTGAATAAAAAAAACTTAGACTATTGTATTTCTACTTACACTATAAAACATAACTTAAATATAAATAAATCACCTGCAGTAAAATTTGGCTTTGACCGTTGTCTTTTGGTAATTTTCTTCCAAATTAATCACGACGAAATTGGTCGGTAGTCTTGTCTTGCACCCCAAACTCGCCCTTATAAAACTTCAAGAAGCAATACATAATACCATCCATAGAAACCATCTTTATCAATGTCCTCTTTCTTGTCATAATACAATGTGGGATTCAAGTAATAGTCGGCTCTATGTTATGGACCTTCAGGTTTGCCATCCCATTTCCTATCAATTATGTTCCAAATAGGAAGATACTTATTCTCTTCATTATACATAACGAATGCAACTTCCTTTTAGCACTCTCCAAATCCCCTACAGGTACACTGCCGGAGGATCGTCACCATCTTCTCACTGGAGGACACGGACCAATGAATCAAATAAACTCGCCGTATTTGTATTCGCGGTTCAAACACCCAGAGCTCAAAACAATCAATGAGCTTGTTTCCCTTTCTCTGGTTTTGCTATCAGGGTTTTCAGTTCTTTCTATAGTCTTTGTCAGTCTTGTTATTTCCCTTTTTTTTAATAACTTCAACCACCAAAGGGCGGTCTAGATGCTAAAGTAGTTGGTTTATAAGTTAGAGGTCTAGAGTTCAAGCTACATTACAGGTAGTTTACAATCATTTTTTTTTGTTTAATTTATTTTGTGCGCTCCTCCTTGCCCATCAAAAAGAAATGTGGAGAAATCTCTTTCTGTAATAAATTCTGCATCTCCGTTTATTCCTTTGAAGTTTGCTCCCAATTAGTTATCATTTAGTAGTATAAAATTTACATATGACTTTGATTAGCAGTGATCTAGGAAGCACTTACATTTAAGCATGTTCAAACCTGGAACTATCAAAACTATTGAAACAGATTGATTTCAAACCATGGAAACCCCTCAAAACTGCTGAAATCGTTACGCATAGGAAGGGTGCGGAGCCAATGTCGATACTGAGATTTCTAGTTTAGGTCCCACTCATGCTTATTATAGTTTATATTTACTTTTATATGTTTTTGACTAACCAACACATTTTTCCTAATAATACAGTAGTACTCGTAAGATGATAGCCTACCTGTCTACTCAATACATTAAGTTTACAATTTAGGTTTCTTTAATCAATTGCATGCCTTCAAGATGCGCACTTCTCCACCCTATACATCAGAAATCTCAGTTAGGGACAAGTTACTAAACAAAAATGAATAAAAATATTATATTATTACCTTTTGAAATCTTGCAATATTGTCGCAGTCTCGTCAATCTTTTCATTTCTTTTAGTAATTTTCTTGCATTGCATCCTAAGATGCTTACTCAAGGTTCCTCGAATTGCAGCTTGCATAACCAACACGTGGCTCCACAAGATATTATCTAAGGGAATGTGGATCAAGGTTCCTCAAACTCTTGTCCTGTTGCTAACAAGCAAGTAGTTTGTATCCGTTGAGAACTTGTGGACTTAATTCATTAAATGTGGTGGAGCCTACATATTTATAGGCAAGGGTGTGCTATTCTTATGTTTTTCCGATATAGGGCTAGACGAGAGCAAAAACTAGAGAAGTTCTACGCCATACAAGAAATATGAAATAATTGACTTTTACACTCTCCCGCAAGCTTGAACATAGATATATAGAGAGCGCTTCAAGCTTTGGCAGAAAGTGAACATAAAATGAACGATGCTAGATGTCACGTTCCAGTACCGGAATACGGAGACGGACATGGCCAGCTACCCCGTACAAAATACTATACATCGTACGACGATCACGACTGTACAAGATAAGGGGGTGCATGCTACAATCAAGACTCCTAGGGTCAAGAACTTCTATGTCACAATCATTCAAACAAGAAACAGTAAGCATAAAGCATATATGATAAAGCAATAAGGCGTCCCAAACGCTTTCTCAAAATATTCTAGAGACCAGCTATGCAAAATAAAAATCTGAAAAAGTAACAAAAGTACATGACAGTGTTCAGCTGCAGTCTGATTTAATACAATCATGTAAGAAAACTAGTGTCCAGACTAGCCGGCTAACAGATGTCGGTGGTTAAACGCCAAAAGAAGTAAATGTTCAATGATGAGCGGGGAAGAAGAAAACACACTTGCTATCCCCTGCGACCATGTTCCTGGTATGCGCCATGAGTAGGAAAAAGCTACGCTGGATCCTCGGATGTTGGCTCAAAATCTGGCTATGCAAAACCAGTGGGGTTAGACCCCAAATAGCAAGTACCGCAAAGGAAGAACGAAATGGAGAAACAAAAATCCAAAAAAAACATATAATAATACATAGGTTCAGTGCCGTAACTTAGGTCCATAGCATATCCTAGCGCAAAGGTCCAACCCTACAACCAAACAAAGACAATGGTTGAACCATCACACTATGATAGTCTGTTTCTCTAGGCTACTAACCGAATAATATAATCACACCCAAGTCCATTTTCTTAAATCAGCCAATCATTTGTACGGCTTGCTATTTTTTGTGGAGTCTAAGGTTATCTCAAAAATAACGCATAATAAGTATCCTCATATCACGTCAGTGCCGAACATGAGCTAACCGAACCAATAGATAAATAAAACAGGCACTTGCAGGATGCACCAGTCCCCCGTAGGGCCACTGCACTAAAAATACGATATTAGCAGTTCCAGTGTTCCTATAGTGAAATAGTGGCTCAGCATAATAATAGGTCAAATACTGCACTCCACTAAGTCAGATGATATACATTATATGTTGTTGTCAGCCCACAACGCACTTAGAATGAATCTTTGTGGGAAGGTTCGTTGGCATGATCTCGGGATACCATTTTCTCCAATGTTACTACCACTTTTAGTTACCTAATTAGTACTATGTTGTGTTTGAAATCTCAAGACATGGTCACTTGAAATTTTTTTTTAAGATGTCGTACAAAATACGGACACGCTAGTTAAAATTCATGGAAGTCAAATCTGGATTCACCCGAGCGTGTATGCAACATTCAGACAATCAATAACATAGTCACGCTTTGGTAGTTGACTCACTTATTATGCCCGTGCTGGAAAAACAATATATATTTATAATATTATGCGTTCAGGAATTTGGAGGCATTCTCGATGCACAACCCAAATATAATCACTTAACACATGACATGATGTATCGTACCTTGACGCACATTAAATCATAGACAATTATCAGGCAATAGTAGTATCAACACAGATACAGTAATCGAGTCTAATTACCAATTATACATTGGATCACGAAAGAACAAGAAATATTCAATCAAACAAGCAAGGCCGCATGGGTCTCTAGGCCGCATGGGAAGTCAAGGCCACATATGAAGTCAGGCCGCATAAAAAATCCTGGCCACATATGAAGTCAGGACACATGAAAAGTCTTGGCCGCATATGGAGTCAGGTCGCATAAAAAGTCATGGTTGCATATGAATCATGGCCGCATATGAATCCTGGCCGCATATGAAGTCAGGTCGCATGAACCCCTTGGCAGTATGCTCAGGGTTAAGGTCTACTCCTTGGAACAACTGTTGAAGTGACGGATAATAAATGAAGTGTCAGTGATGTGACATAAAGTGACTGATGTAATAAAGTATGTCAGAGAGAAAAGACAAATCCAAAGAAATAAGTGCCAAAGGTTCAGAGCCATACATCCAAGGAAAATAGTAGCTGCATGCTCTCCAGGCCGCATAAGTGTCAGTGTCGCATAGGTTGTCTCTTGGACTTAGCAAAATTCTCATTCGTTCAGCGAGTGAAAGTACAAGGTGTTCAAGGACACTTGTGTAAATCAGCAATCATGCGTCCAACAAGATGGACGCATGCTGTCAGTGTGCGGCAAGAGTTTAGGCCGTATAACCCTCTCGGCCCACATAACACTCTCAACCGCATGAATCACTAGCCGTATGAAGACTTCGTCTTCTCCAACAGCAGGTTCATCCATGGCAAAAAAGCTCTAAAAACTGAAATCTTATTTTGTCCATAAAATACTTATTTTAAGTCCAAATCGGGTGAACCAAAAGCCAAAATGCTCTAAATTAAAAGCTCTATCATGTAGTAAAAACTAGTTTTCAAAAATATATGTTTAATAGATCAAAACCCAGAAAAACTCATAAAATCCATAAAATCTTAATTTAGAAATGTAGATCTACACTAATCCATCCATCAAAACAAAAAACTCCAAGTTCTAAAAATGCTAAGAAACATATAACAAACATAATGGAACAATAATATGGAAGGTTTCTTCATTTCTCATACAAGGTGTACTTGCCTATGGAAATGGGGAGAGAAAACTAAAGTGGAAGGAAGAAATGAAGAAGTGAAAAAAGAGATAGAGAGAGAGAGAGAGAGAATATTGGGTTATATATGGTAGGGTTAAGGGTTGAACCCAAGGATCTCATGACTTAAACCAACCCATAAAATAAACCATGAGCAAGGTTAAACCAAAGAAATGGGTCTAGTCTCCATGCACATGCAACCATGCTAAACTAAAAATACGTTCCAAATACGTATATCGGGAAACGGGAAGTAACATCTCTATTCACCTTAAAAAAATTCGTCCTCGAAATTCGAATCCAAGTAATAGCTAAACAAGTTAGGACAAGCACGATACAAATCTACTAGCAACTACACATGCAAGCAATATCATCATAACATACAGGTGATCACTTGATCACAGAATCTGAGATATGAAGCCGTAAGAAATAATATACCTTCTGAATCGAATAGGTGCGAGTACATGGATCGAATATCGTTCTCGCGCTCCTACGTCAATTCTCCTATAGAATAATGGCCCCATGCAACTCAGACAAGAGAAATAGTCCGGTTCTTGAGCACCTTCTGTCATGCCTCGATCTTTCGCAGGCTAATCGGCCATCCCCGCTAGGCGAGAATCACCGCGCCAGCGCTCCCGCGGAATGATCACTTTGACCCATTCGGACGTGATGTCGCACGAGCATGAGCCACGCCCGTGCAAGGCCGTGGTTCATTGGCTGGCGGTAAGAGTTCTAAGCCACAGAGTCGTACATATTGTCCGAGTGCAGCAGAATTATAAACGCATAAGCGATTTGGTAACAAGTTCACTGAGTCGATAATAGCGGAAGCAATGAATAACACAAGTTGAAGTAAAACAAGCTCTTTATTGATATAAGCAAGTGTTATAAGTGGCGCTTGGCCGAGATTACAATTCGCTCAGACCTCTCTCTCTGAAACAGTACAAGCATGTCAAGTGGCTACATTTGTGAAATGATGTATAGATGATGTTCAGGCGATGTTGCAATATTATGTCTTGTATATGTGCTTCAGTTTCGGACGCAACGCTCCAAGGCTCCAGAGTGAACTTTACGCCTTAGCACGCACGAAGGAGGCATCCGCACTGAACGAGGTTCTCCCGCACCCTGATTACAATCTGGTGGATTATCAGTACACGAATGCACTGGTGGGGAGGCTAGTCGTCCGCTCGATAAATCCAAACACGTAATATAGGTTCTGTGCACCAACTATTATGTTATCTTTCTAGATGCCTTAGGATCAGTTTCATGGCAAAGATTGAATAGCCTAACTCGTATGGCAGTGCGTCGTACGATATAAGAGAAAACACGATGAGACTTACCAACTTACCATTTATCCTTCCCTGTCCAAGGCAAACAAGTTATTTTAAGCACGAGCATTCATAATGAAAACCAAGGCAATAACATGTGCAAACACGAGTGTTGTTATATCATAATCGTTCAGGTGTTCGGTTGTTCTTTTGATGTGATACAATGACTCGTACGCGGATAGCCGTTAAGCGAGGATGACTTAACTATATGAACATGAGTCACTGTCATAGCCATAAAGGACGAGTTATAGTCTTGAACGAGAATAGAAAGCAACAAAGATTCGTTGGTGGCTGCAGACCATCCTGTCCAGGTGCATGAGACTATCATGAAGTTCCATCCGGATCAGATCGGCCCCGGTGCCTCGAAAATCGTTCGTGGAACCTAATGACCTTGTTTCCAAGTTGTCCGCGACATGCAAGTCTCAAGGGTCTTTCCAGATCCATAACCTGATATGATAATCCCTGATTCTTATTCTGAACCGAGCGTTTGCTCTACGAACTGTGATTCTTGGATTCATTAACATTGATTCTCGTTCAGATGTAACTTGATGCAATTATCATTCAGGTGTAAACTTTATATGATCTCGTTCAAAGTTAGACTTGCCTTGATGCATTCCCCTGGTGCGGGGACTACCTTAGCGATCCAACGGTCCCGGATACTTGCGGGTTCATTAGCACAGAAGAACCATTTGATAGTCTTCTGGTTGAGTCGAATCCATGCACGATGCGCGATAGTGTTCTCATTGTGGCATAAGTTTCGTGTGGCAAACATTGAGGCAAGGCAACATTAAGAACTTAAGTAACCGCATTGGCTCGAGCTCGAAGGTAAACCGAGTAATGAAACCGTAAGGGAACTTAGCGTGCGAGGGTCTGAATATAAGCAATGTTTTAATTCCATGTTATATATAAGCAATACAAGTTGGGATTATTCCCTTAGCTAGGTGCGTTGTATTCTTATTAGCATGCAGGGGGTGATTCACCTAGCGACTAGCATGTATCGTTCCATATTTTAAGTGTGCTGGTTAAGCAAAGACAAGTTCACCGTAGTCACCCGCCTTAGCGATGATTCGCCTCGGTTAAGCGATACGTCAAGCGAGCCTCTAAAAGCCTAAGCCAAACTCCTGTAGGGACAAGTCTGGATATTCTTTTCCTCAAACGAGTATTCTCGTCTGAGCAAAGCAGGTCGGGACATTGCAATTTTGTCGTTTGAATCGGCAGTCCGCTTGAGCGAAACGGGGTGTTACATTATACCCAACTCAGAAAAAGTCTCGTCCTCGAGACTTACTGAGGACAAGCCATACTAACGCATTATGGAATTTATCCCAAGCGTAGCAATCGGTACCACTAAATCTAATTGAACATAATCTCCTACTCGGTTCTTATATTGTGTCGCGTGTATGTTGAGTCAGTCTCATTTGTGCCGTAGTGCGGGATATATTGCTTAACGTGGAGTACGTTTTAATCAATCTTGGATTGCGATCTAAGGCTGAGTCAAACTTACACAAGTCGTTATACTTGTTCATTTGGATATTCACTTGTACTAGCATCGAGATCAGCATATCGCTAGTCTGGATCTTGCGCATGTTCGAAGTGCACCTCTAGCATGAGCATGCCAACCAACTTAGCGATAGCGAAATCTTAGCACTCGAGTTTTATATTTTCTTGAGTATTGGATCGTGCACACGTTCAAGGCGTCCCTCAAACATATACATTCAACCAAACTTAGAGATAGTGAAATCGGACAAGCTACTTGCGAAAATCTTAAGGGTTTGCACAAGTCAGCAAAAAGGCCTTAGCATCACGATTTCATACAAGCAATCATATCATTCAAATGCACTTTTTGAAATTATTTAGACTCATTGTTGGAATATTCCATTTGGGACATTGAGAGAGAGTGCGCACATAACCCATGAATGAGCTTTCAAAATTATGATAATCGAAACGAAGTCCAAAGACGTATAAGCTAGGCTCTGATACTAATTTGTCACGCCGCGATCTCCCGCAGGCTAATCGGCCTTCCCTACTAAGCGAGAATTACCGCGCCAGCACTCCCGCAGAACGATCGCTTTGACCCATCCGTGCGTGATGTCGCATGAGCGTGAGCCACGTCCGTACAAGGTCGTGGTTTGTTGGCTGGTGGTAATAGTTCTAAGCCACAGAGTCGCACAAATTGTCCGAGTACAGCAAAATTATAAACGCATAAGCGATTTGGTAACAAGTTTACTGAGTCGACAAAAGCAAAAGCAATGAATAACACAAGTTGAAGTAAAACAAGCTCTTTATTGATATAAGCAAGTGTTATAGGCGATGCTTGACCGAGATTATAATTCGCTCATATGTCTCTCTCTGAAACAGTAAAAGCATGCCAAGTGGCTATATTTATGCAATGATGTATAGATGATATTCAGGCGATGTTCCAACATTATGTCTTGTATATGTGCTTCAGTTCCGGATGCAGCGCTCCAAGGCTCCAGAGTGAACTCCACTCCTTAGCACGCACGATGGAGGCATCTGCACCGAACGAGGTTCTTCCGCACCCTGATCACAATCTGGTGGATTATCAGTACATGAATGCACTGGTGGGGAGGCTACTCGCCCGCTCAACAAATCCAAACACGTAATATAGGTTTCGTGCACCAACTATTATGTTGTCTTTCTAGTTGCCTTAGGATCGATTTTATGGCAAAGATTGAATAGCCTTACTCGTGTGGTAGTGCGTCATGCGATATAAGAGGAAACACGACAAGACTTACCAACTTACCATTTATCCTTCCCTGTCAAGGCAAACAAGTTATTTTAAGCACGAGCATTCATAATAAAAACCAAGGCAATAGCATGTACAAACATGAGTGTTGTTATATCATGATCGTTCAGGTGTTCGGTTGTTCTTTTGATGCGATGCAATGACTCGCACGCGGATAGCCGCTAAGCGAGGATGACTTAACTATATGAACATGAGTCGCTGGCATAGCCATAAAGGACGAGTTATAGTCTTGAACGAGGATAGAAAGCAACAAAGATTCGTTGGTGGCTGCAGACTATCCTGTCCAGATGTGTGAGACTATCGTGAAGTTCCATCCGGATCGGATCGACCCCGGTACCCCAAAAATCGTCCGTGGAACCTAATGACCTTGTTTTCAAGTTGTCCGTGACATGCAAGTCTCAAGGGTCTTTCCAGATCCATAACCTGATATGATAATCCTGGATTCTTGTTCTGAACCGAGCGTTTGCTCTACGAGTTATGATTCTTGGATTCGTTGACATTGATTCTCGTTCAGATATAACTTAATGTGATTATCATTCAGGTATAAACTTTATATGATCTCGTTCAGAGTTAGACTTGCCTCGATGCATTCCTCTGGTGCGGGGACTGCCTTAGCGACCCAACGGTCCCGGATACTTGCGGGTTCATTAGCACAGAAGAACCATTTGATAGTCTTCTAGTTGAATCGAATGCATGCACGATACGCGATAGTGTTCTCATTGTGGCATAAGTTTCGTGTGGCAAACATTGAGGCAAGGCAACATTAAGAACTTAAGTAATCGCATTAGCTCAGGCCCGAAGGTAAATCGAGTAATGAAATCGTAAGGGAACTTAGCGTGCGAGGGTCTGAATATAAGCAATATTTTAATTCCATGTTCTAAACAAGCAATACAAGTTGGGATTATTCCCTTAGCTAGGTGCGTTGTATTCTTATTAGCATGCAGGGGGTAATTCACCTAGCGACTAGCATGTATCGTTCCATATTTTAAGTATGTTGGTTAAGCAAAGACAAGTTCACCCCACCTTAGCGATGATTCGCCTCGGTTGAGCGATATGTCAAGCGAGCCTCTAAAAGCCTAAGCCGAACTCCTGTAGGGACAAGTTTGGATATTCTTTGCCTCAAATGAGTATTCTCGTCTAAGGAAAGCAGGTCGAGACATTGCACTTTTGCTGTTTGAATCGGCAGTCCGCTTGAGCGGAATGGGGTGTTACACCTTCTCCCCTCGGTCTAATATAGATACGGGTTGCTCCTCGTAAGATAAGTCGGTACCAACAACTAATTCAGAGTGATCGAGGATATGACTCAGATTCGGAATATACCTACGCAACTGAGATACATAAAATACATCATGTACCTCACGTAGAGAAGGCGGAAGGGCAAGACGATAAGCAATATCGCCCATCCGCTCAAGAATATCGAAAGGACCTACGTATGGTGGACTATGCTTCCCGCAAACCCCGAATCTAATGACTCCACGGGTAGACAAAATCCATAAAAATATGTTGTCGCCGAAACAAAACTCTAAAGGTCTACGATATTGATCTACCCAATGACGATGCCTATCTTGTGCAACCCGAAGTCGCTCTCTAATTTGCTTGAGAACCTCTACTATTTGCGTGATCATTTCAGCGCCTAATATCTTTTGCTCACCAATGTCGTCCCAAGCCAACGGTGACCTACACTTCCTGCCGTATAGTGCCTCGAAAGGTGCCATCTGAATACTGGCCTGATAACTGTTGTTGTACGAGAATTCCACCAAGTGAAGGTGATTCTCCCAAGATCTAAGGTACATGCTCATAGCATATCCTCCAATGTCTGGATGGTTCTCTCTGATTGTTCGTCTGTCTGGGGTGGTAAGCCGTGTTAAATCTTAACTTGGTGTACAAACTCTGATGCAAACTTTTCCAAAATATAAAGTGAATCGAGTGTCTCGATCTGACATGACACTTACTGGAATATTTTGTTGTCTCACTATCTGTCGCATATATATTTTAGCCAATTATTCTGTAAACTGTCCTACTCGAAAAGGAAGCTAGTGAGCTACTTTTGTGATACAATCCACTATCACCCAAACTGCATCTCGACCAGTCGGTGATCTAGGTAAACCAGTCACAAAGTCCTTCGTGATGTGTTCTCACTTCCACTCTGGAATAGGAAGTTGCTGCAATAATCCTGCCGGTCTCTGTTGTTCTGCCTTCACTTGCTGACATATCAGACATCGCGATACGAAGCATGCAATAATCGGCAACGCCAACTCTCAATCCCATCAATGCTGGGGGTGGAACTCCTCCGGTAGTGTTACCCGTCCATCCAATATCTCTCCAATCGTTTGTACAATTGCAGTCTAAAGATCCTCTCAAAGCTATCCGGCAATTACATGCACAGTTTGAAGCTCTAAAATATAAAGATCAGCTTCAAAAATTAGGGGTAAAACAGCCTTATCCCCTCGTTAGAACAATCTTCGTTTTTCTCCTAAATACAAGCCTCAATCGGTGGTCTTGTTTGATGGGAAAGCATCGCCAAGTCAGTACATCAACTACTTCGATATGATGACAGTTCATTTACAAAGGGATGATGCTCTCCTTACCAGGTTGTTTATCGGTTGTCTAGCCGGCATAACCTATAATTGGTACTGCAGTTTGTTCAACAATTGTATATCTTTATTTTATGACTTGAAGTATCTTTTTCTTTCCCTATTCTATGAGGGAGGTAGGGATATGACTATGTCCTCGCTTATCGACATTAAGCAAAAGAAGAAAAATTCGCTTGAGAATTCATAGAACATTTCAGGAAAGCGACTCTGAAGTTACCTCATAGCATTCCGGAATCCGCATTCATTGATACTTGTAAGAAGAATCAGTTGCCTATGGTAGGACTCTGGACAGGGCCCACTCAATTTTAAGATTGGACGATGTTCATCATAGGAGCCGAAGCCGCTGAAGGTAGGGCAAAAGTTGCTCAATAACTAGGACTACATTTACCTAATGGCGAAGATAAAGGGAAACACCCCTCCAATAACAACAATACTGCGAACAGACGCAACAGCAAGGAAAAAGAGGTTTTGGCAATAAACTTATCAAAATGTTCTACCTCTCCACCTGCACAAAAAGCTTCTGAGGTTCCAAGACCCAAAGAGGAGTATTCTTTTGATGAGGATGACATCTACAACATCTTCGATTGTCTCATAAAAAGTAACAAGCTACAGTTGCCTAATATCAAACGGCCAAACGAGGTCGACAAAATAGACAACCCCAAATATTGTTTGTATCACCGATATATACATCATCCTACAAAGACGTGTTATGTACTGAAGAGAAAGATCCAACAGCTGATAGACTTCATAAATGCTCAGAAAATTGCAATAGTGCTTTCTCTCCTCAAGTATTTAACTTCTCCTCATTTTCTCAAGCAAAACAGCACGAATCCTCCACCATATTTAAATTTTTAAAAAAAATAAAGCAAAATTGAAGAGAAAAAGAATCTCCTTTTCCCCAGCAAAACCCATATTTTCTCCTCCCAAATCCGAGCAGCAATGTCATTTCTATGTTAATTCACTTCAAAATCTCAACTTTTAATAAACGGAGCCCACTTCCCTCCACCCAAAATTAAAGCAAAAAATTTGGAAAATAAATGTAACCCACTTCCCTCCAACAAACTTAAAAGTAGAAAATTGGGAGTTTTCAGAAAATTCAAATCAAAACCATATTCATTGAAGAAGAAAAAATATGGCTTTCTATCGCTGGCACCAAACTAGACAAAACCAACCTTTTTTTACCAAGAATGAAACATAAAATTGGGGGGTTTTGCTCCAAATTTTATGAGAAGGGTTGAAAGTGGAACAAGTACCTGCTGTGCTTCCCTCTTCATTGGTTGCTGTGTACATTGTCAAACTCGTGGGAGGCGGTACGAGTGTCTATGACCGCTTTTGCTCGGGAAGATGTGGTCAGTCTGAAGTTTGCCAAGAGCGCGGTTCTGAATGAAGAGATGCGGAGACGTTCTCAGGGCACTTCATCCAATCTCACTCCTAAGCTCTTGTTTCAGAGAGCCGCGGAAGGGGTAAAAGCAGGGTTCCAGGTGGTGGCAGAGATAAGAGCAAAAAAAAGTTCAAGGATCGGTACGAGGACTCGAAGTATTACCATTGTGGCAAGAAAGACGAAGCGAAAATATTTCGCTTGGAAGAGAGAAGAAGGGCGACAAGGAGAAGCAAAGTGAGAACACTATAGAGGCGGCCTCAGCACATAGAAGCGATATGATCATTGTAGGTGATGAGTTAGTCATGAACCTCGTCTTTACAGTATAAGTGGGTGAAGGGAAAAGAAACCCACTCAATGCCTTTGGTACTCCGGGTTATCACCATCTTGAGGTAGGTACGTAAGATCTTGCAGTTCTGCTCTGACATCTGGCCATACAAAATCAGTGGGATCAGAACCCTAAACAGGATAGTACCACAAGGAAGCCCAACTAAAACCAACATGCAAAACAAGCATAAGATATTAAGGTAGTTTAAATATGAATAAAGTGAGTATAAGTAAACTTGTAGGTTTAAATAAACGAGAAAGTGCATGTACAGGACAGGACTAGCAATCAATCAATCACGGCCAAGCATGTCTTACGACTTGCTAATCATTAACTAACTAGGGTTATCACAATCCTAGTTACTATCAGATGCAATTTAAAAATTTTATACAGCCACATGTCATGCAGTCTATCCGGATCATCCAGACGTAAGGTCACATAATATAATTATCACATATAGATATTTTTACTTGTAATGTAACACTCGATGGTGTGATGGAAGTGTACCCCTTACAACGGAGAGCTCCAAATCCATATGTGTTTTTGGGATGTCGGAATTGCATGTAGCCAAAAAAAATTCTTAAATGATTCTAGGTGTCAAATCTAGTTCATCAACCTGATCAATTTAATCAAAAATTTTGACCGTGGTGCTTGAGAATTAGCCTTAGACATGATGCTAGACTGGACAATAGCTTGACAGGAATAATTAGAAATTCAACCACGGGAATAACAAGTCATGCAATACATGTGCTACTAATAGCCTTGATTAGGATAGTACAAGAATCTTGAGTCATGAGTGCGCTTCATCGAGCCACTATCAGAAATATCAATACAATATTTGCATAAACCTGGGCATAAAATTCCAAGCTTTATTACAAGCACTAACACAAGGTAAAGACAAAAAATTATTATGTACACTATCCCAAAGTTAAGTTAAGAAAGCAAAACAATTGAAGAATATAGCAACAATGGACAAAATAATCAAAAATATAAAATTGTGCAAAATTAGATTTTTACACATTTAGAAAACTGGGCATAACTCTTTCATCCAAACTCCAAATGATGCGATTCAAAATGATTCGGAAAGCTAAGCCAAAGATCTACAACTTTCTTGTTTGGAGTTTTATAAGATTATAGCTACAAAAAAAGCTAAACAGGAAAAAAAATCCATCACGTCAACATGCGTGCGGCGTACTGCGCTGTACCAGATTTCTGTGCACGGCGCATTGCGCTTGGCCAAAAATCTGTGTGCGGTGCATTACGCATGGTAAGGGATGATGCACACGGTGTACTGGTGCGCGTTGCCAGAAATGATGCGCGCGACGCACTGCGCGCGACAAGAGATGATGCATGCATCACACTTCTGCACACGGCCAGAAATCTGTGCACGATGCACTGTGTGCGACACTGTTCATCGTCCCTGTCAGGACAGTTTCGAGAATAAAATTCCAAATTTTATTTTGGCCATAAAATCTTCAATTTAATTCCAAATTAAGTGATTCAAAAGTCAAGATCATACAAAATTTAATACTCTCTCGTATGGAACTACTAGTTTTTGAAAGTAACTAATTTTAGTAGAACTCATGGAACCCATGGAAACATTAACTTAGAAATGTAGATCTACTCCATTCAAGGTATCAAATCCAAAAATGCTAAAGTACTAAACATGTAGAGGAGCTTATGGAGCTTAACATAGACTAATAAAATGTAAGAAAAATCATAAAATTGAAATATGTAAGTTCTTCATGGTTGGAAAGATGTACTTGCCTAAACCGTCTACTACCACTAATAGTAAGGTCCAAAAATCCACGGCCAACCTAGGCTCAAGCTCACGGCTTGGGAGAGGAGAGGGAAGAAGAAAGTGAAAAGAGAAAAAAGTGAAAGAATGAAGAAGAGAGAGAAAGAAATGGGTTTATATAGCAATTGTGACTTACACTATACATAATATAGAAATTAACCAAAATTAGTTCAGAAAATCCAGAAATTGCACATGAAATAATACTACAATAATTGTACGCGTATCTTGGATACGAATACGAAAATAGTGAGACGAGTCTCATACTCCTGCAATAGTAGCAAGAAGAATCCTGGTACTCCCGCCTCTGCTGATACTAAGCTGGTGCTGGCTGGAAGACATATGCTACTTCGTCGGTCCCTTGTTGTTGTCTCCCTGAGCATCCCGTCCTCGCTTGTGATGAAGGTCCAAGTCTACCTCGATTTCCTGGGCGATCGAGACAACCTCTCCATAAGTTTTTGCTCCATTTGTTGTGATGAGCACACCAATCTCCTTGGCTAGCCTGTGGCGAAACCTCCTGGCTCGGTCTTCTGGATCTCAAACCATGTACTATGTGAACCTGCTAAGCTCTTGAACTCTGCACCATACTCGTCCACAGTGCAACTCCCTTGCTCTAAGCTCTGGAATTTCCTTTCCAGAATCTCTTTAGCTATGGCTGGGAAGAACTTCTTCTTGAACAAGTCTCTGAACATCTCTCAAGTGAGTTTTGGCACTGCAAGCTTGGATTTGTTCCTGAATCGAGTCCTTTCAATGTCATATAGCTGAAGTGATACGGCTTCGATCTTCAAGTCTTCTGAAAGCCTAGCAACAAGAAGAAGCCTCTCAATGTCATCAAGCCACTCGTCTGCGTAGATAATCCCCTCGGTATCGTTGAAGTCGCGAGGGTTGAGTTTCTTGAAGTCCAAAATGTTTTCTGCAGGCTTGGGTAGAATGCTGAGGAGTCATCTGCTCTATGGCTCTCAATGCTACTAAGTTAGCATTCACCATGCTCTCCTTCATGACAGCGGTCTGCTCCTTTTGTGCTTCAGCCTGGAGTCATTGAGCCTCCATCAATCCTCTGATTAGTTCTAGCAGTTGCTCTCCATCTAGCGGCAATAATCCAATAACCGAAATGATGGAAATGCCACCCTCAGCTGGAAGAGATAGGGTAGGAGAAAGAGTCCCGATCTCCTCCTGGCCTACTGGATGGGCAGAGGATGCCCCTCCTGAAGCCGCCACGCTAGAAGTGTGGCCTCACGTCTCATTTCTTCCCTTAACCATCCTCTGGAATGGAAGAAAGTGAACATAAGTCCAAAAGGAGATGCGGCAAATTTAATACAAGATATGTAACAAATAATCAGCTTATGTTGTGACGAGTTCCTAACATTGCAGGCTCGCAGTTGTACGTCTAAACCTAGGTACCACTTCAACATCGCATTAATTGCGAAGACAGACATATATGAGCCACCATAAATACTTGTCATGACCCATGTCCGCGATATCGGGTATGAGTGCGTGGTTAAGTTATAAACCCCCTGATTTTCAAGAATTTTTAATTTAAAATTTTTCACAATTTTCTGTAATTTTCTGATATTTTCTCTAATTAAACTAAGGTGTTTTAATTATTAAATGATTTTTAATTGATATTAAATAATATTAAAATATTATGTAAATGATATTTTTTGGTGTAAAATAAAAAATTAGACATAGGATAATTTTCTGGGAATTTATTGGACCCCGAAAGTATTTTTTAAAGCCTAAAACTATTTTATAATTAAACCAAAATAAATCCTAAATAAACCCGGTTTATTTAAAATAAACCAAATCGACCCAAAATGGACCGGTTTAGCTAAACCCAAACCCAACCTTAGCGGGTCGGATCCGGGTCTAACCCGCGACCCGAAACCCGCTAGACCCGACCCGCATTCAATTCTTATTGGATCGGGCCGGATCCGCCTGACCCGACCCGTCACCGACCCGACCCGTGCTACAGTACCTTCCCTGTAACCGACCCCTGACCTTGGCGATTCTGCTCCGCCGGCCGACCCGCCGCCCGCTCGCCTCCTAGCGCCGCCTCGCTTCCGAAATGCCCGACAGCCCCTCCTCTTCCTCTCCCCCGCACCGGCCGCCCCTCCAACTTCTTCTCCGACTATAAAAATCCCTCACACCTCCGCCTGAACCCGCCCCCTCGACCACCTATCTCCTCCGCCCGAAGCCGCCTCCGCCTGATCGAGCGCCGCCACCCTCTCTCCTCCACCAGCACCCTCGACCCTCGCTGCTGCCCTCCAGCACCGGCCAGAGCCTCCAGTCCCTTCCCGCAGCACCCTCGCAGCTCCGCCACGACCCTGCCGCAGCGCCTCGAGCCTCCAGCCAATCGCCTCCGCCGTGCCTCCGGCCAGCAGCTCCCCTGCCTCGATCCATCCCCGGCGAGCAGCCGCCAGCAGCATCCCGATTTCGGCGAAGCCCCTAAACCCTAGCCGTGTCCACTGTGTTGTGTTGTGTCTCGTGTCGACACGCGGATACGTGAAATCTCAGTTTTTTGGAGCCCTGTTCAGGTACCCATTTCTCTCTCCTCGGTGTCCCATTTTCTGTTCCGTCTGTTGCAACGCGAACCCTGCGTGACCCTCTCGATGTTCGTGCAACACGCTCGGTGCGTCGCGTCCTGTGGCGATCGCGAACCGCGATCCAAAAACAGAAAAAACCAACGCCCTATTTTACCCCGGAACTGAGTACGCCCCGCCAAACGGGACGACTTGGTCGCGTGCGATCTTCACCGAAACGTGCGCGCCGTTGATATGGACGTGCAGAATTTTGTAGAAGTTGATTTGGATGTGCGTGCACACCGGAATCAATGCGTATCCGCCGACAACGTCCCGTATCCGTCCGTTCTGGAACACATTGTAAATTTGTGTACACACGTCGGATCGAAACGAAACTTACACGATCGGACTCGTAGCAATACGCTGGTCCTGTGACCCAATTTTGGTTCAATTCTGAGAACGTTGACAAAATTGCGTGTCGTGGGTCCCACGGCTCCACTTGACGGGCAATTTTGTGAACGGCTCATCGGAATCCAGATCTGGAAGTTCCATTGGGTTCGTATCATAGTTCCTGACTTGTTGACACTAAGTTGGACGAATTTGGAGACCTTTGTTTCTGACACATTTTTCGGTGCAAAGTGGCCCACATATGAACCCCGCTTGGACTTGAAAATATCATTTTTGCCCATGTGTCCAAATTGGACTCAAGGACAGGCGTTTCTAGCTAATTGATATTTTCTGAATCTGATGGTGATGTCTATTTCAGCAACCGGAGCAGTACCAGTAAATCTCGCTGAGGTCAGAGCTACAGTTGGAGACAGAACCCCAGGCAAGTGTACCTTGCCGAAGCTTGCAGTTCTTGTTATATAATTCCTTGTCTTATTTATCTGTTATACATGCTTGACCTAGGACCGTGTGACTTACTTAGCGTTCGATTAATAGTCGGGTGCCAACACCGTACGCGGAGTTGTGTAACGTCACCTAGAGATGGATATCGTGACCCTTTGCATTCTCGTACTTGCATTATCAAGTACGTTATACCCAGGATACCTGACACAAATCATGAGACAGAATCTTCCTGAGATATTCATGGTGATTCTGTATAGGATACAGGTTTTATGACATAGACATTATATTCTTAGATCATTATATGACTTGCTGCATTAGTTTTGATCTTGCGTGTCATGGACATGAGACGTATGATTTCATTGGGTGGGGAGAGACACACAGGCTACAGGCTAATTATATATATATATATATCACTAGATAGTAAACTATATAGTATAACTGCTACCGGCTCTTAGACACAGAGCTTGTAGTGGTCTCAGCCTAAGTTCTAGTGTTGCTCTCAACTTGCATTTCACATAGATGGTTATATAGTTTATCCTATTATTTCATTTATTACTGCACTGCATTTATTTTGGCATGAGTTATTTTGTACCTTGCTATGTCCCCTGAGGACCTGGATCCGGATTATGTCCCCAGGATTAGCAGACGAGATTTAGGACAGGAGCAGAAGCAGAATCAGGTGCATACAGTGGAGCAGAACCAGGAACCGAGGACTAGGTGATTGCCATAGATTTTCCTGAGTATATGTTTCTTCCATACTCAGTTTGTGATATTCTTTACATTCTTGTTTAAATGAACAATTGTATCAGACTTGATTATCGGATTGTTCCCCGATTTAATTACTTGTGACTTGATGTTTGATGTTTATATTCCTTTTGTTGATATTGATATATTCATTCTGTGGATGAGATTAGTAAACCCTGATCGTTGTAATACAGCTTAAGTATGCCCCGATGGATCTATTAAATTGGGTTTGTCCATCGGTGTGTGCTGCTGGTCATTGCCACGTGGCTAGTCCCTCGATATTTTGGGACTGGGGCGTGACATAAGTCCAGCCTACGCCGCATGATCGGCGGTAGTCAGCTGTCTATACCTTATCAATCACCCAGTAATGAAGATCAAATCATCAAGTCACAGCACTAAAAGCGATACACAAACCCAGACTCACACACACACACTCACCACAGTCCACTAATATAATTTTTAGTATATGATACATGTCAATCTCATCCGGAGACAAATTCGGTAAATCATAAAAGATACAATCACTAATAAATACATCGATGAATAGTACATCAATAATTTCTATACTAAATCCTCCAAACAGCTCAACTAGTCTCAAGTGTCACCTCCCTGGTATCTATATCAACTATCCAGTCAGGACGGAGCAAAGTACATCTACACAATACTAGAAGTATAATGTGAAATAACATGAAAACAATAAAGAACATGTACGATAAATTAATATGCACAAGAGAAACAATCATACCTAACGCGTAATTTGAATATCTTTGTCGTGCTGGACAACCACTACAAGAAATTGTATTTTTAGCAACACATTTTAGCGATATAGGGTCTTTTATGTCTCTAAAAGCTAAAATTTATATATTGACGACATGGGTTCTAGTATGTCGCTGAAACCACAAAAAATTTACAAAAGGGAAACCAAATATAAATTACGCCAAAAATCCTCTATGTATCGCGACATCGACATATCACAGAATGTCACAATATATTTGGTGACATGTGTCTGTGTTGCCAAATGTATTTCTGAAATTTTTTAATTTGAATAATATATGAAAACAATCAATAAAATAATACTCAAAACACTTGGAAGAGCAAATCTTACAGGCCCTAATTTTTCCCTTCCCGCTCCTAAAAAAAAAATTCCACCTCACCGCTCCCGACTCCTCCTCCTTCTCCCGTCGTCGCTCCTCCCAGCGCGACGACAAGAAGGGCATGGAGAGCGACCATCGCCCCCTCCCCTTGCCACTCTCGCAAATCCAACCGCCTCGTCGGCCTAACCTATGACGCCGCCGAGCCTATGACGACGACACTGCTGGCGCCCTCCAGATCCTCCTTCGCAAGCTCATCGCCGACCTCCTTCCCTCCTCCTCCGACGCCCTCGCAGGTGGACGCGGCGACCGATCCTCCCTTCCAATATGTAGGACTGTCAAAATTTTGACTATTTTATTTAGTACTGTCAAAATTTTGGCAGTCCTAAATAAAATGTTGGACTAGTCTTGAGTAAAATTTTGACAGTCCTAAATTAAATATTGGACTAGTCCTGAGTAAAATTTTGAGTGAAAAATTTGTAAAAAAAATCTTTGGCCAATCCCGAGCAACTTTTGTAGTACCCTTATAAATAGGGGTACAACTCGGACGGGCTAAACCAGAGCCCGATCGGATAAACCTGTTAATGTGTTGGATTATGGTTGAAGATATTCTGGTTCGGGCTCGAATTCATGTGTCGGGTTACCCAAAATCCCGAAACCCGATATATATATATATATATATATATATATATATATATATATATATATATATATATATATATAGAGAGAGAGAGAGAGAGAGAGAGAGAGAGATGATACATATCCTCCCATTTTTGCATCCTCAAGTATCCCCATGATAACAATTATTGGATCTTGTTTAAGTCATCTAATCTTAACCATTGAAAAATCATCGGTTAAGATTAGATAACTTAAACGAGATCTAACGGCTATGAAAAAGGGGATGTTTGGGGATGCAAAAATGAGGATGTTTGGGGATCCCTATCCCTTATATATATATATATATATATATATATATATATATATATATATATATATATATATATATATATATACTTCTTAATATAAAAAATCTAAACCATAATTTTTTCATCCAAACTCTTCAACTTCTTATCCTAAATCTGATTTCAGCTTGTATTTTATAATGATTGAGACTTAATTGTTATTTGATTATGTGTTTAATATTACTCTTGTTTAAAAATATTTTAAATATCATATTAGAGTTCGATAAACCATGGACCTGATCCAATCCGAGCCCAACTCGATCCTACGGACTTGGTCTTGGGTTATATATGTTAAACCCGAGGTCGGGTCGGACTTGGACTAGGCTTATGATTCATCGAGTTAGGCTCGGGTTGAGTTCAAGTCCTACCGAATCCGTCCGAGTTGCTCCCCTACTTATAAAAAGTCTAAAATTACTACCGCTGCTGCTGTTGCTGCTGCTGCTTCTTCTTCTTCTTCTTCTTCAAAATCCTACATGTATGTATCACCAACATCGTATGTACATGTACCTTAAATCTAAGATGAATAAAGGCTACAACCTCAATGAATTCACCCACGTCCAATAATTTTCTTTTCTTTGTTATTTGTCAATTAGTTTTTGAAGAATTTTAGAACGTCTGATTTAGCGATGTTGTTTTGTATGTGACACTGAGACGGAAGAGGAGAAAAATGACCGACTACTCTTAATGTTTTCGGAAAAAGTAGATCTTCCAAGAAAATAAACTTCAAAAATGCGTGCGTACACCAATTTGGAAATTGGACATGTAACAAAGTAACAAAGCAGGGTCAATATGTAGCGGTGGATGTAGCAATTTTATGGATGGATCGAAAACATGTTAACATCAAATTTATTGAGACATTACAGAGAATTTGTAATATATATATATATAAATCTGGTTAGTAAATTAAAGAGAGCATTATATATAGAATTTTCAATGGAAAAATTGTCAATCAACCTTAACGTGGCTAGTTGGTTTTCACTAATCTAAGTGAAGTAATATATAAGAAAACAAAGACAAAATCTAAAAAGTGATGTTAATGTTACAGTCACTCACCCTTACTAATGACAATAGGAAATGAGCGTGTAATTTTGTCAAAAGTCAGTTATATTGGACCGGAGTTAGACATTTTATTTCTAAAAATAAACAGAGTTTTGTGTTCATATTCTTATTAATAAAGTCTTCATATTAATTTAATAAATATGTATTAAACATCTCATAGAGTTCAAATGGCTGACCCATCAAAACCCTGTCTATTTACATGCTATTCCATTATGGACACATGATATCTATCCGAATAAATAAATAAAAACTCAATCGGGAGTGTATGAAATATAAATAGCTTAATTTCAGCTTGATATCCTTACCTATTCAAGTTTTTCAATTAGATATCATAATCTTTAATATCATACAAATTACTATCCTCAATTATTGAATATTTTCAAGTCGATACCATCCGTCAGTTAGAAATTAATTTTTCTATTTGAACAAAAATAAATATATAAAAAATGACCAAATTCTCTCTCGTTTCGGATATTTGAAGCGACCACGAATGGGTGGAGTATTTTTGTCATTTAAAATTTTGCATTAATACTATTGGAATATTAAATTGTATAATTATAATTGAGGTATTAAATTGTCTAATATTAAAGTATAGGGTATCAATTTGAAAAACTTGAATAGTTAAGAGTAAGATTGTGCACATTTGGACCTTGTAGCGTATAATCCTAATCCTTTTAGGATTCTTATTTCTTTTTACTTTTTAGCTTTATCTTTTTTATATAGAGTTGTTAAGAATCATATTTTTTTTATGACTCTTCTCTGACTATCTTTTATTAGGATAAGTTTTATCTTTATTTGGTTAGGATTAGATTTGAGTTTGATTATGATTATGTTGTCAAAAAAGTCCTATAAATAGGCATCTTTTGTATTCAGTTGGACAACAACTTTTTATTAATAAAAATTTTCTTTGACTTCTGATATTTGTTCTCGCCTCTTCTTGGTTGTGGACTGGTCTTCGGAATATCGTTTGGTGCTAATTGATGGAGAGTGAGACGTCGTCCATCTTGAAGGAAGGAATATGTGTTGTCTCTTTTCCGGTACGTGGCATTTTTGTCAAATTGTCACGGTCGACCGAGGATTATGTGGCAACAGTCCATGTCGATAATATCAAACATGCTTCATCTTTATAGGTCTTTCTGATGGATAAGGGTATGCGACAAACTTCAGAGACTACCATGTTGTGGTCACGTTGAATCCAACCAATCTTATATGGATCTGTATGTACTTCTTTGGCCAGGCCCATCTTCTCTACCATTGCTTTCAAAACAATGTTCGTTGTGCATCCATTGTCAATGATGATGTCACATAGCTTGTCTTTGACTCTGCAGTGGATTCAAAAGACAATGTAACGCTGGTGTTTGCAATGAACAAAAGATTATACAAAATTTTGTGTTACAAACTAAGAAAAGAGAGGAAGTACAAGAGATCCTATGCGAGAATCTAAAGTACAATGATTCTGAAAAAGTATAACTATGGAGGTCTGATCTACTGTCGATCACTTTACTCCTTTGACCACATGAATGTGATGAAGAGATGCCCAATGTTATGAACAACTTGGAGAATTAAACAACGAGAAAGCCTTGGTAGCAGCGGCACAACAAGCTTCTGTTTTCTTCTTCTGTTCCTCAGTGTCGAAAAGAGGGGACCTTTAGAGATGCCAACGATCTAATATTTATAATATTCCCGTACTGGGATTGGTTATTGAAGAGTGCACGTACCAACAAGCAATATCCACCGTGTTTGCTGTCATATACGTATCTTCAGAGGGATTGCAACCCACGTTCTGGATAGTGGGTGCATAAATCACTGATAGCTTGACACGTGGCTTCCTATGCGAGGAAGACTCAGGTCGTGGGGACAATTATTTGTACACGTCCACGAAGAATATGGTGTGTGTGACACATTAGCATAACCGTCATCAGCATAGGCGTAGTGTCTGAAAGCAGCGGCTGTGCTAGCGTATGTGCGGAGATATAGCCATATTGGTGTATTGAGGAGAGATAGCCATGTTGGTGTACTCAGGAGAGAAAGCCATGTTGGCATACCCAGGTTGGAGAACCAATGTCGGCGTACTCAGAGAGCGGTAGCACCATTGGTGTATTATTGCGTATCCATGTTGGCGTATTCAAAAGAGATAGTAACAATGGTGTACTCTATTTGAAGTAGCACTATGGACGTACTATGACAAAGTAGCATTGGTAGCGTACTTGAACTGAGATAGCATCCTTGGTCACAAAATGACAACCTGGGTTGGCGTGCTAGAAAATCCTCTGTATTTAATGCCTTGATCTTCTTGACTGTCGAGTCAGACTGGAAGAGCTTTTGACGTGGCACTGTCTAGCGTATTCTGCTAAGAGTCAGCTTGGATGGTGTATGAGGGGGAGTGATGCCCTCAGCGTACTGTGATGAGTAGCAATCTTGGCATACCGAAGAGAAGTATTAACCTTGGCGTACCGAAGAGGATTAGCAACCTTAGTGTGCTGAAGAGAAGTAGTAACCTTACTTGGTCATTAAACGACATCCTGGGTCTGCATGCACAGAGATATCCTATATTAAATGCCCTAATCTTTGTACAGGCCTGTCAACCGTCAAGGCTATCGTACTGAATACGAGAAAAAGCAAAGTTTGTATGCCACTGTGTTAAGTGGTATTTGTATGCGGTTGTGCAATGTACCCTGTATACGCCATTGCCTTCTTGTACGCTGATAAGCTGATTGTCTTTTGAAGGGAAGTATGCCATCATTCCTTTAGACTTATTATCCGCTGGAGGCGTAATTTTTATACTTCTAGAAGAACCACTTCAAAGTTTTCGAATTTGAATAAATTCGAAATACTTTGAACTAGAAGCATAAAAAAGTAGTTCAAACTTGGCGCGTATGGTGAAGCAGAGTCCATTGCGCGTATCATGGGGAAAAATCCCAACAGATTACTGACGTGACCGGTAGCAATAATATATCATGGCTGATGTCGGTTGGTATAACCAAGGTTCATCCCCGCAAAATTATTACGACCGCTAATCAACGCTTGGGAAGATGAATTAGCCGGTTACCTTTTGAATTTCGTGCATTATTCTGGGAGATAGTACGCCGCCCTAAGAATATGAACCGTCACTTCTTCCCCTATATATATATATATATATATATATATATATATATATATATATATATATATATATATAGAGAGAGAGAGAGAGAGAGAGGACTTACACCTTCTCAGCTTTCAAAAACACTGAGTATGGCGCCAAAGAAAACTTCTGGCTGGGAGCCTTGGCCTCAAACAATAGGTACTCCAAAGCACCCCTTTACCACTGCTCCTCCCCAAGTCATCGTGCCCCGCACTGTTCCTCATGAAGGTGATGTCGTATTCCCATCAACTTCTTCCTCTGTGCCTCCTTATTCCTCAAGGAAGAGGAAATGAGAGGAAGATGATTTAGAGCTTGCTAATAGCATTTTGTCTTCCTTTAGTTTGACATTGGAGTCCATCGCTCAGCCTGTGGAGCCAATACCGGATTATAACTCACTACCATTGACTGTAGAGGATAAGGAGATATTGGAGTCGAGGGAGGTTGTACGTCGTTTGTTTCATTGTTCAGGTGTGCGTACTATCCAAGAAGTTGCGGCCATTGTTGGTGAACTTTCATAATCTGACTCCGACTAGCCATGTTTTCCTTCTTCTTTTTTTGTTATTGGGCTATGATGGCCAGGATATGTAATCCTTCTCGTTTAGCAATACATGTCTTTATGTTTTAATCATACATTGTCATCTGGAACACAGACATAATACACATGCAGCGTATGCCTAACTTGCCGAAGAATGTTACCACGCGTACTATTCAACGCACTAGTTATCACGCGTGCCATGCAACTATTTCTGAGGTATTCCTGGAAAGATAACAGAAACCCAACAGTCCACTGACGTGGCCTAATCTTTAATGCAAACTTTTATAAGTTTGACCTGATCCTTGATTTAACGTGATATTAAAGGCTGTGCGTGCGGCACTATTTTTGAGGTTTGTTTGGAAATTGAAATGTTTTACTTCACCTATATTATGCCTTCTCCATCAGAATATTTCTCTTCTAACAAACCCTCAAAGCTCCTTCATCACAAGAGGATATGAGTACACCCATCTTTCGATTTGAATCGAGGAAGAAGAGGGCAACTGCAACCAAGCACTGTAGGCGTTCAGGTGGTCGCAAGAGAAGGCGTCTTCCACCAAAGGGATTCTTCTACGATGGAACATGGAAGGGTATCATAATCTCCCTTGTTCGAAGTGATCAGCAACATTATGTGGGCGATTTGCCATAGAATGAGGGAGGACTTTGATTGGAGCAATCAGAGTTGTCCTAGTCTATACAGGTTGCTAGCTATGTTTTCCCCCATTATGAGGATGGCCACTAGGGTGCAACTCGGTCGAAGTCTTAGTTATAAGATTGGGATGGGATCCCAATCAAAACTCTGTCGATGGTGCTTGATGGCGATGGAGGACGGGCTTCCTGGGACTTGCAAGATTGATACATGCCCAGTTCTGTATCCTTCCGCCATTATTACTGAACCCAATGTTAAGGAGCGAGAACATGTCCATCAATATGCTCCTTAACATTGGCCTTGGGAGGATGAAGATGATCATGCGATCGATCTCCATCATATGTAATCATGACTTTTAGAATAAAAATACAAATGTAATAGATTTTCATCACATGTAATCATGATTAAGCATCAATAAAATTTTGACTTGACTTTATTGTGCTGTTTGCGTATTGCTGATGAGTGAGTTCTTTGGAGAGGACTGAGTATAGCGCATGCCATACATCGTTTCCTATGTCAACCAAATAGCATGCGTATTTGTGTGCAGTTATACCAACTGACTAATACGCGTATTATGTCCTCAGATCACGTATCTGTTCTCAGATTAGTACGCGTATTATGGCACCCTTTCTGTCAGGAGGTCAATGTGTGTATGTAGGGACAGTAGGAATTTTTGGACCAATACGCAGGATCCCAACCGTCATACCCAGTATTTTGAGTTCCACTTTCTTGGAAAATAAACCATCTCGTCTTTTCATTAATGAGTCGTGACTGGGGATTCAAACCGTCGCTTCCTCCTTTATAAATACTTGAGTTGTTTGTTCGATTCTTCACTCCTCGTACAAACTCGTCTTCGTCTCAATGGCTTCCTAAGATGCCTGTAAGCAGAGAACTAAGGAGACCGATGGATTGATTGCTCCTTTACCCGTTGGAGTTGACCTTGGTCAAGCTCATATCGCTCATGTGCTGTCCTCTACTAAGGAAGAGAAGGAAGTGATCCCTGTACCATTGAGTAAAGCGAATATCTTCTAGAATATCGTCGGTTCTTCCTCGAATAAGATTACCCTGGACGTGACTGACGTTAATGATCCCCTTATTTCATCTGTCGTTTTGGATGAACGAGAGAAATATGCCAGAATACCCGTCGATTGTTTGCATATTTCGACGTTTGTATTTTGCATGCCCTTGCGATATTTGTAAACAATGCTGAGCCAGATGATTCTGATCCCTAATACGTAGGTACTACTCTTTTTTCTTTCATATCTGTAAGCCTCTATTAAAAGATGAATAGAAGCCTTTTCGGGCTTTTTGACATGATGCTTGTTCGTTACGGACCCATTATTTATTGCGTATCTAACATTAGACACAAATAATAGGTTGGGGTGAAAACAATACCAGAGGTGATATGGACATGAATATTTTCGAAGGGAATCTCACTGATTATATATTTTCAGAGGTAATATGGACATGACAGAGTATAATTCCGTGAGAAACTTTTATTAGATTTATTACCCATAATGTACACGTACTGAATAAAGATAGTGAGTTTGGAGATGCAATACTATCAGAGGCAATATGGACATGATAGATTGCTAGTCTACTCTGTCACGACCCGCACCCAAAATTTGGGCATGAGTCGTGGGTACGTCCAGCCTACACCGCAGCATCGGCGGTAGAACGCTGTCTAGGTCTCAACATAATATATATCCTGTCAATAGTCTCAACTCCGTACGGAGGACAATGATAATATAATCCACAGTTCTATAAATATACTCAATCACAAGCTATATGAAAGAAATGGGCACGATAAGAAATGGAAATAAAGAGTCCTATCATAAGCCAAACACAAATAAGTACAACACAAGTCCTGAGTCTAGATGACCTCAAAGAGTCACAAAATAATAATATAACTCAGTCTCAGTCTAAAATAATAATACAGGAAAAGAGTAATCTAAGTGCAGGCAGGTAGGATCTCCTCTAGGATAGGCAACTCCTCTGGGATTTCCGGAGTGAAATCTCCCTCTAGTTCTGGGCCGTAATGGGTGGGGCAAAAGTTCTCCAGGTCCTCTGAAAAATATTATCCAGTCAGGATTAGAGCGAAGCACAAATACTAACAGCAGTTTCATTTAAGTTGACAAAAACTATAAACAGTGCAAGAAATACAAGATGAGAATAAATGCTAAAAATGTAAAGTACTGGAGAATATGAAATAGGCAATAGAACATCTAGCAATGAACAATATACAGTGAATGCTAGAAGAAGTGAATCTGAAATAAAGAATAAACATCTAGCTAAGTGTTTGAAATATTAGTTAATTATGTGATCGGCTTGGGACTAGATCAGGCTGGTTACATATGATTAGCTATGATTCTTGTAGGTCAGGCTAACCATATGGTTAGCTATGATACATGTAATGGTCAGGCTAATCATATATAATAGCTATGAAGCATGTAAATGGTCAGGCCGCACCCGACGTGAGAAGAGGGGTGAGCTATGATGCATGTAGAGTTTGGATATGATCACATAATCTACTAATAGTTTCCCATCCCCAGCTAACACGATGGATTCCAATCACGACTCCTCATGATAGGGATCTAGGATGCTAACCCGTGTATCCATAGTGTCGGAATCAAGTATGTAATACAACTAAATTTATAGAAGTAATCAACAAAACAAAAACTGTCAGAGAATGTACTCGCCTGTGGTCCCGATGAATATGTGAGGATCGATGTCCAAAATAGAGTCACAAAGACCTAATTGTGGAATATAAATGGCAGATACTGAATTAAGGAAATAACATGTTTAACTAATTAAGAAATGAGGCTTCTAGGTCATGGCTCAGGCTATACTAGGTTAATCCCAAGGGTATAAGTATACTAGGTTTTTCTAGCTAATAAGATGTGTTGTATATACCAAAATATATATAAAATTACCTAACTCATCACTGCTAGTACCTGAATACTTCATGAGGGAAACATTGATACACAACACACACCTAACTGATAACACAAGGTACTCACACACAGTGGTCACACACTCTCAGGTGCTACTCACAGGCACTCTAATACACACACATGCAAGTCACACCCACACACTAATTCTAGGCTCATACTGATACTCTCAGCACACATAAACTACACACTCACAGTGGCACTCACTGATGCTCACACAGGAACACTAACACATTGTTCTCACACACCTGCAGAACTCACTGAATACACACTCACTCACACAGGTTCTCACCCCTACACACAGTCACTCACATTTTCACACAGGCATTCTCACCTAGACACTATACTCACAGTCCCCTTATCTGATACACAGGACCTAACACTGCACACTACTGCTCACTCTCACAGACACACTGAGAAACACACAGTTTCACACAGAAACTACACTGAAATTGGAAACTAAACCTGGGAAATTATCACTCACACACACTCAGTTCACTGGTTCACACACAGATATTCTCAAACTAACTGATACTAAGCTACACAGGTTCTGGATACAAGAAATACACATACAGCATTCTCTTACATACACACACTAGTTCTCACTGCTCTCTCTCTTCTTACAGAATTCTCATTACACAGTCACTGATCCCTTACTGCTCTCTCTCTCTCTTCTCACAGAATTCTCATTACACAGTCACTGATACATTAGGTTCTCACAGTCACACTCACTCACTAGGTAATATTTGCACAACTGCACACACAGGTAATTCCTAACTGATACACAGGTAATATTTGGTATACTCACTCTGAGATACTGAACCTGGGAAATATTATCACTCACACACACAGTCACTAACATGTATACTGATACATTCTCAAGAGAACCCAAATACACAAACATAACCCAAGGGTATCACCTACACACACTGGTTACTTGTAACTCGGGCTCACTGATACCTTAATGCTACAGTTCAAAAACTACACTGATACTAGTGTTTCCCCCACTCACTGCTGATACATACAGTGAACTCATCACCTCACACTGGAATCCCCTACCTCCAATGCACACACTACCTTGAACTAACTTACTGAATAAACCCAGCTGCTACCCAATTGCCAAAAATTCCTGCACTGAAATCTGGGATACTCACTCATTGCAATCCAATACCTACACACAGGAACTCAACAAAACTCCACCCGACTGCACTGTGACCCAATCACACTGCACTGTACAAAAAATTCCCACTGTGCACCGAACTATCCCCAAAACCCGACTGCTCAGTTTTCCCTCAATGCCCGACTGCACTATGGCCTTAATCACCACTCACCTATACACTTAATACACAAATAGCTAGGTAAACCCCTGTGATGCATTTCATCAAACACCTAGGGCTGAAAAATCAGATTCCACACTAAGCTCTTGAATACCCCAAATCAAAACCCTAAAATTGAGTTCAAACCTATGTGTATGAGATGTAATCAGGCTACATGCAAACCCTTCTAATTTAGGGTCCACGAAATTGGGGAAAAACCCAACGTAGGTCACCAAAATACAAATTCCTCCTAGGTCCTCATGTAGAATCCCTAGAAATCAAGATCTATACAACAAGGGGGGTTCCTAATGACCAACTACAACAGAAAACAGGAATTAAATGGATTAAAATTGGATTTTACCTATCGGGAGATGGTTTCCCAATGGAGGTTCTTCTTTCCCAAGACTTCTTGACCCAAGCTCCTTGTTTCCCTTACGTTGGAGGAGGAAGATGGAATCCCTAGGTCTGGATTCCGAATTTGGGGGTGGGGGAAATGGTTTTCAAAGGAGGCTAGGGTTTTCTTTCTTTCTTTCTGAAGAATGGTTGAGGGAGGCTACCCTTTATAATAAAAGCTAGGTTTAGGGTTCCTAATATAAGGGTTAAGCTAATCCTCCATGTTAAGTCATGAAGAATTTAATTAACTAAGGTTTGGTCATCTCTAGGGTTTTAACTTCCTAATTCAAAAGTGTAAATTAGGGTTTAGTCATTAGGGTTAGACCTAATGAGTTTCTAGGGTTCAACCTAAAACCAAACATCAAGAACAACATATAATTAATTTATAAAACTTATCATATTAATTAAATACATAATTAATCAAATAGGAAAAATTACACTAATGCCCTAATCTGGAATTGTGGTAGTGACAAGTCTACCCTCCTAAAAAAATTTCGTCCTAAAATTTGGATTGAACTAGAACAAGAACGAAATCAGAAAAGGAATTATACCTCAAGTCTAGAAGAGATACGGGTATTGCTCGCACATTTCGTCCTCCCTCTCCCAGGTCGACTCCCCTGGAGAGTGATGTCTCCATGCAACACGAACCAAAGGAATAGTCTGGTTCCGCAACACCTTCTCTCTGTGATCCAAGATCTCTACGGGCTGCTCAGGGTAGCTGAGAGTCGGACCAACCTCGATCTCCGAGTGATCAAGTACGTGACTAGGGTCTACCACGTACCGCCTCAGCTGTGACATGTGGAACACATCATGCACTCCCTCTAGTGCAGGCGGCAAGTCTAGTCTATACGCCATTGCACCTACCCTCACAAGAATACCGAAGGGTCCAATGTAGCATGGGCTAATCTTCCCGCCTCCACCAAAACGAATCGTGCCACGCGTCGGAGAAATTCGTAGGAATACTAGATCGCCAACCTAAAATAAAATAGTCTCAACACGTAGTCTAAACAAACAAACACAAGCCAGAAAATAATAATCTATACCTGAAACTCAAGGGGTCTACGGTGGCCGTCGGCCCAATGCCGCTGTCTGTCCTGCGCCACTCGCAGTCTGTCTCTGATGAGTTTCACCTTTTCTGCTGCATCCACGACCATTTCTGGTCCTAGCAAGGCTCTCTCTCCAACGTCGTCCCAAGATAACGGTGTACGATACCTCCGTCCATAAAGAGCCTCAAATGGTGACATCTCGATGCTGGCCTGGTAGCTGTTGTTGTAAGCAAACTCTACCAGGTGTAGATGATCCTCCCAAGAACCTCCGAGATCTAAAACGCAAGTGTGTAGCATATCCTCGAGAGTCTGAATAGTCCTTTCAGACTGCCCGTCTGTCTGGGGGTGGTATGAGGTACTGAACTTGAGCTGAGTGCCCAAGCTAGCCTGCAGACTCCTTCAGAAGTGGAAAGTAAAACGACTATCCCGATCCGAGATGATGCTCACAGGAACTCCATGAAGCCTAACGATCTGTCGCACGTACATCCCTGCTAGCCTCTCTGTCGACGTGCCCACCTTGAAAGGTAAGAAGTGGGCTGATTTGGTCAACCTGTCCACGATGACCTAAATTGCGTCCTTTCCTACTGGAGAACGCGGAAGCCCTGAAACGAAATCCATGGTCACGTGCTCCCATTTCCACTCTGGGATAGGTAAAGGTTGAAGCAAACCACCTGGCCTCTGCCGATCCGCCTTTACCTGCTGGCACACTAGATACCGGGATACGAAGCGTGCTACCTCACGCTTCATTCCATACCACCATACGTGCTCCCTCAAGTCTCGATACATCTTGTTGGCACCGGGATGCATCGAGTACTGAGAGCGGTGTGCCTCCTGCAAAACCTCCTCGCGCAGCTCCCCGCTCGGCACACACATCCTCGTGTCGTGCCGTAAAGAACCATCATCTGCGATAGTAAAGTCGTCTGACAATCCTGTCCGAACCTGTGCTCTGATACTCCTCAGAGCCTCATCATCGTACTGCGCAGCTCTGATCCTGTCCATCAGCTCGAACTGTATCTGCAATCCCCACATCTGAATCTCAGTACCGGAAACTAACACCTCAATCTCCAAGCTTTCCAAATCAGCCAACAAATGTCTATCTGTCGTCAAGTACATAGCCATCGGATACCTGGTCAAGGCATCGGCGACTACGTTGGCCTTCCCTGGGTGGTACTGCAATGAGATGTCGAAGTCCTTCATCAACTCCAACCACCTCCTTTGCCTTATGTTCAGCTCCTTCTGTGTGAACACGTACTTCAAGCTCTTGTGGTCTGTGAAGATCTCCACACGGTCTCCGTACAGGTAATGTTTTCACAGCTTTAGAGCGAAGATAACTGCTGCCAACTCCAAATCGTGGGTGGGGTAGTTCTTTTCATGAGGGTGTAACTGCCTGGAAGCATAGGCAATTACCTTCCCGTGCTGCTAAAGAACACATCCCAGACCCTTCCCTGAAGCATCACTGTAGATGGTGAAACCACCTGTCCCTGCTGGCAACATCAAAACTGGAGCTATCGTCAACCTCTTCTTCAGCTCATCAAATGCGGCCTGGCAATCCTCCGTCCAGACAAAATCCACATCCTTCCTAGTCAGCCTGGTCATCGGCGCTGCAATCCTGGAGAAGTCTTGTACAAACCTCCTGTAGTATCCTGCCAGCCCGAGAAAACTTCTGATCTCAGCTACCGAACTGGGGTAGCCTACGACTCTACTGCCTCGATCTTCTGTGGGTTAACCGAGATTCCGTCACCCGATACCACATGTCCAAGAAATTCAACCTTGTCAAGGAAGAATTCACACTTTGAGAGTTTCCCGTACAGCTCCTCCCTCCTGAGAGCCTCTAAGACTACCCTCAGGTGCTCTTCGTGCTCCTCCGGGGTCTTGGAATACACAAGAATATCGTCAATGAACACCACCACGAACTTGTCAAGGTACTGGTGGAACACCTTGTTCATCAGGTTCATGAATACTGCCGGTGCATTGGTTAAACCAAATGGCATCACCATGAACTCAAACTGGCCGTATCTGGTCCGAAAGGCTGTCTTCGGCGTATTTTCTCTCTTCACCTTCATCTGGTGATAGCCTGACCTCAAATCTATCTTTGAAAACACCTTCGCCCCGCTCAACTGATCAAAAAGATCATCTATCCTCGGCAGCGGGTATTTGTTCTTGATAGTGAGGTTGTTCAAAGCTCTATAATCAATGCACATGCGCACCGTGCCGTCCTTCTTCGGTACGAACAATATGGAGCTCCCCATGGTGATGAACTGGATTTGATGAAGCCTTTGTCCTGCAGCTCCTCAACTTGCTTCTTCAGTTCTGCCAGCTCGCTGTTGTTGACTCTATAGACATGTTGTGAAATGGGCTCCGCTCCTAGAACCAAGTCTATAGAGAATTCAACATCTCTGTCTGGCGGCAAGCCTGGCAACTCCTCTGGAAATACATCCAGGAACTCCGCTATCAGAGGATGTGGCAACTCCTCTTCTTCCGCCCTGGCTCCGCAAAATGTGCTCCTGCTCTGTTCCGCTGCTCCTCTAACGACCTCAAACTCCGGCTCTCCTGGTGGTCTAAATAATACTCTGCCTCTATAACAATCTATAGTAGCATGATGCCTACTCAACCAGTCCATTCCGAGTACAATATCGTATCCCGGAAGTGGCATGACGAGTAAGCTCACGCTCAACTCTCGGCCTCCTACCGACACCCTTCGGTCCTTGCAGTAATCACGGACTAGGATAATACCTCCACCAGTCGTGATCTTGCAAGTCCTAGCTAATGGTTCTGTGTCTAAATGATGTCGAAGTACATAAGATACAGACACAAAACTATGGGAAGCACCAGAGTCGAATAAGGTAAATGCGGGAATACAATCGAGAAGAACTGAACCTGTGATCAAGTCTCCTGCTGGCTCGATCTCCTCGACTGCCATAGCGTACGCTCGCCCTTGGGGTGCACCTCTCTGCTGCTGGTGCTGGACAAACCTCTGATGTTGCGGTGGAAGTGGTCCCCTCTGTTGTTGGCCTCCTGGTACGGCAGGTACCCTGTCTGGTCCTCTCTGGGCGGCTGCTCCACCCTGACCTGGACGAGTCTGAATGGTAGGGCAATCCCTCAGCTGATGTGTCGTCGATCAGCAGGACAGACATGTGCCCAACCTCTTCCTGCAGATCTTTCTAGTGTGTCCTGCCTTCCCGCAGTACGCACACTGGATGGCGGCCTGAGTATGCCTCTGCTGCTGATGCTGGACCTGTCCTCGGGCTGGTGCCTGGTGCTGCTTGTGCTGCTGCTGATAGGGCCTCTGCTGCTGCTGATAGTGTGGACGATTGCCCGGTCCCGCACTACTGTTTGCCCCTCCTGAAATATCGTGTCCTCTCTTGGGCCTGAGGTCCAAGTCGTCCTCGGCTATATGGGCATCCATCAATATGCCCTCGAAGGTAGCGGTGCGACGTCCCGACGTACGAGACCTGATCTCCCTTGCCAGCCCCTTTCTGAACTTCTGGGCTCGGTCTCCTGGATCTCTAATCATCGATGGCGCGAAGCGGCTTAGGCGGCAAAACTCCGCGGCATACTCATCAACGGACGAGCTCCCCAGGACTAAGTCATGGAACTGACTCTCCAAGGCTCCCAGGGCAACATCAGGAGAGAACTTCTCCTTGAAGAGCTCCCTGAAAGACTCCCAAGTGAGTCCCCCGTCAAGGAGTCTCGGCTCCGTACGAAACCACGTCAGGGCGATGTCGAACATCTGGCTGCCAGCGGCCTCGATCTGAAGGGCCTCCGGAAGCTGCGCCAAGCGCAAGTTCCTCTCGATGTCCTCTAGCCAATCATCGGCGTAAAGTATCCCTTTTGTCCCCTTGAACTCCCGAGGCATCATCCTCTTGAAGTCCACAATGGTGCCCGGCCTCTGGTGATACTGGCCAGGATGCTGCTGCTGCTGGGCGACTCTCTCCACAGCCTGGAGAGCCACCTGATGAGCATTCTCCATGCTCACCCTCATCATCTCTGTCTGGGCCTGGTGTGCCTCAGCCTGCACCCTTTGGGCCTCTGCCGACGTCCTCTGGGCATCGATCATGCCCTGAATCAATGCGAACATATGTGCCCCATCGACGGGCACACCTCCTGGATACTGAGTCGGTGGTGGTGGTAGAGGCTCCGTCGTAGCTATGGGGACCCTCTGAACAGGTGGGGGAGGACCCCCGAATAGTGCAGACACTCCCACATGTACTGGAGATGTAGGAGATGCTGCGGATGTCTGTCCGGCAGGACGAGAGGTGGCAGACCTCTCTGACTCTGCTGCTCCGAGTCTCAGGGACCTGGTCCTCGGCGGCATCCTGAAGACAGATCGAAAGATTTAATTAAGGCAATAGACACGATATCATCAAGGAATGACAGTAAATTTCTAAAGAAAATAATCATTAAGAGTAGTATTATAAGAATCAAAAAATTTCTAATTGTGATTGAGCATATTCTCGGCCTAATTTTCTATTTCCTAAAATAGGCTCGTAGCAATACTCTAAGCAAGCACCACTACGATATCGCTCTAAATGTGAATCTAGACCTGCATGGGCCACCACTAAAAACGTGTCACGACCCGCACCCGAAATTTGGGCATGAGTCGTGGGTACGTCCAGCCTACACCGCAGAACGCTGTCTAGGTCTCAACATAATATATATCCTGTCAATAGTCTCAACTTCGTACGGAGGACAATCATAATATAATCCACAGTTCTATAAATATACTCAATCACAAGCTATATGAAAGAAATGGGCACGATGAGAAATGGAAATAAAGAGTTCTATCATAAGCCAAACACAAATAAGTACAATACAAGTCCTGAGTCTAGATGACCTCAAAGAGTCACAAAATAATAATACAACTCAGTCTCAGTCTAAAACAATAATACAGGAAAAGAGTAATCTAAGTGCAGGCAGGTAGGATCTCCTCTAGGATAGGCAACTCCTCTGGGATTTCCGGAGTGAAATCTCCCTCTAGTCCTGGGCCGTAATGGGTGGGGCAAAAGTTCTCCAGGTCCTCTGAAAAATATTATCGAGTCAGGATTGGAGCGAAGCACAAACACTAACAGCAGTTTCATTTAAGTTGACAAAAACTATAAACAGTGTAAGAAATACAAGATGAGAATAAATGCTGAAAATATAAAGTACTGGAGAATATGAAATAGGCAATAGAACATCTATCAATGAATAATATACAGTGAATGCTAGAAGAAGTGAATCTGAAATAAAGAATAAACATCTAGCTAAGTGTTTGAAATATCAGTTAATTATGTGATCGGCTTGGGACTAGATCAGGCTGGTTACATATGATTAGCTATGATTCTTGTAGGTCAGGCTAACCATATGGTTAGCTATGATACATGTAATGGTCAGGCTAATCATATATAACAGCTATGAAATATGTAAATGGTCAGGCCGCACCCGACGTGAGAAGTGGGGTGAGCTATGATGCATGTAGAGTTTGGATATGATCACATAATCTACTAATAGTTCTCCATCCCCAGCTAGCACGATGGATTCCAATCACGACTCCTCATGATAGGGATCTAGGGTGCTAACCCGTGTATCCATAGTGTCGGAATCAAGTATGTAATACAACTAAATTTATAGAAGTAATCAACAAAACGAAAACTGTCAGAGAATGTACTCGCCTGTGGTCCCGATGAATATGTGAGGATCGATGTCCAAAATGGAGTCACAAAGACCTAATTGTGGAATATAAATGTCAGATACTGAATTAAGGAAATAACATGTTTAACTAATTAAGAAATGAGGCTTCTAGGTCATGGCTCAGGCTATACTAGGTTAATCCCAAGGGTATAAGTATACTAGGTTTTTCTAGCTAATAAGATGTGTTGTATATACCAAAATATATATAAAATTACCTAACTCATCACTGCTAGTACCTGAATACTTCATGAGGGAAACATTGATACACAACACACACCTAACTGATAACACAAGGTACTCACACACAGTGGTCACACACTCTCAGGTGCTACTCACAGGCACTCTAATACACACACATGCAAGTCACACTCACACACTAGTTCTAGGCTCATACTGATACTCTCAGCACACATAAACTACACACTCACAGTGGCACTCACTGATGCTCACACAGGAACACTAACACATTGTTCTCACATACCTGCAGAACTCACTGAATACACACTCACTCACACAGGTTCTCACCCCTACACACAGTCACTCACATTTTCATACAGGCATTCTCACCTAGACACTATACTCACAGTCCCCTTATCTGATACACAGGACCTAACACTGCACACTACTGCTCACTCTCACAGACACACTGAGAAACACACAGTTTTATACAGAAACTACACTGAAATTGGAAACTAAACCTGGGAAATTATCACTCACACACACTCAGTTCACTGGTTCACACACAGATATTCTCAAACTGACTGATACTAAGCTACACAGGTTCTGGATACAAGAAATACACACACAGCATTCTCTTACACACACACACTGGTTCTCACTGCTCTCTCTCTTCTTACAGAATTCTCATTACACAGTCACTGATCCCTCACTGCTCTCTATCTCTTCTCACAGAATTCTCATTACACAGTCACTGATACATTAGGTTCTCACAGTCACACTCACTCACTAGGTAATATTTGCACAGCTGCACACACAGGTAATTCCTAACTGATACACAGGTAATATTTGGTACACTCACTCTGAGACACTGAACCTGGGAAATATTATCACTCACACACACAGTCACTAACATGTATATTGATACATTCTCAAGAGAACCCAAATACACAAACATAACCCAAGGGTATCACCTACACACATTGGTTACTTGTAACTCGGGCTCACTGATACCTTAATGCTACAGTTCAAAAACTACACTGATACTAGTGTTTCCCCCACTCACTGCTGATACATACAGTGAACTCATCACCTCACACTGGAATCCCCTACCTCCAATGCACACACTACCTTGAACTAACTTACTGAATAAACCCAGCTGCTACCCAATTGCCAAAAATTCCTGCACTGAAATCTGGGATACTCACTCGCTGCAATCCAATACCTACACACAGGAACTCAACAAAACTCCACCCGACTGCACTGTGACCCAACCACACTGCACTGCACAGAAAATTCCCACTGTGCACTGAACTATCCCCAAAACCCGACTGCTCAGTTTTCCCTCAATGCCCGACTGCACTGTGGCCTTAATCACCACTCACCTATACACTTAATACACAAATAGCTAGGTAAACCCCTGTGAGGCATTTCATCGAACACCTAGGGCTGAAAAATCAGATTCCACACTAAGCTCTTGAATACCCCAAATCAAAACCCTAAAATCGAGTTCAAACCTATGTGTATGAGATGTAATCAGGCTACATGCAAACCCTTCTGATTTAGGGTCCACGAAATTGGGAAAAAACCCAACGTAGGTCACCAAAACACAAATTCCTCCTAGGTCCTCATGTAGAATCCCTAGAAATCAAGATCTATACAGCAAGGGGGATTCCTAATGACCAACTACAACAGAAAACAAGAATTAAATGGATTAAAATCAGATTTTACCTATCGGGAGATGGTTTCCCAATGGAGGTTCTTCTTCCCCAAGACTTCTTGACCCAAGCTCCTTGTTTCCCTTACGTTGGAGGAGGAAGATGGAATCCCTAGGTCTGGATTCCGAATTTGGGGGTGGGGGAAATGGTTTTCAAAGGAGGCTAGGGTTTTCTTTCTTTCTTTCTGAAGAATGGTTGAGGGAGGCTACCATTTATAATAAAAGCTAGGTTTAGGGTTCCTAATGTAAGGGTTAAGCTAATCCTCCATGTTAAGTCATGAAGAATTTAATTAACTAAGGTTTGGTCATCTCTAGGGTTTTAACTTCCTAATTCAAAAGTGTAAATTAGGGTTTAGTCATTAGGGTTAGACCTAATGAGTTTCTAGGGTTCAACCTAAAACCAAACATCAAGAACAACATATAATTAATTTATAAAACTCATCATATTAATTAAATACATAATTAATCAAATAGGGAAAATTATACTAATGCCCTAATCTGGAATTGTGGTAGTGACATACTCGGCTGGGGATAAATGAGAAATGGGTAGTTCAAAAGATGAACCATTATTTTTCCTTTGAGGGTGATGGAGAGAATATGATTCAGAGGTAATATGGACATTAACCATGTCATCCATGCGAGATTATTTCCAATCCTACTAGGGATTTGGAAATAAGATGTTTTTAAAGCAACTAGGCTTCAAAAATGGGCTATTTTGTTAGAAATGATTGTTTGGATGATCTCAGCTAGAATATTTCATTGGATCTAAGGATTGTTCTGCTGGGGAACTTTGAGGACCTATTACCAGTTTCTTATCCAAAATGGATAATGATAATAGTTCGAGGGGCATCATAACTTACTTCGATGGGGATGGAGAGTTACATGTCTTGTCTAGACGTAATACTTCTTAAGAAATTTGTCGTTGATGGACATCATTATCAAGTCTCCATTAGGCTTAGCAAGCCTGTAGCACCATTGGAGAATATCGTTTCCACTACATAAGGACCTTCCCATTTAGGCTCGAATTTGCCTTTGCTCTTGTGGGTTGTAACCATAGGTCTTCTCACTGTAAGAACCAGTTCACCGACTTCGAATATTCTTTCCTTTACTTTTTGGTTAAAAGCTCTAGAAATGCGCGCTTGATACAACTCGATACATTATTGAGCATATAAGCGCTTTTCATCCAATGCTTTTAAATCTTGAAGTCCTAAACGATCATTATTCTCTACTGTAAGCTCATTAGCAATAGCTATTCTGAGAGAGGGGATATGGATCTCGAGTGAAATAACTTCTTCACATCCGTAGGCCAAGGAAAATGGTGTACAACCAGTTGGAGTCCAAACTGTTGTACTATAAGCCCATAAGCATTCTTTGAGCTTCTCATTCCAATTACGTTATTGGATGAGACAAACTTCTTGAGTAGCTTGATTATGGTTTTATTGAAGGCATCTACTAAGCCGTTAGTTGCCAAATTGTAGGCTTAAAGGCCACATTCTAGATTCGATTCTTATCACATAAATAATATAATAACTGACTAGCGAACTATGATCCATTGTCGTATATTATTCTTCGAGAAAAACCGAAAAGATAGATCACATGGTGCTTGACAAAGCTATCACATTGGACATATTTACCTCAATTAGTGGAACTGCCTCTACCTACTTAGAGAAATAGTAAGTTATCGGGAGTATGAACAGATATCCTCTGGAAGAAGATGGGATGATAGAACCCATAATGTCCATTTCTCATGCTTCAAAAGACCAGGAGGCAGCTGTAGGATGTAAGAACTCCGATAGATGGTGTATAAAGTCAGCGTATATTTGACAAGCTCTGCATTTGCGAGCATAATCTACTGCGCCCGCCACTATGGTAGGCCAGTAGTAACCCATCCTCCTGAGACGATACTGTAATTTAGGTCATGGCTGATGTGCCCCACAGATGTCGTCATGAGCTTCGCGAAGTACTTGCCTTGCTTCAATATTAGAGAGACAACGCAACTGTAGCCCGTCATACAAACGACGATATAATGTCCTGGACGAGGTATCATAATATAATCGGAGCGAACGTCTCCTAATAGAAGTAGCTTCTTCAGATCTTCTAGGAGGATCCCATAGGCAATATAGTCTATAAAAGAGTTTCTCTAATCTTCATCAGTGGAGGTTAATTTTACGACGCAGCTCTATTCAATGTGTAGATTGTTCTTGATACATAACAATTCCCGACTCGTCAATGTGATTGAATGTTGTCTTTTCAGAGGAACAACGAACTATGCTGCTAAACCGGTGAGAGCATATGCTTCCATATTCTGTAATCAAGATAAATGCTCGATGAAGAATCCTTTGAAGGTAAAAGCTAATTCAATTGCCGCTTGATGATAAAGGATAAGTCCTTCGTACCGAACCTCATACACTCCCCTAATCTGATTGACTATCAGCTTGAAATCTCCATAGACTTCAAGATACTCTATATCCAATTGTTTAGCTAATTGGAGACCAATGAGTAGAGTATTATATTCTGCCACATTATTGGAACATGGTTCGCTGAGGGAATACGCACGATAAGTTAGTAATTTTTCAGGAGATACTAGGACTATGCCTACTCTGACTACGATATTGCCCTTGGGTCCTATTCTTGATACGCCATCGAAGAATAGTTGCCAGGTGTCATCTTCCATTGTCATATTAGATTCCAATACTTCATCTGGGATGTTATCATACAGATTTGAAGTTTCTAGTACTGGGTAGGCTGCTAAGAAGTCAGCTAGGGCTTGACCCTTCACTGATTTTTGTGGGACATATATTATGTCATAAGGTGCTAACAAAATTGCTCATGTGGCATGAGCATGCTCGGTTTGGTCATCAATATCTGGAGGGGATTCACTCTGGATATGATATAAATAGTTTGACCTATCACATAGTGTCGTGTCTTCTTAATAGTGAACATCAAAGCTAAGCATTCTTTCTCCATTGGATTGTATCTATGTTCGGCGTCGACCATCATACGGCTGAGGTAATAGATTGCTTGTTCATGGCCTTCATTACTCTTCTGTGCGAGAAGAGCTCCTAGATAATGATCCATTGCTCGAATATACAACAAAAATAGCTTTCCTACGATTGGAGGCATTAGAACTGGCGGGTTTGTGTGGTATCGTTTGATGTCGTCGAATGCTTGCTGATATGCTTCATTCCAAACAAATGACCCATATTTTTTTATTAATTGAGTGAAGGACCGACATCGTCCAGAGAGATTTGAGATGAATCTCCTAATGTATACCAAGCGACCTTGCAGTCAACGAAGTTCTTTGATATTGCATGGAGGACGTATCTCGAGGATGGCTTTAAACTTATCAGGATCAATATGGATGCCTTGGGAAGTTATAACAAACCCGAGGAATTTGCCACTAGATACTCCCAAGAAGGATTTGGGCGGGTTCATTTTTAGCTGGTGTTGGCGCATTAATTCAAACACCGTTTTAAGATCTTGAAGGTGGTCATCTTTAAGATGACTCTAAACGGCGATATCATTCACGTAGCATTCCACTGTCTTTGTCAGATGTTCATAGAAGATAGTACTCATGGATGTTGATACATCGCTCTTACCTTATTCAAACCAAAGGGCATGACTGTATATCAGTACACTCCGAGTGGTATACGGAAAGAGGCATTTTTTTTTATCCCCGGGACACATCTTGATTTGATTATACCCTGAGAATTCTTTCATAAAGACATACGTTCGAAATCGTAGGTATTGTCGATCATGACATCGGTAATGGAAAGAGGGAACTCGTCTTTTGGGCATGCCGAATTTAGATCCCGATAGTCTATGCAGATACAGACCTTCCCATTTTTTTTTATAATTTGGACGACATTGGCAACCCAATCAGGATGTTCTTCTTCTTGAACAAAGCTACATGCTATCAACTTTCTGACTTCGGCTTCAATTACGTCCATCATGTTTGGGCGAAACCGCCGCTGTTGCTGTTTTATTGGTTTGGCGTTAAGAAGAATATTGAGCTTGTGTGTAGCTATCTGTGATGTCGATAAACTTCATTTTGAGTTCCCCTTAACTATTCACGTACTTAAAGCACTGGTGCAAGATAGAAGGAACAAATTTGTGCTCGTGTATCCTTGGTCATCCCAGCAAGATATTATAGGATACGTCTGAGTCAATCACATCACATGTGACTTCAGTTCTAAGGTCGCCAATATGAATCTTTAGGCATATCTTTTCCAACGGTTGACTTCTTCCAGCATTGAAGCCCAAGATGGTAGTACTGGTAGATGACAAGCTATGCGTTGGTATTTTCAGACTCCCAACAAGCTCTTAAGAGTGATCCTGAGTGATGACCCTCGATCAAAGTGGATCCGACTCACTTTGATAGAGCTGATATATGTAGCCAATATAGTACAGAGGTTTATCATGCCAGTTATATTTGAGTAGCATATCATCTTGCGTAAAAGTTATGTTAGGAATTTTTTCCCTCACGATGTGGCATTGAGGACATGCTATAGGCTCTTCATTAGGGGTTTTGAGTTGAACTAAGCTAGAATCTGCCTGTATCAATTATTCACTCAAAGATTCACAAGTTTCCTTCGATAGAAGAAGTAACTCAAATATGTAAAGCCGGGCTGGATTATTAGCTAATTGTGCCAGTATGTCGAAGTTATATAGATTTTTAAGCCCTTGAGTTTGGTTCTTCTTGAGAGATTTATCGAAGCAAACCTCTTTTTGCTTTCTTTCTCGGCTACTTTGGGTTTTGATGGCCCTAGTTCTGCAATAACTGGAGCTACATGAGTCGAAGAGGTGGGTGGAATAGTAGGAGCATCTTCCTGAATAGCCTCATAATCTTTGAGGTATTCTTTCCCAGATCTGGTGTCGGTCATGACCTCTTCTTCCGACATCGGGGAAAGCAGGACCAATGGCAGGACTTGACTTCCTCCTTGGTATATCTATTTTCGTTACAGATCTACTAGTTAGGGCTTTCATAACCTAATCCGCTGCGAGATTCACTAGGATTCCCTTGGGGCTGCAAAGGAACGCACAGTCCCTTAACAAAATTCAAACCTTCAGCTTTCTGGACATCATATCCCATGTTTTGCATGAGACAGACAGTTTGCTGGCCGTACTAATGGAACTGAGGTTGTTCTTTATCTGCTGTGCCATTTGATGTTGTTGTAGAAAGAAGAGAAGGAATGTACACAAGAATACCTTCGTATGCAACGAAGATTTGTTGCTCGATATAGCGAAATACAATCGATTATGCACCATTGCTGGGGTATCATGCGAAGCTTGGTAGCAACAACCAAATTTTGTGGAAGTATATTCAGAACCTGGAATCTGGTCTCGTGAGGAGTGCCTCCCCAATGTCGATCTTGAACCTCCTTTGAGTAATGGTCCAGTGAAATCATATTGCATGATCTTGTTTTCTGGCTCTTCTTAGATTTAGAACTGGAAGATGGTGTCTCCTGCTCTAGATCTGGTAGTAGGTCTGGATGAAACCACATGACTTTACCTCGAGATATGGTAATGGGTACCAACCCTTGACTTTGGGCTGGGGGGAGATTGACTACTTCCATTACTGCTTTAGGTATCAGAACAACGTCGTTGGGGATTTCTTGAGCTTGGAAGTCGCCAAATTATAGAGATACCAAATTAGCGGTGACAGTCTTTTCCTCGTTATGGAGAGTGATTTCTCCAATTTTCTTTTTCTTTCTTCAGATTGTTCTCACATCACAATTTTCTTCCAGTCCCGAATAACGGGTTTTGATTTAATTTTGTACACTTTCAGATAATTTATGAAGTATATACAGAATAGAGACATTGGAGACAACTAACAGGTATATTTATTTTAATTTTTATATTTGAATGTTATGAAACATAAAACCAAAAATTTATGTTAACGAATAATTATTTTGAAATCTCCCTGAACATTTTATATGAATTAATTTTCATCATTGATAATATTTCAATCCTTAAATCCTGGAGAAATCACACAATTATGTGCAGAGATATACTATGTTTAACAGATCTTTGAGCTGATGAGGCTAGAAGTTTCACTTATGATTATTTCACATAATCTACCTTTCCCATTTTAATATTTGAATAACTTTAATTTTTCTATAATTATTCTTAATGTGGTCTAAGTCTTTAAGAAGTATATATCTTAACTGGTCCACTTATTTATTTAGACTATATTAAAAGTCTAGGCTAAATGCACTTACTCGTGTATACTATTTGTGTCTTGTAATTCTTAACACGTTGATTTTCTTAGTTTTCATGGTCTCTCTCATTTATTATCACTTTCTAGTTTCCATTAGTAGTGTTTTTTAATCAATTAATCTATTTATATTATATATTGTTGCTTCCAATTGGTCTTGAATAGTTAATGAGCTAGACAACTATAAGTTTGTATTAAATCTGAGACTAAATGTTCTATATGCACATGCTAATACATTTGGAGATTGTGATATTAACACATAAAATTTGCTCTAGCACAATAATTTATTCACTTGTACGTGTGAATGATTTGTATTGACATCTTGTTCTGTATCACCGATGAACACAGGTTGCTGGCATTATGCAAATCCTAAAGAGAATCATTGAGGCAAGGAACATTCTACAATCTGTTTTACCAATTTCATTGCAACCTTACTGCTTTTTTTAGTTTTAAACTTTCCTCTCTCTGTCTTTTTTTAGAGGAAAAAGGAAAAGGTAAACAGAGGTAATGATAATATACTCCTATATTTTTTTTATTTTTTTTTTATTTTTATTTTTAACTTTGAGAATACTTGAAATTATGCCATTTTTTAAACTTAAACTACTTTATGTAAATGTCCATCCATATTTATATTTCAAGGTGCAACCAATGGCCCATAGTTTATCATCTGAAGTGATGGAGATCTTGTATCCGCCTCCTTGTCTTGTTTTATTATTGAGATATGTTAATTTATTTAGTTTAAGATATCTTTTAAAATCTAATGAAACCAAATTAAGGTGGTACATAAATCCTAATATCAACTAGAAATGGAAGTTCAAGCCTTTGCTCATGCATATCCTATATTTTTTTAATATAGTAAATTTGACACGTATATTCGCATGAAGTCTAATCTACCAATGGTGGTAAATTTCATGAACAATCTAAGCCTACAGAAAATAAGAGAATTACTTTAAAAATTATTAAAAAGAAATGAAAATGGTAATTAAACTATTTAGATAGTAAAAAAAATTATATAACACTGTTTATGAAGTGTTATATAGTGTTGGTCAACGGGTACAAAGGGTATGACCAAACCGTTGTAACTAAAGAATCACAAGGATCTGCTTGGTAACGGTATTTTTATCGGCTTATGAGTGTTTTTGAACTAACTGTTTATGAAGTGTTTTAAAAATTCCTGCTTGGTAATTTTTTTGAGACACTGGTTTTGGTCGACTCAAAAATTCTCCAAAATCGATATAATGTAATTTTGGATGTCTTTATAAACACCCCAAATCGACAAATTTAACAATTTTATTATTTTATTACATTATATCCTCATCAAAAATATATAATTATAACTACTAATAACTTATCCTTTTTTCTTTTCTTTTTTTATCTGTGTTTCTTTTCTACTTCTTCCAAACTACGACTAATTTTTTTCATACAAACTCTCTTTTCTGCAGACGACAAATAGACACTATGACTACAAAGAAAATGGTCATGGATGTTCCAAACACGATTCGACTCTTATTAGTTAAGTGGGACCTCAACCTCTTATTAGTATCACATCAATAATTAGTGGGGGTAAACTACCCCCCTCCAAGTTAAGTTCACCAAAAGCTTCACAATTACATCCACTGCACTTCCAAACAAACAAAGATGTTGCCAATTTTAAATTTTAAAATTAAATGATAATAACTAGCATGGTTATAACTGAATTCATGTTAGGATACTAAAATCTTTATGATTTTCACCTGGGTTACTATAACCTAAAGTTCTTGTGTGGAGATACTAAGACAATTACAATAGGTTTGGTTGATTTTATTTAACCTAAAAACCTCAATTGTTTCCCATATATATATATATATATATATATATATATATATATATATATATATATATATATATATATATATACTAGTGTCCCGCCCACACAATGTGTGTACATCACTTTTTTTTTTAATTTTATTACAATTGTATGATTTTACGTGTCCCATATATATATATATATAGAGAGAGAGAGAGAGAATAAGGGAGGTGAGATGGCACCTCACTCTAAAAACAAGGGTGGCGGTGACGTGGCACAATCCCAACCACACATTTCATAATTGGCAATTTGCACTTAACCCCCTCCCCTCGTTTTGTGTCACGTCACCGCCACCTTAGTTTTTAGAGTGAGGTGCCATCTCACCTCCCTTATTCTCTCTCTCTATATATATATATATATATATATATATATATATATATATAGAGAGAGAGAGAGAGAGAGAGAGAGAGTGTGTTCACTCCTCTCAAGTTTTGATGGTTTTATTTTTGGATAGGATCAAGGGACGACATGAATATGTATCCCTCACATAACTCCTCAGTATTGTAGCAATCCAGGTTCCAATCTCATTGGCCCACATTAAGTTCTTCAACTTATTTTATGTGTTTGTGTGTGAGAGAGATACTCTCCTCTTTCAAGTTTTGATTTTTTTTTTTTTTTGCTTCAGAAAAAAAAAAAAAAGATGGGATCAAGGAGATAAAGCGAATATGAAACCCTCACACAACTCCCAACTTCAATAAAGTTTGGTAGCAATGTTTGTGAGAAAGAGAGAGATCATGTTCTCCCCTCTCAAATGTTTTAATGTTTTTTTTTTCCAGAAAGAAAAATGGAATCAAGGAGAGAACGTGAATATAGAACCCTCACGCAACTCAGAATTTTAATATGATATTGTAGCAACATGTACCAATCTCATTGGCTAGCATTAAGCTAAAGAAAGTATAATTCCACATAAATCTAGCTCTATGTCCAAATTATGTAAATTAGGAATAATATGAGAGAAAACAATCCCAAGTGGTTTGTACATATGCAATGTAGCCAATAGGTGCACCAATTAGAAAGAGAGAAGATATTAGTCAAAGGAGATACTAAAACTAGGAGTATGCTGCAACTAAGGATATGACTCATGATATGATTTTTGTTTATGGCACACAATATTGGGCTAAAGGCTCAGTTGTTGCTATTGTAAATGGCGAGTAGTCTTGCCTTATAGTGCGAACAATGATATTGAGCACTGAAGATCTAGCAAACAAGATAATGACTACAGAAATAAGAGACCACAGAAACAAGAGACCTCTTAGATGAAAAGACCAGACAAGAGAGGTGCTTGAATTTGAAGCAGAGGATCAAATTTGAAGAAATGGCTCAAAGTAGCAAGCATACAAGTTACAAGAGATTTGAAAGAAAAATATAGCTCATAATAGGTTCATATTAATAAGTACTAGAATCAGAATCAAAATGTCATGAGAAAACTTAAGGATTCCGTGTCTACACAATTATGTAATGAATTATGCAGAATTCACAGTTAGTCATTGACATGGAACTTACTAATATGAAACTTTTGCTAGCTTCATGCTTGTGTCGGATCTTAAATCACTTCTCACCCAAATTGTATACAAAAAATGAGCATTTTGTGAGAAAGATAACAAGAACAAAGTATGATAGTAAGATACCATCCTTGTCGAGCTGAGCCTCATAGATAATCAACGAACAAGCAAAAGAAAGTAATAATTTGTTTCTTCTTTTGATATACCATGTTCCTTTGAATGATGGATAGGATGGAAAAGCAAGAAGCATCACAAAGATAATATTAAGCTTGGGGTCAAAAGCTATAAAAATTTGATGCTCTTGTAACAGAGAAGAAAGATATTATAGAAGAAGAAGAAAAATACACGACAAAAAGTCTTATTTGCAACTTGAGCTTTACCCTCAATGTAATAGAGGATCAAAAGAACAACAGAAAATAGAGGCAGTAGACTGTTTTAAGAGGCAGGAGTGAACTTAAGTGATATGCTATTAACACAGTGACGATCGTTGGTAGGTGTATTGAAACCCTCGCCTTTAAACACATGGCCCAAGTGCCCACCACAAGCTGCACATGTGATCTCTACTCTCACCCCATCAGGATCCCGCTGAAAAAACAAGGGTCACTGCTATTCAATTTCGAACACAAGGGAGAAAGAGAGCTTAAACTTGAGAACAAGAAGAAATGGGATGAAAGAATAGCAGGGAACTCACTGTACGATTTATGGCACCAGGAATTCCCTCATAGAAAGCTGGCCAGCCGCAGCCAGAGTCGAATTTGGTGGTAGATTTGTATAGGGGAGTCCCACAACCAGCACAATCATATACACCCTCAGCATAGAATTTGTCATATTGACCAGTGCCTGGATACCTGGAAAATGTGTGTTAACACCACAAAGAACAACAACATAAGATATATCGAACTTCATTTTTTTATTGCTCTTAGTTGTTTGTTTCATTCACCTCAAGAATCGTAATAAACTTTCCCATTACATTGAGAGCCTATGTATTCCAATATTTGTGTTTCTTCAATAGTAACCCATGAATTACATCTTCCTAAAAACCAACCTAATATCAAATAACAAGGTCGTCCTCATATCTAAGAAGATATCGTTTTAAGTCTTTTTGCTTCAACTTTGATGTATCTTCCCATTCATCTGGTGAGCTCAATAAATATGTCGAACTCAGACGATTCTGTCAAGGTACTGACTACTACTGAACCTTGTTTGCTCCACCACCATAGTTTACATCACAAAACGAGGTCGCTGGAGAAATGCAGCATCTTAGACTGGGGCAAACTTTGGCACTCCCCTTTAAGTATAAATACAATGTTCACAATAAATTCTAGAGCACATATCATCAACATCACCCAAGCTTTCTCCCATCAGAATAGGACCAGTAATGGAGAAGAATTGACATAGCTTTATGGCAAACTCCCAACCAAACATCACCCATTTGTTCTAGTGCAAAATTCCTAGCAAAGGTAACTAGGAAGGGGAAGTGACGGATAGATAGAACCTACATAACCAAGGAGCACTGTAGAAGGTTTCATAAACTAGGAAAAAGTCTAAACAGATAAATCAGATGATATCTATAAGGAAGTACATTCATTCTACGGGCCAATTATATTTAAGAGGCAAAAACGACATTAGCAGATTTAGGGTATGCACGTGATTTCCAAATTTCTCAAAGTTGCATAGACAAGAGAGTAAACGTATCCCAAAAATCTAAACACAACAAAGAAGAAAAGAGAGTATATATTTGCTTACCACCCAAAACCACAATAACCCTTCAGACTCTCTCCAGAACAAGAACTCACTAAGAAAACAATATCTACTGGAATAAGGAAGAAATCAAGTAACATGATTTCAAGAGACTGCAATTAAGTCATCATCATCATCCAAGCCTTCTCCCATCAGAATGGGATCGGTTACATAATACAATTCAGTATTGTGTACAAATATTTATTAACACCAAACCCCAAAAAAATATTAAGGACTATGAAAAATTTAGGAAATTTAGGATACAAATAGAGCATGATTATGGTTACATATAGACATGAACAAATATCTGCATGCACATTATATATATATTAGATCTTAATAAAATCTATATTTATGATTGTTTGGGATATTAACTAGATTCCAAAAAATTCTCGAAAGGACCAGCTGCAAAAGACGTGTTATTTTCTCATCTGGCAATTAACATTGGGCACAAGAACAATCATTGCCAAATCACTTTTACCAGTGTTTTGGGTCATTTCACAAGCTACTTCACAGACCATGTCCGACATGCCTACAGTGTGTTGAGGAAGTATTATGTGAAGATGAATATGGACTCGGATGCGATCCTCAGGAGGAGTGCCCAACCAGCCTAGGTTATGGAGAAGGCATGATATAATGTTATCAAGCCGCAAAACGACCAACTCCTAGACAATTAATCATATTCTCAGCATATGAGTGCAAACTTAAATTACTTGGAATGTGTAGATTATCTAATCACAACCCAACTAACAAATCTTGAAACATATCAAGTTTTCAAGCGAATTATCAGAAGAATAAACTGTTTATATCATCAAGACACGAAACAAACAATCCAAATAACCTAATCAAGAACATACCGTCATATGTAACTTTATAGGTGGTGCATATTCTAAACATTGAATAGACACTACTACTCTAGGTGTATGAAATTATGGATTTGCTAACAACATACACCACCCAGTTCAGAAATCATATTCAAAGCTCTAACAAACTTTTAATTGGTAAAGAAGCAAGGAATGGGATAAAGCTTTTAATCTTTTGGGCTAGTTTGGATTGCGCTTATTTTACCATTTGGTGCCAAATTGTTTGCGTTCCGTATGGGTGTTTGGTCAAAAGTCGTTTGGGGGCTCAAATGGGCGTCTCCAGAATGCTAGCCCAATGAGCGTTCCGCAAAATCGGCGTTTGCGGTAATGACAATCTCCCAAACTAGAATCCAAACTAGGCCTTAGTCTCATATGCAGTGCACTTTTGAGTTCTCAAAGACATGGTGCTATGATTTATAAAAAAGTAAAAATAAAAATTGAGTTAAGGCCAGACAGTAATGACCGTCCATGTCGTGGGCTACTACCACTAAGACCCCTCCCATTTAATCATTGCCGGCCCGAGATTCGAACCCACGTCCACTCCAACGGTCCCTCCCTTACTAGTGTCACCATTAGACCATCCCCTTGGTGTGTATGAATTATAACTTTAGACGTGGCAATTATTCTAAAATTCAAACTTTTTGCATCGCACCACCCGCTGCGCGCATGTAACTATGCATTTGCACTTGGCAAACCATCAAATTAATCAAATAATGGACAAAACCCAGGAGCTGTAATAGACATCTACTCACAAGAAAGCCTAAATCCAATTTTGTTTAGGCCTATACATACATTGCACGGTGCACCGATTGGTCTTCCAACCGAGACCAAACTACGAAGTTTCTCAGTCTCATCCTCAGTTGGCACCAAACTACAAACTTTCTGCAAATACAAAGATTGTGCTACACACCAATACATAAAGCATTTAATTAATAAATAAATTAAAAGACGAAGAAGAAGAAGAAGAAGAAGAAGAAGAAGAAGAAGAAAGATTGGGTTTTTTACTCGGTTCCCTTCTGGCGGAGGATCCGGAACTGCTCCGGCGACAGGACGGCCCTCCACTCCTCCTCCGACTTCTGAGCCGGGCCGCCGGACGACGACGACGACGCCATGGCCGCAGGCACAGTCGTCTTCCTGCTGCCACCGACCCCGAGTCGAGAAAAGAAGGTGGTGGGCTTGGAGATGGGTTTTGGATGGGTTCGGTTGAAGCGCTTCGAGAGGAGGAGTTGGTGGGTTGGGGGAGTGGTGAGGGTCGAGGCTGTCCGCAGGAGGAGGAGCTGTTGCTGGCTCTGGAATATTCCCCCCATGCTATTGGCCTGTGTTCTCTCCTCTGGACTAGATTGGGCAACCTTATTTTGGATATTTGGTGAAGGTAGGCTTTTGATAATTTTCTAAAAGTTACAAGTTTGTCACTCCTCAAAGTTACTTAGGGCTAGTCCACACCAACCTATATAAGTAAAAATCATTTCTCTTCTTTGTTTTTTCACCCTCACATGAAGAACTCTCTCATTCTCTCAAGTCCAAAAATCTAAACCTAACTTTGGAATTTGATAGTTGTGGTCCCAAGTGGAAGAAAATTCTGATTTGGTGATTGTCCAACGAATATTCTTCCGGTATGTCTTCGACAATATACGATAAATAAGTTTTGTGATTGTCACAAAAATATTTAGTTTTATTTGACTATTGTAGGAGCGATGCATGAAATTATCTTCGATGAAGAAGTCGGATCATGCAATCCATTAAATATGCACTCCGGTCCTTCCGAAGAACATGCCGGTTGTTCCGAAGCACGTATGGTACGTAAAATGACAACCCTATTTCGACAGTCATCGTGTAAGGACTGTATAAAATTCGACAGTCCTATATAACTATAGGACTGTCAATAATTCGACAGTCCTATATAAATATAGGACTGTCATAATTTCGACAGTCCTATATACTAAGTGGACTGTCAAAATAGTGACAGTCCTGAATCTTAAAGACTATAAAAAAATTTACAGTCTACTCAATACATTAGTCTGTAAATATTATGACAGTCCTAATTTGGACTGCCAATTATTTGAAGTTATTAATTTTTAGATTATTTTATATTGGTTATAGGACCAACCTCGTACAGATGTTGTGGTACATCCTGCTATTGGGGTTGATGTAGAGAAGGTATTCTCAACGGATATTCAATTTGCATCCCATGAAGAAGCATTAGATTGGTGCAGAGAAGTTGAAAGACGACATAACATAGTCATTGTCATTGCAAGTGTAGAAGCATGAAATACACTGGAAAATTGTACGCGTATTATACAGTCAAAACTCCAACATACATGAAGTCCGCGTAAAATAGAGTTTCAAGGCTATGTGGCGTAAAATATGACTTCAGATCTATACGCGTAAAACAAAGCTTCAAGGCTGTGTGGCGTAAAATATGGCTTCAGAACTGCTCGCGTAAAACAGAGCTTTAGAGCTATCTGGCGTAAAATAGAGCTTCAGAGCTGCTCGCGTAAAGCAGCGCTTCAAGGCTGTTTTTGGCGTAAAAATGTTACTTTACCTCCATGCGTAAAGTTTAAAATACGTTTTTTTTTAATGCAGCGTAAAGTTGTACGAGGAACTCTTCGTATTCTTCGGATGAATTTGTCAGACAAAACAGTGAACCTGACTCCTGACAAAAGTACTGCACGATGATCGAGAGGACGGCTGTGATGATGATTTTGCACAAAGAACCAGGCTGTCGTTTAGTGACATATTCTTGATACAAGTCGTTTTTACGCATTCAAAGAATACGCTGCCTATTCTACATGGGCAGAAATGAGTTTTTACGCTCAAGATGAGACAAAATCAGACGCCACGTCAAAAGCTGTTTCTCGTACAGAGCTGGGGTTTGGGTTAGCGGTGCGGGTCGGGTTCGGGCAGACCCGACCCGACCCGATAGGGTGCTGGGCCGAATGGGCCGGGCGTGGGCTGTTGGGCCGTTGGGCCGGGCCGGATTAAATCAGAAAAGTAATAATAATAATAATAATAATAATAAATAAATAGTTTTTAGGTATTTTAAATTAGGTCCGGGGCCCAATAAATTCTAGAAAAATTACCCTAAGTCCAGTTTTTCATTTTACACCCAAAAATATTATTTCCATAATATTTTAATATTATTTATTAATAAATAAAAATCATTTAATAATTAAAATCCTGATTTTAATTACAGAAAATTCCCAGAAAATTCCAAAAAATTGTGAAAAATCCCAATTTAAATATTTTGAAAAATCAGGGGTTTACAATCTACCCAACTTATAAAAAAATTCGTCCTCGAAATTAAAATTAAGCCATAATCTGTTAATCCTTCATGTACATAAGGCAAGTCAATCGCAGTCTCCTTGCGATAATTAAAATCTTAATCATATCCACTGCAATCATTTCATGGTTAAGATGACTAATGTTCCAATCAAAATTCAACCTATGGTCATCTCTTCTTACTTTCTCAATTTACCCACAGGCAAAATTTTAAATTAATTCCATGTAACATCTTCAAGATTTGCATACGCTTATAAATTTGCCTCACGATTCTAACTATCATAATTTCCTCTATAAGTGATTCGAGTCCAATAGTATTCCCATTTGTATGCTTCAACCTTTTAAATTCCATTCACATACTCAATATTCCAACTAGGTAGTCCAACCATCAAATTTTAATTCTTAATTCAAATCATCAAATTAAAAAATAATTTAAATGTAGTCCACCAATGTTCAAATCTGAAATTCTATATTTTCATCCTCTAAATTCAAATTGACGATTTTACTTTCATTATTCAAAATTTAAATCATGTACCTAAGGTATAACTATTGGGTCCTCGATATCAATTCATTGATCATCTTAGTCACTCCTCTAAATCTTCAAAATTAGAATGGCTTGAACCTCTCCCAATCTAATCTTACTCGGTCACAATCTTAAAGAAATTTCTCTCGAGTTGACAATGCACTGTTACCCAACTTAGAATTTTTACCCATCCATCACATAAGGCTATATACCTTAAGAAAATATTCCTTAGTATGCTTACTCATGTCATTCAATCCTCGAAATTTCATCGCCGATCATATCACATATGATATGTCCTTAATTTCGAAACAATAATCCTCAAGTATGTGATCGGCCTATGGGGCATATCTAGTATTCTCTGTGTATCAGACTTATACCAAGCACGAGATTTCGTCTTTCCGAAATAGGGGAGACGAAGATCAATAATACAGAGTTCAAGGGTGAGGCGATAGAACAGAAGTATCGGGATCAAGGAGTTTAAAGAATTCAGGTGGGAAATTGTCAAGTGATTTGTGGATTGAATCCTATCTTGGTAATGCTCGTATTAATACAGTTATGTAACCTATGTGATATGCTCGGACATGTCTAGAGGGCAAGTATACTAGTCAACTATATATCTCAATCCACGTAAAGTAGTGCGAAGGGCGAATCAAAATGCACTAAGGTTGATCAGACCGTAATACACTGATTCTGAATAGACAATTGTATTAGTGTGTCGACCCACTAATACATATGTCATGAACAAGCTCGATAAAGAGTAAGCTTGCAAAACTAGGCTATAGAATAGCAGCATAAGTCAAGTACATCAAAATTAAGTGTGCTAGATGATGATGAAAGGAGGTACAAATTATTTAAGTTCACAAAACAACCTACAATAAGCACAATAACAAAAGATTCTACAAACTCTATAGTTATCAAATATAAAAGCATACCAGGTTATTAGCAAGTTCAAAATTACTAGGTTGGGGCTGAGGTCATGAACCAATAGGCACGAGTTAAATATTACTAGAAACAGTATCTACGAATCACTTACGCGCATTAGCTACTCCAAGGGTCTGCGCGTTCTCCACGGTTATGCTGGTAGAGCATCTCGTGGTGATCTTGTAGGAACCTCGTCGCTTGCTGGTAGATCCTTTACTCTGCATCCAAAAATAAACGATAAAGGCGCACAGGAATCAAGGCAGGATGCGAGTCAATAAAATAATTCGAAGCCGATGTGAATATCAAGAACGATTCAATCAAGTGGATGAACTTTTCCTAAAATCCTCAATCTTATTGCAGGCCTGTTCGGTCCCTAAGTTGAAACCGAACAACTTAGTCGTTGACCTGCATGGGCCACCACAAAAACGTGTCACGACCCGCACCCGGATAATCGGGCACGAGTGCGTGGGAACGTCCAGCCTACGCCGCAGTGTCGACGGTGGTACGCTGTCTAGGTCATTTTCTGGGATCAATAATATAATCTATCTCATCCACAATAATAAACAGGCAAGGATAATCACAGGAATAAGAATGTTAAGATTTCATAATATTTAATCTGTGACAACCAAATTCACAGTTAATACAAAGCCAGGAGATAAATCGGGGACAAACCCGAGTATTATGCTGAAAGAAAATACTAGCTAACTGGCTGACTACTCCTCAAATGTAGTCTCCTGAGTAGGAACAGGCTCCTCAAAAGTATCACCTGCTACCTCATAGGGACCATAATAGGTGGGGGCATAATCCTCATCATCGCCTAAATCAACGGATCCAGTCAGGAAAGGAGCAAAGTACACAATGCACAACAAGATTTAAACTAAATATTTATGACAAGTAGAAAAAGAGCTGACTGAGTATCATGTTGAGAATATGCATAAATAAGTGATAACAATAACTAAGAGTTAAGCACTAAAAACCAGGAATATAAGTAAAACAGGATTAATTACTATAAACCAGGGACATGAGTAAAACAGGAATATAATGAGACAGGAAAATATAACTGTAACAAGACAACAAGAACTGCAACACGACAAGAAACTATGTGCGTGAACTTGTGTATTTAGAATACATAGTTGGCATGTAGGGGTTTATAAGGCTAATCCGGCTGTCATAGACGGCTATTAAACAAGAATAATCGAGATCCGGCTGATGGACAGTCGTGTACCAACAGCTATTAAACACGACAGGGGGAAGGGTAAACTACATGCCTCCTAGTATTCTCCCACCCGACACGAAAAGCAAGACATGAAATCCAATATTCAAGACATGAAATCCAGTATTCTAACACTATGTGTAACATCCAATGGTGCTAGTAGAGCAAGGAACTAATTATCATAATATAAAGATTAAACTTGAAGTGCAGGTACTTGCCTGATGTTTGGATCCAATTACAGTTTTGTGTCTCGGGGAAATTTCTAGAAATGTGTTCGGATGCTAAAATAAACATTATCATCATGCTCAGAAGATATCAAATAGCTAGAAACGCCTGTCCTTGAGTCCAATTTGGAGACAAGGGCAAAAACGGCAGTTTCGGGTCAAAACGGGGTCCGCATGTGGGCCCATTTTGCACCGAAAAACGTGTCAGGGTCAAAGGTCTCCAAATTCACGAAACTTAGTGTCAACAGGTCAGAAACCATGATACGAAATCAACGGAACTTCCAGAATTGGATTCCGATGAGTCGATCACAAAATTGCCCGTCGAGTGGGGCCTGTGGGGCCCACGACACGCGATTTTATCAACGTTCTCAGAATCGAACCAAACTTGGGTCACAGGACCAGCGTATCGCTACGAGTCCGATGGCACAAGTTTCGTTTCAATCAGACATGTGTACAGAAAGTTAAGGCGCAATTCAGAAAAGTCAGATACGGGACGGTGTCCCCGGATACGCGTTGATCCCGGTGTGCACGCACACCCGAATCGACTTCTGCGAAATCCCACACGTCCGTATCGACGGCGCGCACGTATCGGTGAAGACCGCGCGCGACCAAGTCGTCCCGTTTGGTGGGGCGTACCCAGTTCCGGGGTGAATCGGGTCATTGTTTTTCCTGTTTTTGGATCGCGGTGTGCGATCACCACAGGACGTGATGCCCCGAGCAGTTTTTCTGGGCACCGAGAGGGTCATACAGGCTTCGCAACGCAATTTACGGAATTGAAAACGGGATTACGAGCAGAAAGATATGAGTACCTGAACAGGGCTCAGAAACTGGAATTTCTCATGTCCGTGTCGTGTCCGACACGCCGACACGAAAATTGGGAAATTAGGGTTAGGGTTAGGGTTTCCTGGACGCTGCGGCGGGTGGCCGGCCGGAGGCGCGCCGGAGATGGGCTGGGGCGGCTTGTCGGCTGCTGCTGTGCTGGAGTCGGGGAAGAAGAAAGGGCCGGCTGCTTTACGGGCTTGGGCGAGGCGGCGCTGGGCGAGGCAGCGCTGGGCGAGGGTGGCGGTGAGCGGCGGAGCGGCGAGGAGGGGAACGGCGGTGCTAGGGTTCAGGCGGGGCTCAGGCAAGGAGGGATGGCCGGAGTCGAGGGGGTCTGGGCTTTTTATAGGGCGGAGGGGGCGCTGGGTCAGCCGTATAAGGCGGAGGACGGGGAGTCGTGACGCCGGAAATGGCGGAGGCGACGACGTGGGGGCTGGCCGCCGGATGCGGCGAGGAGGCGGAGGACGAACGGGGTCTGGCCGGCTAGGGTTAGGGCTTTAAATAGGAGGAGAGAGGGGGAAGGTGGCCGCAAAAGGGCGGCGGAGGGGGCGGAGCTGCGTGGCCGGGCGGGGCGCCGCGTGGCCGGGCGTGGCGCGCGGCGCAGGCGGCGGAATCGGCCGGACGCGGGGAGGGAGTCGACCGGGACAGGGGTGGGGTTTGGCTTAGCGGTGCGGGTCGGGTTCGGGAAGACCCGACCCGACCCGATAGGGTGCTGGGCCGAATGGGCCGGGCGTGGGCTGTTGGGCCGTTGGGCCGGGCCGGATTAAATCAGAAAAGTAATAATAATAATAATAATAATAATAATAATAATAATAATAATAATAATAAATAAATAAATAGTTTTTAGGTATTTTAAATTAGGTCCGGGGCCCAATAAATTCTAGAAAAATTACCCTAAGTCCAGTTTTTCATTTTACACCCAAAAATATTATTTCCATAATATTTTAATATTATTTATTAACAATTAAAAATCATTTAATAATTAAAATCCTGATTTTAATTACAGAAAATTCCCAGAAAATTCCAAAAAATTGTGAAAAATCCCAATTTAAATATTTTGAAAAATCAGGGGTTTACAATCTACCCAACTTATAAAAAATTTCGTCCTCAAAATTAAAATTAAGCCATAATCTGTTAATCCTTCATGTACATAAGGCAAGTCAATCGCAGTCTCCTTGCGATAATTAAAATCTTAATCATATCCACTGCAATCATTTCATGGTTAAGATGACTAATGTTCCAATCAAAATTCAACCTATGGTCATCTCTTCTTACTTTCTCAATTTACCCACAGGCAAAATTTTAAATTAATTCCATGTAACATCTTCAAGATTTGCATACGCTTATAAATTTGCCTCACGATTCTAACTATCATAATTTCCTCTATAAGTGATTCGAGTCCAATAGTATTCCCATTTGTATGCTTCAACCTTTTAAATTCCATTCACATACTCAATATTCCAACTAGGTAGTCCAACCATCAAATTTTAATTCTTAATTCAAATCATCAAATTGAAAAATAATTTAAATGTAGTCCACCAATGTTCAAATCTGAAATTCTATATTTTTATCCTCTAAATTCAAATTGACGATTTTACTTTCATTATTCAAAATTTAAATCATGTACCTAAGGTATAACTATTGGGTCCTCGATATCAATTCATTGATCATCTTAGTCACTCCTCTAAATCTTCAAAATTAGAATGGCTTAAACCTCTCCCAATCTAATCTTACTCGGTCACAATCTTAAAGAAATTCCTCTCGAGTTGACAATGCACTGCTACCCAACTTAGAATTTTTACCCATCCATCACATAAGGCTATATACCTTAAGAAAATATTCCTTAGTATGCTTACTCATGTCATTCAATCCTCGAAATTTTATCGCCGATCATATCACATATGATATGTCCTTAATTTCGAAAGAATAATCCTCAAGTATGTGATCGGCCTATGGGGCATATCTAGTATTCTCTGTGTATCAGACTTATACCAAGCACGAGATTTCGTCTTTCCGAAATAGGGGAGACGAAGATCAATAATACAGAGTTCAAGGGTGAGACGATAGAACAGAAGTATCGGGATCAAGGAGTTTAAAGAATTCAGGTGGAAAATTGTCAAGTGATTTGTGGATTGAATCCTATCTTGGTAATGCTCGTATTAATACAGTTATGTAACCTATGTGATATGCTCGGACATGTCTAGAGGGCAAGTATACTAGTCAACTATATATCTCAATCCACGTAAAGTAGTGCGAAGGGCGAATCAAAATGCACTAAGGTTGATCAGACCATAATACACTGATTCTGAATAGACAATTGTATTAGTGTGTCGATCCACTAATACATATGTCATGAACAAGCTCGATAAAGAGTAAGCTTGCAAAACTAGGCTATAGAATAGCAGCATAAGTCAAGTACATCAAAATTAAGTGTGCTAGATGATGATGAAAGGAGGTACAAATTATTTAAGTTCACAAAACAACCTACAATAAGCACAATAACAAAAGATTCTACAAACTCTACAGTTATCAGATATAAAAGCATACCAGGTTATTAGCAAGTTCAAAATTACTAGGTTGGGGCTGAGGTCACGAACCAATAGGCACGAGTTAAACATTACTAGAAAAGTATCTACGAATCACTTACGCACATTAGCTACTCCAAGGGTCTGCGCGTTCTCCACGGTTATGCTGGTAGAGCATCTCGTGGTGATCTTGTAGGAACCTCGTCGCTTGCTGGTAGATCCTTTACTCTGCATCCAAAAATAAACGATAAAGGCGCACAGGAATCAAGGCAGGATGCGAGTCAATAAAATAATTCGAAGCCGATGTGAATATCAAGAACGATTCAATCAAGTGGATGAACTTTTCCTAAAATCCTCAATCTTATTGCAGGCCTGTTCGGTCCCTAAGTTGAAACCGAACAACTTAGTCGTTGACCTGCATGGGCCACCACAAAAACGTGTCACGACCCGCACCCGGATAATCGGGCACGAGTGCGTGGGCACGTCCAGCCTACACCGAAGTGTCGGCGGTAGTACGCTGTCTAGGTCATTTTCTGGGATCAATAATATAATCTATCTCATCCACAATAATAAACCGGCAAGGATAAACACAAGAATAAGAATGTTAAGATTTCATAATATTTAATCTGTGACAACCAAATTCACAGTTAATACAAAGCCAGGAGATAAATCGGAGACAAACCCGAGTATTATGCTGAAAGAAAATACTAGCTAACTGGCTGACTACTCCTCAAATGTAGTCTCCTGAGTAGGAACAGGCTCCTCAAAAGTATCACCTGCTACCTCATAGGGACCATAATAGGTGGGGGCATAATCCTCATCATCGCCTAAATCAACGGATCCAGTCAGGAAAGGAGCAAAGTACACAATGCACAACAAGATTTAAACTAAATATTTATGACAAGTAGAAAAAGAGCTGACTGAGTATCATGTTGAGAATATGCATAAATAAGTGATAACAATAACTAAGAGTTAAGCACTAAAAACCAGGAATATAAGTAAAACAGGATTAATTGCTATAAACCAGGGACATGAGTAAAACAGGAATATAATGAGACAGGAAAATGTAACTGTAACAAGACAACAAGAACTGCAACACGACAAGAAACTATGTGCGTGAACTTGTGTATTTAGAATACATAGTTGGCATGTAGGGGTTTATAAGGCAAATCCGGCCGTCATAGACGGCTATTAAACAAGAATAATCGAAATCCGGCTGATGGACAGTCGTGTACCAACAGCTATTAAACACGACTGGGGGAAGGGTAAACTACATGCCTCATAGTATTCTCCCACCCGACACGAAAAGCAAGACATGAAATCCAATATTCAAGACATAAAATCCAGTATTCTAATACTACGTGTAACATCCAATGGTACTAGTAGAGCAAGAAACTAATTATCATAATATAAAGATTAAACTTGAAGTGCAGGTACTTGTCTGATGTTTGGATCCAATTACAGTTTTGTGTCTCGGGGAAATTTCCAGAAATGTGTCCGGATGCTAAAATAAATATTACCATCATGCTCAGAAGATATCAAATAGCTAGAAATGCCTGTCCTTGAATCCAATTTGGAGACAAGGGCAAAAACGACAGTTTCGGGTCAAAACGGGGTCCGCATGTGGGCCCATTTTGCACCGAAAAACGTGTCAGGGTCAAAGGTCTCCAAATTTATCAAACTTAGTGTCAACAGGTCAGGAACGATGATACGAACCCAACGGAACTTCCAGAATTGGATTCCGATGAGTCGATCATAAAATCGCCCGTCGAGTGGGGCTTGTGGGACCCACGACACGCGATTTCGTCAACGTTCTCAGAATCGAACCAAACTTGGGTCATAGGACCAGCGTATCGCTACGAGTCCGATGGCGCAAGTTTCGTTTCAATCCGACGTGTGTACAGAAAGTTAAGGCACAATTCAGAAAAGTCGGATACGGGGCGGTGTCCGCGGATACGCGTTGATCCCGGTGTGCACGCACACCCGAATCGACTTCTGCGAAATCTCACACGTCCGTATCGATGGCGCGCACGTATCGGTGAAGACCGCGCGCGACCAAGTCGTCCCGTTTGGCGGGACGTACCCAGTTCCGGGGTGAATTGGGTCATTGTTTTTTCTGTTTTTGGATCGCGGTGTGAGATCACCACAGGACGCGATGTCCCGAGCGGTTTGTCCGGGCACCGAGAGGGTCATACAGGCTTCGCAACGTAATTTACGGAATTAAAAACGGGGTTACGAGCAGAAAGATATGAGTACCTGAACAGGGCTCAGAAACTGGAATTTCTCATGTCCGTGTCGTGTCCGACACGCCGACACGAAAATTGGGAAATTAGGGTTAGGGTTAGGGTTTCCTTGACGCTGCGGCGGGTGGCCGGCCGGAGGCACGCCGGAGATGGGCTGGGGCGGCTCGTCGGCTGCTGCTGTGCTGGAGTCGGGGAAGAAGAAAGGGCCGGCTGCTTCACGGGCTTGGGCGAGGCGGCGCTGGGCGGGGCAGCGCTGGGCGAGGGTGGCGGTGACCGGCGGAGCGGCGAGGAGGGGAACGGCGGCGCTAGGGTTCAGGCGAGGAGGGATGGCCGGAGTCGAGGGGGTCTGGGCTTTTTATAGGGCGGAGGGGGCGCTGGGTCAGCCGTATAAGGCGGAGGACGGGGAGTCGTGGCGCCGAAAATGGCGGAGGCGACGACGTGGGGGCTGGCCGCCTGATGCGGCGAGGAGGCGAAGGACGAACGGGGTCTGGCCGGCTAGGGTTAGGGCTTTAAATAGGAGGAGAGAGGGGGAAGGTGGCCGAAAAGGGCGGCGGAGGGGGCGGAGCTGCGTGGCCGGGCGGGGCGCCGCGTGGCCGGGCGTGGCGCGCGGCGCAGGCGGCGGAATCGGCCGGACGCGGGGAGGGAGTCGACCGGGTCAGGGGTGGGGTTTGGGTTTGCGGTGCGGGTCGGGTTCGGGCAGACCCGACCCGACCCGATAGGGTGCTGGGCCGAATGGGCCGGGCGTGGGCTGTTGGGCCGTTGGGCCGGGCCGGATTAAATCAGAAAAGTAATAATAATAATAATAATAATAATAATAATAATAATAATAATAATAATAATAATAATAATAATAATAATAATAATAATAATAAATAAATAAATAAATAGTTTTTAGGTATTTTAAATTAGGTCCGGGGCCCAATAAATTCCAAAAAAATTACCCTAAGTCCAGTTTTTTATTTTACACCCAAAAATATTATTTCCATAATATTTTAATATTATTTATTAACAATTAAAAATCATTTAATAATTAAAACCCTGATTTTAATTACAGAAAATTCCCAGAAAATTCCATAAAATTGTGAAAAATCCCAATTTAAATATTTTAAAAAATCAGGGGTTTACATTATTGAGATCTAGTTTCATAGATACTGGTTATTTATTTCTATATGATTTTGGTGGATGAGATTTAGATTTTACCCTGTGACTTGTATTACATTTTATACCACTTGTGGATTTTATATTCATATTACAGCATACGTATGTATTTGGTTTCCATATATTGGAGTTGCCATATCCATGTGGCTGGCATGCTTACGTGTCCTAGTCCTACATATTTTTGGGACTGGGACGTGACATATTTTTGTGGTGGCCCATGCAGGTCGAGAGCATATTGTCTCGGTTACGTTACTGTACCGAACAAGCCTGCACCTAGGAGTAGAGTATAGGATCTCATCCACAATTGACTATGATTCATCTTCCTCCTCTCTGTTCTATTCGAACAATTGTATCCTGCTTGATTCCTGTACTTCCCTAATAAGTTCCTTGAGTATATATAGCCTTCTGCTAGAATATAGGAACCCATGTTATTAGGATTATAATTAGAGTAGCACACCTATTAAGAATACAACGAGAATATAGACACCACTAAGTTTAGAATATCTAGTGAACCCTAGAATTCCTTAGTTATAGATTGGTTTACCATTACCCCTGATATATTATGAAGACTGGAGGGTAGTATAGACACTACTAGAGTAGTTAGAAGTTTTACCATAATGTTTGACACCTAGTATCACATAGTCTTTTGACCTATTAATGGAGTGTGATTGAACAACATTAATTGTATGCTAGCTTAGGAGACAGTGTTTATTCAGACAATAGAATTTAGAGCTCCTTGCCCCCATTTGGTCGACTAGCGACACAGACAAGGAGGTTGTATTATAACTATAGAGATTTGTAGAGTCTTTATTATTATTGCTTATTCTATTTTTTTGTTTTTGTTTTTGTGAACTTGAATTGACTTGTACCTCCTTTCATCATCATCTAGCGTACCTATAATTGTTGTACCACCTTGACTTATGCCGCTATTATAGCCTAGTTTTGTAAGCTTATTCTTTCATCAAGCTTGTTCACTATATATGTATTAGTGGATGCATACATTAATACATTTCAGAATCAGCGTACTACGGTATGATCAACCATAGTGCGCGTGGTTCGCCCTTCGTATAACTACTTTACGTGGATTGAGATATCTAGTAATTAGTAGATGAACGAACTTGCCCTCTAGATATGTCTAAGCATATCGTATCCGTTACATAACTGTACCGATACGAGCATGTGGATAGGCATTACCAAAATAGGACTTCAATCCATAACTGCTTTGACAATTCTTATTTGAATTCTTTAAACGTCTTGATCCCGATACTTCTATTCTATTACCTCGCCCTTGAACTCTTTATTATTGATCTCCGTCTTCCCTTATTTCGGAAAGACGAAACCTCATGCTTGGTATAAGTTTGATACACAGAGAGTACTAGATATACCCCATAGGCCGATCACATACTTGAGGATTATTCTTTCGTAATTAAGGACATATCATAAATGATATAATCGGCGTTGAAGTTTTGAGGATTGAATGACATGAGTAAATAAATTAAGGAATATTTTTCTTAAAGTATATAGCCTTCTGTGATAGATGGGTAAATTCTAAGTTGGGTAGCAGTGCATTGTCAACTTGAGAGGAATTTCTTTTAGATTGTGATCGAGTAAGATTAGATTGGGAGAGGTTCAAGCCTTTTAATTTTGAGAAATTTTAAAAGAAGGATTAAGATAATGAGGATTTAACGAATTTTAAAATCTTGATATTGCGGACCAAATATTTATACCTTAAGTACATAATTTAAATTTTTGAGTATTGAAGGTAAAATCATCAATTTGAATTTGAAGGATAAATATATAATTTCAGACTTGAACATTGGTGGACTGCAATTAAATTATTTTTCAATTTGATGATTTAAATTAAGAATTAAAATTTGATGGTTGGACTACCTATTTGAAATATTGAGGATGTGAATGGAATTTAAAAAGTTGAAGAATACAAAAAAAAATTTATAAGTGAAAATAGGAATAATATTAGACTCGAATTACTTCTAGAGGAGATTATGATACTTGGAGATCGTGAGGTAAAATTTGATATGGGTTATTTAAATCTTGAAGATATTATATGGATTCAATTTAAATTTGGATATTGATGAGTTGGAAAAGTGAGAAGAGATTACAATAGGTTAAATTTTGATTTAAACAATGATTATCTTAATTTTGAAATGATCGCGATAAATTTGAATAGATTTTGTTATTTAAATTTTTGGAAGAGATTGCGATTGACGTACCTTATGTATGAATGTGAAGGATTTAACAAATTATGTCTTATTTTAATTTCGAGGACGAAATTGTTTTAAGTTGGGTAGATTGTAAACTCCCTCACCCAAAATAGGTATTTGTGTATATTTTATATTATTATAGATGTTGAATTTATTTAGAGTATTCTCTTAGTTAATTAGAAAATAATTTTTTCTTTAGTATATTTACTTATATAAATATTCATTTAGAATTATTTTAGGTTATTTTAGATTTTTGGAGATTTTTCTAGAATTTTTGGTAATTAAAACTTAGAAAACATAAATTTTAATTATATTTTTTGTAATTTATTTAGAATTTTAAGAAATTTATTTAGATTTTAAAATTATTTAGGATTTATTTGGATATATATATATATAGTCTTAATATTAGATAGATGCTAATTTAGTGTTAATAGATATTAATAAGATTTTATAAATTATTTGTATTATCTTTAATTATATTTAAGATAAATTCAAACTCTATTTTAAATTAATTCAAATCCTGAACCTACTAGGAAATCAACTTCATGCATATCCTATCCTTATTTAAATTCATCATAATCCTATCCAAATTAACCAATCCTAGTCCTATTTAATTAAGTAGTGTCCACCATTATAAATACCTCATTCTTCATATTTTTCTTCCCCAAATTCCTCTCTTTTTCGTCCAAAAAATAGTCAAAATTCGTCATAAATTCAGCCTCATTTTCCACTAGTTATGACGAATTAAAAAGATGATATCTCCTAGCTCCGGACTCCAAACACGCTCCAGTTTTTTTTGTTAGAACGATAATGAGGTTAGATTTCTGATTATATAAATTGTTTTTCTAAATTATGAGTATTAAATTACTGTAAAATTCGTAGAGCACAGCATGTCCGAAAATAGACGTGTTTCGATGTTTTCGTGATTCCGGGAGAACCAGGAGTCAGAATCAAAAACCGTTTAAAGTTTCGGAAAGCTAATGTCGAGATCATCGACATAAATTTTCCCAGAATTTAATTTGAATTATTTACATACTGTTAATTCTGTAGAACTTCTAGGTTAGAATTTAACCATCGGTGCACAATACAAAATTTGTATGTGCCATAATTCCCAAACGAATTTGAATTCGGACGAGCCGTAAATTCTAGCATATTTTTGACGCTGAAATCTATAGAAAATCATGCATGAAAGTTGAGTTTGTGTCGGTTGACTTTTTGGTCAACAGATCGTCTCGATTTGCGTGCCATGAGACTCGAGTTGATAAAATTCAGTTTCTTTGGACAAAATTTAGGAATTAACATAAAAATAAGAATAATAAGATTAAAATAGGATTTTAGAGTAATTATTCCAGAATTAAATAAATTAAAATAAATTATCTTTTGACGTGATAAATTTGTAATACATAGGCTATTTGGACTGTGACTTGGACTCTGATTCATACCAGCAGCAAGACCCCAGGCAAGATACCTTACCAAATTGTTTACAGTACTTTTGCATGCTATTTATATTTCTTTATATTTATTGCATTTCTGTTTATTCTTGCATGTGTAGTTTTCTTTCAGTCATTACTATGTATTAGATATGTTGACACACACATGGCACTTAGTATCATAGAGGACAATCATTAGGCGTATGGGCTTTTAACCACTCTGGTAACACCGTAGTCACTAGCACACACTATGGTAGGTCGTGTCCGATGGTCGCTACCCCCGCGGTATGTCGATTGATGGAGTCCGAGGGTCGCTACCCCCGCGGTATGTCGGCTGATGATGTCCACTGACGAGCGTGAGGTTGTGAGAATTAGATCGAGTAGCCTACCCTTGCCCATACGTCGAAAAGTTGTCCTCATTTGCATTTATATAGATTGTCTTGTACAGCGTACTTATTTATTTTCAAACCATATACATGTTTACTGTATTCAAATTGGCTCGTATTTTCTGTATCTTGTTACGTCCCTCTGAGGACCTGGTCCGCTGCCAGGTGTATCTTTTCTTGAGTATTTGCAGGAGCGCAGATTTGGATGGTTACATGTGATCCGAGGATGTCTTCTCTTCGAGCTGTGATGGATAGTTGGTATTCTTATATTGTGTTGTGGTGTTGTACTCATATTGTATTTGCTCTTATATTCGAGTTGGTAGTGGATTTGTTTCCATCCAACTATCATCCTTAGATACTTCTTATTGAGATCTAGTTTCATAGATACTGGTTATTTATTTCTATATGATTTTGGTGGATGAGATTTAGATTTTACCCTGTGACTTGTATTACATTTTATACCACTTGTGGATTTTATATTCATATTACAGCGTACGTATGGATTTGGTTTCCATATATTGGAGTTGCCATATCCATGCGGCTGGCATGCTTACGTGTCCTAGTCCTACGTATTTTTGGGACTGGGGCGTGACAACTCTCAAGGGTTCGCACAGGTTGGCACAAAGGCCACTCGCAGCACAATAGCATACAAGCAATCATATCATTCAAAACGTATTTTAAAAGTATTTAGACTTATTGTTGGAATATTCCATCGAGGCATTGAGAGAGAGCGTGCACATAACCCACGAACGAGCTTTCGAAACTGAGATATCGAAATGAAGACCAAAGGCGTAGAAGCCAGGCTCTGATACCAACATGTCACGCCCCGATCTCCCGCAGGCTATTTCGGCCGTTCCCGCTAGGCGAGAATCACTGCGCCAGCGCTCCCGCGGAATGATCGCTTTGACCCATCCGGGCGTGATGTCGCACGATTTAGTACCGCGCCCGTGCAAGGCCGTTTGTTCATTGGCTGGCGGTAAGAGTTCTAAGCCACAGAGTCGCACAGATTGTCCGAGTGCCGCGGAGTCATAAACGCATAGCGATTTGGTAACAAGTTCACTGAGTCGACAATATAGCGGAAGCATTGAATAACACAAGTTGAAGTAAAGCAACTCTTTATTGATATAAACAAGTGTTACAGACGGCGTATAGCCGAGATTACAAGTCACTCAAGCCTCTCTCTCTGAAACAGTAAAAGCTTGCCAAGTGGCTACATTTGTGGAATGATTGTACAGGCGATGTTCAGGCAATGTTCACAATATTATGTCTTGTATATGTGCTTCTGTTCCGGACGCAGCGCCCAAGGCTTCAGAGGGAACTCCTGGCCTTAGCACGCACGAAGGAGGCATCCGCACCGAACGAGGTTATCCCGTACCCTGCAAACAAACTGGTGGATTATCAGTACATTGAATGCACTGGTGGGAAAGCTACTCGCCCGCTCGACAAATCCAAACACGTAATACAAGTTCCGTGCACAACTATTGAGTTATCTTTCTAGTTGCCTTAGGATCAGTTTCATGCAAGTATTGAATAGCCTAATCCGTGTGGCAGTGCGTCGTGCGACATGAGAGAAAACACGACGAGACTTACCCTTTGGCCTTCCCTGTCCAAGGCAAACATTGTTAATTCAAGCACGGGCATGTATAAGCATTCTGGGAAGGCCGAATGGTAATAAAGGGTAAGATGAACTCAGTTGTTCATTATTATGACACTCTTGTGCATACACGGGTATTACTTTCAGTATATTGCCATGAAACTGATTATAAGGCAAAGACTAGAAAGACAACATAATCAGTCGGTGCACATAACTAATGAACGTGCTTATTTTGTGGTATGGGCGAGAGGCTTCTCCATCAGTGCATTCAATGTACTGATACCCAACCAGATTGCATGCAGGGTATAGGGGAAACTCATAGAGATTCAAAGATCGCTTAACACATTGAGGCGCTGGACCGCACTTGGCGTCTTGGAGCGTGGCGCGCGGACCTGGAGCTCATATATATAAGATATAATGTATAGGAACATCATCATTTAGAGTTTTTGATTTAGTTGTAAGCCTAAGAGCATATTCATTAGAGAGAGAGAGAGAGAGAGAGAGAGAGCAGGAGCGGCTTGTAATCTCGGCCTAGCGCCGCTTGTAATCTTTACTTCATATTCAATAAAGAGCTTGATTTGGATTCAATACTTGTGTTTATTCTATGTTTTTGCTATGACGACTCTACGAACTAGTTATCAATGGCCGTTTCGGTATTTGCCTCGCCCGGGCGCAACGCCAGGCTCGTGCGACATCGTGTCCCGATGGAAACGATCGTCCCGCGGGGGCGCTGGCGTGATGATTCGGGCCTAGCGGGGACGGTCGATTCCTGCGGAAGATCAGAACGTGACATTTTTGTTATCAGAGCACGGTTTTACGTCTTTGGAATTCGTATCGATTCTCTCAATTTTGAACTTGTGTATTGAAAAGTGATAGATGCTCTCTCTCGATGCTTTGATAAATGTTCCATACAATGAGTCTAAATATTTTTAAAAAGTGCATGTGAATGATACGATTGATTGAACGGGATTATGATGCATAGGCCTTTGTGCCAACCTGTGTCAGACTTCATGGTAATAGACTCGAGTTAGAATTGGCAAGTTATATGTGAACCTGAATACCTATACATGAACACCAAGCGAGTTAGTGTGCGAGATAGAATATCGTTCTGATAGTTGCCTATGCACACAGCCTTTCGGCTAAGTTGTGTTGAGTATCATGTGCCAAGACCCTTGGTGCTAGTGAATTAGCGAGATATGGGTATCGTTCGGATAAGAATAAAGTAAGACTTAGACTAGAAGTCGATAGAGACGTTATCGGAGTATCGCTAAGGCGAATAATGGGAATCATGTTTGGATTTTGAGCTATACTTTTGACGATTATTCGTAGTGATAAGTTACGATTCAAAACATAGTTTGTATGGAGGACTATCGATAGAGGTGCATATGATACTAAGATCATAGGCAGCGAATAGGGATCGTGCTGGAGTTCTAAGGAACGAATTAGATATACGAGTGAACTATGATTCAAGAGTTAATAGAATAACTCGATTCCTGAGTAGTGTATGCGATAGTCTCAGGTTCGAATATGCGAATTGAGGATAGAATAAGTTATAAAGATTCATAGAGTATAGCTCGAACCCTGAGCGGTGTATTAGTCGGCTTAGAAATATTCGAACGAATCATGAATTTTGGAGTATTAAACGAGTCTAGCAGCAAGCGATGAGATTGAGTAAAGCCTTAGTATAAATAAACAATGCCTAGCAAGTAAGCGAACTCGAAGGAAGCATGCAAGATTTGATTCGAACAAGTTAGAATGAGTTGAACAAGGGATAAGGCTTACATCGGATAGAAATTTAGAGTATTAAAATTGATATCATGGTCGAGAAAAACTTAGTGGATCGTACGAGTAATTTTGAATTGAATCAAACGAATTGAAACTTGAGTTGAGATAGAATAATCGGGGATGCGATCGGAGTTAGTGCAATTAGAATAATGGCATGAACGAATGATAGCGCTGTCACGACCCGCACCCGATATAGGGGTACGAGAGCGTGGGTACGTCCAGCCTACGCCGCAGCATCGGCGGTAGAACGCTGTCTAGGTCAAGTACTATCTAAACTATCTCACACTAGTATCCAACTCCATAAGGAGACACGGATAACAATATAAAGGATCAACATACTCAATCACATAACTACAGCACGATAAGAAATCGAAGAAATAAAATAAGTACAACACAAGTCTAAACTGTAAATAATCTAACTCAACATAAACCAAGTCTCAGCTACTCACCCTGTAGTCCATCAGTGTCAGATACCAGTCCTCTAGGCATAGTCTGGAAAAATATTTTCCAGTCAGGAAGGAGCAAAGTATATCTCTAAATAGCAGTTCTATATTAATGATATAAACTATGTAGCAGTTCTAGATGGAGATATACGAGATGCATGTATAGGTACGAGAAATGTACAAAAAGGAAATACTGGAAATACTGTAAGTAAATGCAGGAAAAGAAACAATATGTCAATGAGCAAGAATCCTATGACTAAGTGTGTGAGTACTAGCTTTAACATGTGATCGGCTTGGGAACTTGATCAGGCTGGTTACATGTGATTAGCTATGATTCATGTAAGGTCAGGCTAACCGTTGGTTAGCTATGATGCATGTAGAGGTCAGGCTAATCACACGTAACAGCTATGAAACATGTAAATGGTCAGGCCGCACCCGACGTGAGATGTGGGGTGAGCTATGATGCATGTAAAGTTGGGTATGATCACATATCTACACTAAAATACTCCCCACCCCCGACTGGTATAGTAGATCCAATCATGGTACGCTATGGCACGGGATTCCCTAGGAAGGTAGCAAATCTCCCCGGGAATCAGTGTCTGTACATGCACAAGATAACAAGGAAAACAAGTCTTGTACAAGCTACACCATGAATAAGGAATAACATCTCATGACGAGATCCGTGTATACCAATCCGTGTAACCAACGTGTCAAAAACATGGATATCTACACTAGATACAGTGAACATAGGAGATATCATAAATTAGAAACTAATCAGAGAATGTACTCGTCTTTGGTCCTTAGCTGGTGAATACCGAGGTCCTGTTCCAGAGTATCGTCTGGAGGATCCAACAGTCCTATAGGCATATAATAATATCACTTGTATCAGATGCTACACTAACACACAATAGAAATACACTGGCCTCAGGACTATGCCAGGCATGGCACTAGTCAACTAGGGTCATCTAGTAGGGATACATAAATATACATCTCATTAACCAATCATATATAATTTCCATCAATTACAATAATAGAAATATGTAAAAATATATACTTTAAAATAAATAATACTTGTATATATATATATAAACATAATAAATAATACTTGTATGTATATATATATATAAACATAATTCATGGAAAGGAATACAATACGTATATATGTTTGTATACATACTAAAAAGAATTTAACATAATATATATATATATATATTTATATCTAAAATATATATCAATATAAATTATACTTGCTATAGTTGTATATTTACCAAATTACGTACATATATATATTAACATATATCAAAGTACGTTCATATACATATATATATGTGTATACCAATACATTATTTAACATATGATTTTAATATGTATATGCAAATCATATATATACGTTTGCCTACATACACATATAAATAGAGAAAATATGTATATATATATATATATATATATATATATATATATATATATATATATATATATATATATATATATATATATATATATATATATATGCAATTTACACTCAAATACGTATACAACATACGTACGCACACACAATACCCATACACACGTATTCATTTAGATACTTATATAAACATACACACATTCATACATGTTTATATTTAATTTACATATACGCATTCATATATATATATATATATATATATATAAAGAAGGAGGGAGAGGGGAGAATACTTACAGAGGTTGGGTTGGCTGGCCGGAGTACGGCCGGAGGAGGAACTATGGGCCGGAGGGTGGCTGACCACGCCGGAGTGAGCAGCAAGGAGTCGGAGTCGCCTTGCTGGCCGGGCCGGAGTACAGAGGGGGCCGCCGGGTTCGATGGGGATGAAGAAGCTGGCTGGCGGAGGTGTTCGGGCTCGGTCGCCGGAGTGAACAGGTAGTCGGGGGTCGAATCAGTGGAGGGGAGGTGGTCGAGCTGGCTGGGAAGTCCGCCGGAGGGGGAGTTACGGGCCGGAGCGGTCGGCCACGGGGAAACTCGAGCGTGGGGTTGCCGGACGCTCGGGTTGGCCGAGCTAGAGCCGGGGATGCAGGGAGTTGCACAGTGGAGCGGGGAAGTCGTCGTCGCCCTGGCGACCGACGGGGGCTGAGCAGCGGGGATGGGGGATGAGCTCACCGCCGGAGAAGGAAGAACAGTGAGGGCGGTCGGCTTCGAGGGTGGGAGGTCGGAGACTGGGAACGAGCCGCCGGAGAAGGAGAGGGCCGCCGGGAATAGTAGGTGTGGGGTGAACAGTATTCCCCCCCCCCTTTTGAATTTAAAAACTAAGGGAAAGAAGAAGAAGGGAAGAAGAAGAAGAAGAAGAAAAGAGAAGAAGAAGAGAAAAGAAATTTTGGAATGAAGGAGGCTACGTTGGAGAGAGGAAATGTGGGGGCTTGTGAGGAGGTGGGGAAACCTAGGTTTTTAGGGATTAGGGTTTGATGTGACATTAAATAAGGAGAGGTGTGTGTGAATGAAGGGTGGTGATTGACCCTTTAAATGTGTGGTCCAGATTGGTCATGGAGAAAAATAATTCATGTAGGAATGAGGGTGAGGTTTAGTAAAAATTATTAGGGCTCCCTCATTGTTTAAACAAATGGGTGTTGACACCAAAAATGCAAATTTGCAAATTAGCCCCCTTAAATTTGGGTATTTGCAGAGACACATAAAATGACAAAAATTTGGCGGGCGATTCGGTGTCCGGTGCTTTGTAGGGTCAGGGGGCGCTGTATGTTTGGTATGGCTCAAATAGCAGGGCACGGGAATTTACAGGGATTTTTAGAATCGGTTAAAATAGTATCCTCAATTTAATTAGAAATAAATGCAAGTTGTGTTCTAAAATTAATTAGGAGTACATGGGGCCAAAATCAGGTCAGGTCATCAATACCAATAATGAAGAAGACTCAGAACAGGGTATTACCCTAATTTGGGCCGCACGAAAAATAGGTCATGATTGCCTCCAATTTCGATTGGAACGCACAACGATAAAAATAGGAATTTTAAAATAAACGTCCGCGACAATTTTTGTGCGGCTAGAAATAATGTATAGAGAGCATAATTATGAGTTGCAAAAATAGCAGAATGGAAGGCGGGCATGTCTAGGGCAAGATTGTGAAATTTATTGGAAGACAAAAGCTAGGGTAGCGCTCCAATTATCGAAGCAAGGGCAGGGCGCAATAATTAAATAAAATACGGTAATTAATTACTACCTCCAAGAATTTAATTCTAAATAAAACAATTAAATACAAAATTCCATAATTCGGACAGGTGTTCATCTACTGGCTTCTAGGTCAAGTCTACCATCACAAACACAATGAACACTGTATATAATACTATATTTAATTACACACCTCACATAATTATTTAAATTAAATATGCTATCATGCAATTACTTAATTGTAACTACCATAATATTAAATTTTATTAAAAGTCGAAAATACCCCTGTTTTCGGAACGTGGTAGTGACAAGTCTACCCTCCTTAAAAGAATTTCGTCCTCGAAATTTAAAATCCTCATAGTAGTGTTTATTCATACACATTATTATTTCCCTCAAAATTTAAATTCATCATCCATGAAATCAGGTTATAATCCACAATGTCTTTTCACAATTTTCAAAATTCTAAAATTATTGCATTTCGGAAAAAATTCTCGAAATAAATCAGAGTCCATTTTTTTTTATCAAAAATTTCCCAAAATTTTTAGTTAATAATTCAATACTCGGAATTTAATATCCACTCCTTTAATTTGATTTTAATCAATGCACATATATAAAAATGTAAATCTCATCCCAAAAGTTTGAATTCAAACATTAATCCATCAAAAATTTTATTCCTCGATTTCCTCTTTCCTCAAATACTCAATAATGCGATATTTAAGGATTCTCCAAATGCAACATCCAAATATAACATTTTAAAAAATTCCATAACTTGCAATCAAATAATTATAATGATAATCTCTCTAAATTTCCTCAAATTCTAATGATAACCTCAATCATATCATATCCTTCCTGGAATTAATACATCATAAATTCTGTCATGTTAAATTCTTGACCCTTTATTTAAATCGGTGTTTATCCTCGAATTTTAATCATCTTGTCTCTCTTGTCAAGTCATAACTCCTTCATGAATCTTCACTACAGTCAACACCAATAATCACGGGTCTAAGAAAATTCTACCTATAGTCATACCACATACAATCTAGAGGGAACATACATGGTTATGGTCTCATTTGTTATGGTATTGCAGTCTCTGCTAGGGTGTACTACTAATTATATTCTAACAAGGAATCACGAATACAAACCACGGTACTAGGGAATCAATCAATCAGAAGACAAAACAACATGAGAAAAAGAAAGAACCTACTAACATATTACTTGTAGTATCTCCTATCTCTAACAAACACTTAACTCTGGCACATTCACTAACTAATTCCTATCCCTGTACACTGGTACCCATATCAACTAATCATTAATCCACAAGATCCATGAATATATCAATATTGCACACACCTGTCTATTAATACCAAAATCTGATACCAAGAACCTCTAATATAACCATGGTTCAATAATGCATCTAAGTTTGATACCTCTATTTCTTTAGTACCATACTCTCTGCCAGTTTCCGTTCCTACTACAATTGTTCATACTAGTTGTTCTTATCACCCCAGTGCACACCAAGTGTAACACCATACTAAGTACTGCTCTCTTCAATACAACTCTAGATGGACACCCAAGTCAGTCTGCGGTGCCATCTCCATCATGCTCAAGTCAACAGATCCTGACACATGTATATCATCTATTAATATACATATTTCTCATCCACAAAAAATTAATCCTCAAATAATCGTCAAGGTTTAACTTCTCGAACAACTTTAAAATAAAATGCATATACCCCCTCAAAATCAGACACTCAACATCGAAATAAAATTTAATCACTTCTAAAATCTTTGTAGCCTTGACTATGTTTATTGAATCAATATTTAAAATCCTCAAAGAAAAATTTATGACACAATCTCAACTCCTTAATAATTCTCAAAGTAAAAATTCATTTCCACTCTTTAATTTATAAATCCATAAATTTACATATAAGTGCTCACAGTCTCTAATACTCGAGGTGCACTCAATACATCTATTGTCTACAACTGTGTACTAAAATTGTACTGCCCGAATCGCTTGCACTATTACCTCCAATGATCAAAGTTATCATCACATGTATTTTCTTTCATGATTTCAATTTATGTCAACTGGTATATCATCCGATTATCATCACGCAGAGTTCTTACTGTTTTGAGCGTCGTTCTCGACTAACCCTCGATATAGAACCATTAGCACTCTTGGTATTATATCACTAGCTTCATTAATGGATCATCTCATCAAGCTCATTAGAACTCATGATCACATGTATCTTCTATAACACCCATGTTTCTTTACTCTCATGGGCATGTATATGGTTCTTTATCTCGATTGATGTACAGGTATTTCCCTTTAACCTTTTACAGCCTGTTAAACTGATCCGTGATACGCTTCACCATTTTTTTTTTCATTACCCATTTCTGATATTTCTCTACTCATGACACCTCATTATAACTCCTCGTGTATATAAATTTCTTACCTTTAACACACCCGATATCAATCATCAAATTGAACGTCATGCTCCATTAATCCTTAACACAATTCCTTGATACCTAATTGTTTACATAGATCACTTAATTACATAATCATGATTATTCAGGACGGGTATACTGGCTCTGATACTAACTCTTGGAACCTTCACTGATACTCTTACTCCTCTTTCTATAATACCAATACTAATTATAATAACACCTATCATAGAACTATTGCTACAAGGTACTATGCTATGGGTATCTCTAGATTAATGCCTAATGCTCCCATGTGCAACTAAGAAACACTTACAAACTCACAAGTCACACTCAGTCAAACTAATACAAGACACAACCAAAATTGCAAGTCACTAATTATCATACTAACAAGGAATCCTCAAAGAAAATAAGCTCAAAAAGGAACTGGATCAAGGACGGAAGGTATCTTTACTGCTAGTAAAGAAAAGAAGCGATGGAACAAAGTCCTGGGATAACATAAATAGATAAGTCTTGAGATGATACTTTAAGAACCAATTTAAGATACAACCTGATAATCATACACGTCTGTTAGAAATTATGACACACAGAATCCTCGCCACGCCAGTAAGCATAGATGCGATAAACGACAGGTTCCGTAACTAAGGTATGCAACTCTATAATCATGTCATCTAGAATCCTCGCCACGCCAACCGGTATGGCTGCGAGAAACTCTAAATCTCATAACTAAAGTATGTACATCCAAGTTAGGTTTCTACGTTCTCGTCACGACAGCTAATATGGCTGCGATAAACTCTAGGTTCCATAACCAAAGTGGACGTTTTACCTTTCTCACTGTCCTCATCAATATATGTCATCAGATGATACCATAAATTCTAGTCCGTAAAATTCATCTCAATATGAAATCAACTCAACAATGATACCAGGAATTAAAGTTAACAACTGGTCAACAAGAATAAACTCAATAATGATACCAAGATTTTAATTTAATAACTGATCAACAAGAATCAAGTTCAATAACAACAAGCGAGAACAGACAAAAACAAGGAAAAAGATTTAAATTGAAAATCATAATAAGATTCTCAAAGGGTCGTCCCAGGAATCTATCAAATAATTTGTGATTGAGTATCCTCTCTCATCCTAGTATCCTATGTCCTATATTTTATAGCGGGCACGCAGTAGTACAACTAAGACGTCGCACTACCATGACATCGTACAACTTGCGAAGTCTGACCTGCATGGGCCACCACTAAAAATGTGTCACGACCTGCACCCGATATAGGGGTACGAGAGCGTGGGTACGTCCAGCCTACGTCGCAGCATCGGCGGTAGAACGCTGTCTAGGTCAAGTACTATCTAAACAATCTCACACTAGTATCCAACTCCATAAGGAGACACGGATAACAATATAAAGGATCAACATACTCAATCACATAACTACAGCACGATAAGAAATCGAAGAAATAAAATAAGTACAACACAAGTCTAAACTGTAAATAATCTAACTCAACATAAACCAAGTCTCAGCTACTCACCCTGTAGTCCATCAGTGTCAGATACCAGTCCTCTAGGCATAGTCTGGAAAAATGTTTTCCAGTCAGGAAGGAGCAAAGTACATCTCTAAATAGCAGTTCTATATTAATGATATAAACTATGTAGCAGTTCTAGATGGAGATATACAAGATGCATGTATAGGTACGAGAAATGTACAAAAAGGAAATACTGGAAATACTGTAAGTAAATGCAGGAAAAGAAACAATATGTCAATGAGCAATAATCCTATGACTAAGTGTGTGAGTACTAGCTTTAACATGTGATCGGCTTGGGAACTTGATCAGGCTGGTTACATGTGATTAGCTATGATTCATGTAAGGTCAGGCTAACCGTTGGTTAGCTATGATGCATGTAGAGGTCAGGCTAATCACACGTAACAGCTATGAAGCATGTAAATGGTCAGGCCGCACCCGACGTGAGATGTGGGGTGAGCTATGATGCATGTAAAGTTGGGTATGATCACATATCTACACTAAAATACTCCGCACCCCCGACTGGTATAGTAGATCCAATCATGGTACGCTATGGCACGGGATTCCCTAGGAAGGTAGCAAATCTCCCCGGGAATCAGTGTCTGTACATGCACAAGATAACAAGGAAAACAAGTCTTGTACAAGCTACACCATGAATAAGGAATAACATCTCATGACGAGATCCGTGTATACCAATCCGTGTAACCAACGTGTCAAGAACATGGATATCTACACTAGATACAGTGAACATAGGAGATATCATAAATTAGAAACTAATCAGAGAATGTACTCGCCTTTGGTCCTTAGCTGGTGAATACCGAGGTCCTGTTCCAGAGTATCGTCTGGAGGATCCAACAGTCCTATACACATATAATAATATCACTTGTATCAGATGCTACACTAACACACAATAGAAATACACTGGCCTCAGGGCTATGCCATGCATGGCACTAGTCAACTAGGGTCATCTAGTAGGGATACATAAATATACATCTCATTAACCAATCATATATAATTTCCATCAATTACAATAATAGATATATGTAAAAATATATACTTTAAAATAAATAATACTTGTATATATATATATATAAACATAATAAATAATACTTGTATGTATATATATATATAAACATAATTCATGGAAAGGAATACAATACGTATATATGTTTGTATACATACTAAAAAGAATTTAACATAATATATATATATATATATTTATATCTAAAATATATACCAATATAAATTATACTTGCTATAATTGTATATTTACCAAATTACGTACATATATATATTAACATATATCAAAGTACGTTCATATACATATATATGTGTATACCAATACATTATTTAACATATGATTTTAATATGTATATGCAAATCATATATATACGTTTGCCTACATACACATATAAATAGAGAAAATATGTATATATATATATATGCAATTTACACTCAAATACGTATACAACATACGTACGCACACACAATACCCATACACACGTATTCATTTAGATACTTATATAAACATACACACATTCATACATGTTTATATTTAATTTACATATACGCATTCATATACATACATATATATATACATATATATATATATATATATATATATATATATAAAGAAGGAGGGAGAGGGGAGAATACTTACAGAGGTTGGGTTGGCTGGCCGGAGTACGGCCGGAGGAGGAACTGTGGGCCGGAGGGTGGCTGACCACGCCGGAGTGAGCAGCAAGGAGTCGGGGTCGCCTTGCTGGCCGGGCCGGAGTACAGAGGGGGCCGCCGGGTTCGATGGGGATGAAGAAGCTGGCCGGCGGAGGTGTTCGGGCTCGGTCGCCGGAGTGAACAGGGAGTCGGGGGTCGAATCAGTGGAGGAGAGGTGGTCGAGCTGGCTGGAAAGTCCGCCGGAGGGGGAGTTACGGGACGGAGCGGTCGACCACGGGGAAACTCGAGCGTGGGGTTGCCGGACGCTCGGGTCGGCCGAGCTAGAGCCGGGGATGCAGGGAGTTGCACAGTGGAGCGGGGAAGTCGTCGTCGCCCTGGCGGCCGACGGGGGCTGAGCAGCGGGGATGGGGGATGAGCTCACCGCCGGAGAAGGGAGAACAGTGAGGGCGGTCGGCTTCGAGGGTGGGAGGTCGGAGACTGGGAACGAGCCGCCGGAGAAGGAGAGGGCCGCCGGGAACAGTAGGTGTGGGGTGAACAGTATTCCCCCCCCTTTTGAATTTAAAAACGAAGGGAAAGAAGAAGAAGGGAAGAAGAAGAAGAAGAAAAGAGAAGAAGAAGAGAAAAGAAATTTTGGAATGAAGGAGGCTACGTTGGAGAGAGGAAATGTGGGGGCTTGTGAGGAGGTGGGGAAACCTAGGTTTTTAGGGATTAGGGTTTGATGTGACATTAAATAAGGAGAGGTGTGTGTGAATGAAGGGTGGTGATTGACCCTTTAAATGTGTGGTCCAGATTGGTCATGGAGAAAAATAATTCATGTAGGAATGAGGGTGAGGTTTAGTAAAAATTATTAGGGCTCCCTCATTGTTTAAACAAATGGGTGTTGACACCAAAAATGCAAATTTGCAAATTAGCCCCCTTAAATTTGGGTATTTGCAGAGACACATAAAATGACAAAAATTTGGCGGGTGATTCGGTGTCCGGTGCTTTGTAGGGTCAGGGGGCGCTGTATGTTTGGTATGGCTCAAATAACAGGGCACGGGAATTTACAGGGATTTTTAGAATCGGTTAAAATAGTATCCTCAATTTAATTAGAAATAAATGCAAGTTGTGTTCTAAAATTAATTAGGAGTACATGGGGCCAAAATCAGGTCAGGTCATCAATACCAATAATGAAGAAGACTCAGAACAGGGTATTACCCTAATTTGGGCCACACAAAAAATAGGTCATGATTGCCTCCAATTTCGATTGGAACGCACAACGATAAAAATATGAATTTTAAAATAAATGTCCGCGATGATTTTTGTGCAGCTAGAAATAATGTACAGAGAGCATAATTATGAGTTGCAAAAATAGCAGAATGGAAGGCGGGCATGTCTAGGGCAAGATTGTGAAATTTGTTGGAAGACAAAAGCTAGGGTAGCGCTCCAATTATCGAAGCAAGGGCAGGGCGTAATAATTAAATAAAATACGGTAATTAATTACTACCTCCAAGAATTTAATTCTAAATAAAACAATTAAATACAAAATTCCATAATTCGGACAGGTGTTCATCTACTGGCTTCTAGGTCAAGTCTACCATCACAAACACAATGAACACTGTATATAATACTATATTTAATTACACACCTCACATAATTATTTAAATTAAATATGCTATCATACAATTACTTAATTGTAACTACCATAATATTAAATTTTATTAAAAGTCGAAAATATCCCTGTTTTCGGAACGTGGTAGTGACAAGCGCGCATGGAAATTTTTTGGATTTGAGTAGGATATCGCTCGATAGAGTTTGGTTTGAGTATGAATGCTACGTTTCAAATTTGGGAGACTTTATATCATATAAATGTTTGGAAGATAGCATGGATTGATGCAAGTTAGAAAAAATATGGTTCAAAGATTGAGATAGACGATAATGAACTTAATCTTGAATTTGAACGAACGATCTTGAGTCGAGTTCGGAGGTAACACTCGACATCAGGCCTAGACGAGATCGATTATTCTGCGGGAGCGCTGGCGTGGTAAATTTACGTCCAGCGGGGATGATCGAATTCGCGACAACATGTTCGAAGATTATACAAACAAATTCGATGAAATAGAACATATCGAAAGTGAATAGACTTTGGCTTGGGATTTAAAACTTAGTCGTTTGAGGAATGCTAGATGTAGACTACGAAATGATCAAACGGTAACATTAAAAGTTGTACGATTTGGCTAGATGAATTATGACTACGACAAGAACGGTTGTTAGATGAACGTGACTTGATGGATCAATGTACAACTTGGATAAAATGAAGTACGACAATAAGGTGTATGTTTGTTCAATGATAACCATAATGTTTGACCTTCTTGTCTTGTGCGAGTGCAACTCCTTACTCGCACATGTGTCACACCCGGTATAGGACAATTATTTTGCGGGAGTGTTGGTGTCGTGATCTCACGTCCAACGGGGATGATTGAACTTGGGGGAGACCAAAATGTGACAATTGAAGGATCATTTTGACTTGTGGTTCGACACGATAAGACAAATTTTAGGATACAAGTAAATAGAAGGTATTTTGGGGATGAGTTAGTCTAGAACATGAAGCAAGACGCTCGATGATTTAGTGAACGGATTTGTGAATTATGTTGTACGACCTTGAATTTATGATTGAGATCGATGAGGTAAAAATTGAATCATGACTTGGTGGTCTAGACTTAGAAAAGATTGGATATATGGATCCTATCAGGTGTTTAAGGAGATAGACTATGCGAATCACTAGGCTTGACATGAGGCATGGACATATCGTGGATTCGGTTGAATGAACGTATTGGTGTAATTGTATGATCTGTGCTCGATGTTTAGAAATCTGAGTAAAACGAACTTGGGTAGAATACCCCGTACGAAATAACAATGGTTTGACCTTAGGGTATTTGGGGCGAGCTTCGTGCAACGCGATTGCGCGATGAGTCGCAAACTCGAACTGTACCTATGATCTTGTGATCTGACCTAATGGCTAGGCAGACGACCCTATGTCTTAAGTTAAACTGGAGTAGCTTACTTCAGAGTATCGTTCGAGAAAATGATAGAACTGGAGAAACGAGACTTAGAGTTAGGACTTCAAACTGGGAGTGTATGCTAGCGACGTTGGCATTGAAACAAACGCAATATGTTATAGGACTTGGGTGATAATTGTTTGGTTGGATAAGCTATGCGACGGTGAGGAATAAGACGGTATTGGTGGATTGTCAAACGAAACTCTTATAATTGGAATTAGTGATATTCGAGATAAACTGGCATAACGAGTTAAATCGTTGCTTGGAAGAGGTGCGTTGCTAGTAATACAATACTTGGATTTGAGTGAGATTGGAGTAGATGATAACTAAAATGAACCATAGTTCGGTTAGTCGAGTAGCGAAACGATCGGCGATTCAAAAGATTTTCACAAGTAGCTTGTCCGACATAGCTGTCACTAAGCTTAGTTGAAATACACATATTTGGGGGACATCTTGAATATGGGTACGATCCAGACTTAGTGATATGCATAACTCGAATGCAGCTGCAAATGAAAATATTCGGATTCGCATGGACGAGTCTGGCAACTGGAGTAAGTTAGGCTCAACTTAGACTTTCATAAATGAAAGATTGTAACATTTTCCGTACGATCGAAATAGTTCTGTGCTAAGGTGCAGTAAGAGACTAAGCCACAAACACAATGATTGAATAATAGAGTCATTCAATAAAGTGGTTAAGTACACGTGCAAAAGGTGTCACGCTCCAGTTCCAAAATACGTAGGACTAGGAATACGTATGCATGCCAGGCGTATGTATATGGCAACTCTAATATATGGATACCATAATACACACGTACATTGTATTATGAATATTAACTCACATGTGGTACATATATTTTCACAAGTCACAGGGCATAACTAGATCGCATCCATAGAATCAAATAACCAATCAACTATATAACTGAATCAAGTATAAAATGCTTGATAAGAACAAGTAGTTGGGTGAAGACAAATCCACTACCAAATTAGAATATAAGAGAAACAAAATAAGTACATCTAATGAACAATGGGACTCGAAGAGAGACCTCCTCGAAAGAGAATGGAGTAGCTAGTCCTGATCCGTGCTCCTGCGAATAGTCAAGATCGTCTACACCTGGAAAGGGACTAGGTCCTCTGAGGGACATAACAAGATACAAAATACAGCATGCCAATTGAATACAGTAAAACATGTATGATAGATAGAAAATATATAAGTACGCTGTACTAGATAATCTATATGAATTGCATAATGAGGACAACCTTTTCGACGTATGGGTAGGTGTAGGATACTCTATCTATCTCACAACTCACACACACGTCCATGAACATCAGAAGCCGTCATACCTCGAGGGTAGCGACCATCGCGATACCAGAAATCGACATACCTCGAGGGTAGCGACCAGCGCAACACAACTACCGTAATGCGTGCTAGTTACTACGGTTTACCAGAGTGGGTAGCCCATACGCCTACTGTTTGTCCTTCCCTCCCACGATACTATGTGTCAAGTGTGTGTCAACATATATAGTATATAATTATGACTAAAAGAAACACATATATAATGAGTATATAAAAATATGATAAGCATGCAAAATACTATAAGCAATTTGGCAAGGTATCTTGCCTGGTAAGAAAGCTGCGAAGTGTAAGCGTCCAGACGTCAAGCACAAGGGATCAGAACTATGGCACCAGAATGAACATCTCCGGATGCTGAAATAAATATCACAAACGTTCCCAGAATAAGCGAGATAGCTAGAAAATACTACCCTTTCGTCCAATTTGGACATAGGGGCAAAACTGTAATTTCAGGTCAAAGCGGGATTCACATGTGGCCCACTTTGCACCGAAATATGTGCCAGAGATAAAGGTCTCTAAATGGGATAAATTATAGGTCAAATAAATTCTAAACGTCGATACGAACTCAACGGTATGTCCAATTTTGGATTCCGGTGAGCCGGTCACAAATTCGTCCTTCAAGTCAACCCGTGGGGCCCGCGAATATGCGGCTTGGTCAACTGTCTCAGAATCGTATAAAACATGGGTCACAGGACCAGCGTGATACCACAAATCCAATGGTGCAAGTTTTATCGCATTCTGACGAGCGTACACAAATTGGAGTGGTATTTTGCAAAAGTTGAGATACGGAGACTTTTTACGGATACGGGTTGATTCCGACGTGCACACACGTCCGAATCAACTTCCGCGAAAGCCCACACGTCAGGATATACCATACGCGCTTTTCGGTACAATTGGTACGCAACAAGACGGTCCTGTTTGGCGGAACACACTCCGTATCACAAATTTTTAGTTTTAAAATGTCAAGTTTTTGGTCGTTTTGGAGGTCAAATAATTTAACACATAAAATGGATTAATAAAAACTAAAAGAACAAAAAAATTCTCGGTTATATTGGAAAGAAAACCTTTCAATTAAATTTTGAAAATATTAAACAGGTTGGTGGCAAATTAGGCATGAACATGGGGGTTTGGTGTTAAAATTCTGGACTGTTTTTGCTCAGTTTTTCGGTCATTTTTTGGTCAATTTTTCGACCAATCCGGGACACAAAAATTTGTCCCGCTTGAATAAAAATACTAGAGGGTTAGGTTGTGAACGTACAAGGATAAACCGCTCGAGAAAAGGACGAGAGATGAGAGATATATGTTACCTTGAAGATGGGACGACGGGGCTGTGTTACTGCGCTATGCGCGCACGCGGACGACGGACTACTGCGGTCGGCGGCTGCTGCGGCGGCCCGCGGCTGCGGCGGCGCGACGCGGCGGCGGTGGGTCGGCGGCGTCGGGGGGTTGGCCGGAGGTCGGGACTAGGGTTAGGATTTGAGTTGATTATATATATATATATATATATATATATATATATATATATATATAGGCAGGGAGGAGAAGAGACTGTGCCGCGCGGGGTCCTGGGTGTTGTGGGTCTGCGGGTGGGTAGTTAGGATGGGTTGTTAGTTTATTAAGTAGTTTAGGTGTTTAGGTTATTAGGATTAGTATCTTTTTCTTTTCTTTTCCTTTTCCTTTTTCTTTTTCATTTATTAATATTACTAATACTATTACTATTAGTAATATTATTATTATTATTATTATTATTACTACTACTACTATTATTATTATTATTTCTACTATTACTATTTCTATTATTATTATTATTATTTTTAATAACTATATATTTATTATTACTATTATTATTATATATTTATTTACATATATATCTACATATATAGATGAGACTATATAAAAATTCAAAATGAACATTTGCACATAGAATAAATTCTAGAAAATCTATTGCCCTTCAACAAGACTCTAAAATAATAAAATTATTTTGTGAAATAAGTCTAAATGAGTATTTATATAACTAAATTAATAAAATTTATTTTCTAATTAATTATGAAAATACTTTAAAAATTCAATAATTTAATAAAATACTTAAAATAAAATTTAAAATTTTAGGGGGTTTACATTCTACCCAACTTACAATAATTTTGTCCTCGAAATTAACACTAACCCATATTCGTAATAAATTACTATAGCTATTAACACTTCATTCCTAGCTTGCAGCGCTTCCTAAAAGGTTATGGTCAGCCATCCTAACACTTTCCTCCCTTATTGTCTGTACACTATTTTTTTATCCTCTAACTCATCTACACTACCCAACTTACAAGAATTCTACTAGTAGTCAAAGTCTTTTGAGGCTATTGTCTAGGTTGTAAGACAAATTTATTCATTGGGTAAAAATTTTTGGGATACTTGTCTAGAATCTCATAACCATGATTTTTCTCTGTAACCGTCAAGTATCGTAGTATAATACTACCACGCCACCTGACCAGTATGTTTGCAAATAATTCGACTACTCTACTATAATGGTCTAGCTGCAGCTGTCGCTATCTCACCAATGAATTGTCATAGTCATCAGTTCATAACAAGTGCCTTCAACTCTTTCCTAAGCTTAGTCTAAGTTTTAGGGCAAAAATTAAGGTCTTGACTAACTTTATAAAACTATTAGAAGTATGAACTATTTTAACAATCCAACTAATTCATGTTAGACTAAAGGATGCTACTTAAGGTTTAAAAATAATAAGAGAATACAGATATTGTTATAGTGCATATACATAAGGGTTATCATTATGAACTCATCTTTTTAGTTATTAATTATTACTAACCCGGTTATGTTTTAACTAAAAAAATAAGGGTGAGTGTAACACCCTATTTTTTTAAAATTTTAAAATGAATTTTCTAGAATTTTTGGTAATTTTTAATTATTTATTAAAATGTCCTTCAGGGATTAATATTTTTATGGATTAAAATAATTATTAAAATATTGCAAAAATTATATTTTTGGGTGTATTATTAATTATTGGATGTTGTGTAATTTTTCTGAAATTTATTGGGCTCAAAAACTATTTTTTAATTGCTAAAAAACTCCCGTTTTAATTAAACTGGGTTGAACCGGGCTCAAACCGGACTGAACCCGGTCCAACCGAACCGGACCGGCCTAACCCAACTAAACCCGACCCAAGACCTAACGGGTCGGATCAGATCGGACCCGACCCGACCCGACCCGAAACTGACCCAACCCAAACCTCGCTCCCCTCTCTCTCCTCTCCCCACGAACTCCCTCACCCCGACCCCGCGGCCAACGACCCCCCCCCTCTCCCCCGCGTTTCCCGGCCACGCCCCGTCCCCGCTCCGCGGCCACGACCCGCCCACGTCCCTCGCCTCGCTCGGCCTTCCCGCTCCCCCTCTCCCTCTTTCCTTCCCTATAAAACCCCCCGCGGAACCCCACTCCACCGCCACCATCACCACCGCCACCGCCAGCCTCCGTCCCGACGTCCCCGCCGCCTCCGCGAGCCCCCGACGACGGTGACGAGCCCCCGACGGCCCCAGTAGCCGCAACCCGCCTCCGCCGCAGCTCCGCCGCCGGCGAGCTCCGTCACCCCGTGGTCGCCGCGCCGTCAACAACATATGATCCGTGAGGTACCCCTCTTCTAGCTCGCATAACTCCCTGTGCGTAGATCCAATTTCCGTTCTGTCGAATCCTACGCGTAGACCGCATGACCCCCTCGAAATCTGTGTAACTCGTTCGGGGTATCGCGTCCTGTGTAGGTCGCAAATCGCGACGCAAAATCAGGAAAAACTCCCATTTCTGAAAATTCAGAAATTCGTCCTGAACTCGCAAGTTCACGACCATTTTGCGTGCAACCTGTTAACTGTTTTTAAAATCTACTTAAACAGTAATTTAGACTTTATGACCAAGTTTTAAAACCCTATTTTTGCTCAATTTATTGTGTTGTATGTTGTGTTTTATTCGAGGGTGAAAATAGCCAAAAACTTGGTTATTTAAAACCTAATTTTTCTCGGAACTAGGTGCGCCCCGCTAAACGAGGCGATTTGGTCGTATGCGAACTTCATCGAAAGGTCGCATCGTTAATATGGACGTATGGGATTTCGCGGAAGTTGATTTGGATGTGCGTGCACACCGGAATCAACGCGTATCCGTCGACAACGCCCCGTATCATCCCTGTTCTGAAACTCGTTGTAACTTTGTGTGTGCTCGTTGTTTTGAAACGAAACTTGCGTCATCAGACTCGTAGCATTTTTCTGGTCCTGTAACCCAAGTTTGGTTCGATTCTGAGAACATTGACAAAATCCCGTATCATGGGCCCCACGGCTCCACTTGACGGACGATTTTGTGATCGGCTTATCGAAATCCAGTTCTGGACATTCCGTTGGGTTCATATCGTCGTTCTAGACTTGTAGACACTAAGTTTGACGAATTCGGAGAATTTTGTTTCTGGCACATTTTTTGGTGCGAAGTGGGCCACATGTAGACCCCACTTTGACCAGAAACTGTCACTTTTGTTTCTGTGTCCAAATTGGACTTATGGACAGGAAATTCTAGCTATTTGATATCTTCTGAGCATGATGGTAATATTTGTTTCAGTATCCGGAGATGTTCATGAATATTTCACGAATACGAGAGCAGCAGTTGGAAACCAAACACCAGGCAAGTGTGCCTTGGCAACTCGCAGTGATTCCTGTTACAGTATTTGTTTGAGTTCTTTGTACATATAAATATACTCTTGATATTAATGTTCAACCTAGGACCGCGTGACATTGCTTAGCGTCTGAATAACATTCGGGTGCCAACACCGTACGCGGAGTTGTGTAACGTCATTAGAGATTGATATCGCGACCCTATACATTTTCGTGCTTGCATTATCGAGTACGTCATACCATAGGACACTTGACATTGTTCATGGGACAGAATCTTCCTGAGATATTCATGGTGATTCTGTATAGGTTACATAATTTGTGACGTAGATATTACATATGCTTAGCTATCATTATGACTCGTTGCATTATTTAGAGGTCATGATCTTGCGTGTTATGGACATGAGACATCGTGGATATGAGACGTATGATTACATTGGGTGGGGAGACACATACCATACTACAGGCTAATTATTGATATATATTATACTACTTGCTTTGGCATATATACGGGAGTCGTGATACTGCTTGCTTTGGCATATATACGGGAGTTAAAATACTAAATGCTGCTATGGGTTTCCCCGACACAGAGCCTATAATAGTTTCAGCCTAAGTATGATTAATGCTCTCATTTGCATATCACATAGCTGGTTACATAGTTTGCCTATTGATACATTTATATACTGTATTTATTTTGGCATGCTGTTTCTTGTACCTTGTTACGTCTCTCTGAGGACCTGATCCCTTGCCAGTTTTGCAGCATAGACCGTTGTGGACCCGGTTTGGAGTTGCTGATGTGTGTTGCTTTGTCATGCAGGAATTTGGTGTCAGGTACTTATATCATTTCTTCCGAAATATTGGTTATTATTCATATTGTTTATTTATCTGCTGATATAGCCTAGTATTATAGACTCATATTCCTTTTCGAGTCTATTCGAGCTTATGGGTTACTAGCGGCCGACTTTAGCGCATGTAGCTCATTCTTGTATATCCTGATCATTGTGGATTGAGGTATAGATATTCATATTTACTTGACTACATAGATAGTGACCCTTCTAGTACAGCTTATACGTATTCGAATCGGACCAGAGTCTGGTCGAATGCGTAGCTGTCATGTTACGTATTCCTAGTCCTACGTATTTTGGGACTGGGGCGTGACAGTGAGGTTGAAGTAAACCAAACAATTCATGATGGCACGAAAAGATGCAACTACGATAGGAAGAATTAAGCATGGGACAAGGAATGGATATAGAAGAGAAGATGAGCAACCCAATGGGACGAGATGGTGATAGGAAAGAGAATACTACTACTGCTACTCGTGTCATCCATTAGCATCGTGGGTATGCCATCTAGTTAAAATATCAATATATCCTCAAAAAATTTAACACCAAATATATCACATGTGATATTCCTTTAATTATAAAAGATAGCCACAAAGTAATGTGATTGGCCTATGGGGTATATCTAGTACTCTCAGTGTATCAAACTTATACTAAGCACGAGCGTTCGTCTTTCCGAAATAGGGGAAGACGAAAAACAATAATAAAGAATTCAAGGAGGAGGTGATAGAATACAAGTACGGGTTCAAGGCGATTTAAAGAATTCAAAAAGAGAGTTGTCAGGGCAGTTGTGGATTAAAATCTTATTTTGGTAAATTCTTATTCGCATGCTCATATCAGTACAGTTATGTAACTGATACGATATGCTCGAACATGTCTAGAGGGCAAGTATATTCGTCTAACAAGCTGAGTCAACTATATCTCAATCCACGTAAAGTAGTTATGCGAAGAGCGAACCAAGTGCATTTAGGTTGATCAGACCGTAAACACTAATTCTGATTTAGACAATGTATTAATAGGCGTCCCCAATAACACATGTCATGAACAAGCTCGATAAAAGAATAAGCTTGCAAAAATAGGCTATAAAATAGCAGCATAATCGGAGGTAGTCCAGAAAATTATAAGTACGCTAGATTATGATGAAAGAAGGTACAAAATAATTCAAGTTCACAAAGAAGATAAGACTTGTCCGGTGTTGTGCCTCTACAGTTGCCATACTAACTTCTTGTCTAAGTCTCTAGTCGACCAAATGAGGGTATAGGCCTCTAATTTCTACAGTTTGGGTTAACACTATCTTCTTATGCAAGCCTATAGTTGGTGTCATTCAATTATAATGCATTAATGGGTCAAAAGAACTATGTGATACTAGGTTATGAGGCATACTACCAAACTTACAAGAATTTAACTAATAGTGTTTTTGAATAATAGAGTGTATATACCTAGGACAAGTCATCTTCCTAACCCCTATCAAGCACGAAAGAAAACATAAGATTAACGTTGTGAAAGGATCAAGCAAGATGCAATGCAAGCAATCAAATAAGAATGCAAAATAAAATCAAGGGCGGTGATTAAATAAGTGAATGAGATCCTATACTCTAATCTTATGCGCAGGCTTGCTCGGTACAGTAACGTAACTGAGACAATATGCTCTCGACCTGCATGGGCCACCACAAAAATATGTCACGCCCCAGTCCCAAAATACGTAGGATTAGGAATACGTAAGCATGCCAGCCGTATGTATATGGCAACTCCAATATATGGATACCATAATACACACGTACGCTGTATTATGAATATTAACTCACATGTGGTACATATATTGTCACAAGTCACAGGGCATAACTAGATCTCATCTACAGAATCAAATAACCAATCAACTATATAACTGAATCAAGTATAAAATGCTTGATAAGAACAAGTAGTTGGGTGGAGACAAATCCACTACCAAACTAGAATATAAGAGAAACAAAATAAGTACATCTAATGAACAATGAGACTCAAAGAGAGACCTCCTCGAAAGAGAATGGAGTAGCTAGTCCTGATCCGTGCTCCTGCGAATAGTCAAGATCGTCTACACCTGGAAAGGGACCAGGTCCTCAAAGGGACATAACAAGATACAAAAAATAGCATGCCAATTGAATACAGTAAAACATGCATGATAGACAGAAAATATATAAGTACGATGTACTAAACTGTAAACTCCCTCACCCAAAATAGGTATTTTGTGTATATTTTATATTATTATATTTATTATAAATGTTAAATTTATTTAGAGTATTCTCTTAGTTAATTAGAAAATAAATTTTTTTAGTATATTTACTTATATAAATATTTATTTAGAATTATTTTTAGGCTATTTTAGATTATTGGGATTTTTCCATAATTTTTAGTTAATTAAAAACTAGTAACACTAATTTTCTAGGACTTTGAAGAATTTATTTTATGTTCAAACTTAATTTAAAATATCCCAAACTTTTATGTTAGGTTCTAAATAATAAAATATATTTTCTAGAATTTTTTGGGAATTTTCTGATTAATTTTAGCATTTATTTTGAGTTAATTATGAAAAACTGAATTAAAAAACTAATTTCTGAAAAAGAAATCCCAAAAAGTAATTAATTCTGCCCAGTCAGCAAGCAGGGGGCCCACCTGTCAGCCTCCAGCAGTGAACAGTGTCGGGCCCGCCTGTCAGTGACCGCTGAGTGGGTGCGAGCCGAGCCGAGCCGACCTCGAGCCGAGCCGAGTCAGAGTTCGACTCGGACTCAGCTGAGCCGAGCCGCGTCAGTTCCTGACCGTCCGATCTGAGCGGGCAGCCCTGGATTGCTGCCATGTGGCGCGCTGTGAGCCGTGGCTGCACTCTCTCTCTCCTCTATATATATAATAGTTTAGATATTAATTTCTAGGGTTTTTCTTCAGCCGATTTTTGGAGAATTGTCATCTAGGGTTCCTTCATCTTCCAGAAGCCATTGCGCATTGCTCCGGACTCCAAACGAGGCCTAGTTTCTTGCGTTAGAAAGATATTGAGGTTAGATTTCTGATTATATAAATTTTTTTACTAAATTATAAGTATTAAATTCTGGAAAATTCGTAGAGCACAGCATGTTCGGAAATAGACGTGTTTCGATGTTTTCGCGATTCCGGGAGAACCAGGAATCAAAATCATGAACCGTTTGAAGTTTCGGAAAGCTAATGTCGAGATCATTGACATATGTTTTTCCCAGAATTTAATTCGAAGTATTTATATACTATTAATTCTGTAGAACTTCTAGGTTAGAATTTAACCATCGGTGCACGATACAAAATTTGTATGTGCCATAATTCCCAAACGAATTTGAATTCGGACGAGCCGTAAATTTCAGCATGTTTTTGACGTTGAAATCTATAGGAAATCATGCATGAAAGTTGAGTTTGTGTCGGTTGACTTTTCGGTCAACAGATTGCCTCGATTTGCGTGCCATGAGTCTCGAGTTGATAAAATTCAGTTTCTTTGGACAAAATGTAGAAATTAACATAAAAATCAGAATAATAAGATTAAAATAGGATTTTAGAGTAATTATTCCAGAATTAAATAAATTAAAATAAATTATCTTTTGACGTGATAAATTATAATACATAGGATATTGGATTTGTTCTGCGCGACTTCTGGAGCAGGTTATTGGTACATCGCAGCTTCCTTACCAGGCAAGATACCTTGCCAAATTATTACAGTACTTTTGCATGCTATTTATATTTCTTTATATTTATTGCATTTCTGTTTATTCTTGCATGTGTAGTTTTCTTTCAGTCATTACTATGTATTAGATATGTTGACACACACATGTCACTTAGTATCATAGAGGACAATCATTAGGCGTATGGGCTTTTAACCACTCTGGTAACACCGTAGTCACTAGCACGAACTATGGTGGGTCGTGTCCGATGGTCGCTACCCGAGAGGTATGTCGATTGATGGAGTCCGAGGGTCGCTACCCCAGAGGTATGTCTGCTGATGATGTCCACTGACGAGCGTGAGGTTGTGAGGATTAGATCGAGTAGCCTACCCTTGCCCATACGTCGAAAAGTTGTCCTCATTTACATTCATATAGATTGTCTTGTACAGCATAATTATTTATTTTCAAATATTATGCATGTTTACTGTACTCAAATTGGCTCGTATTTTCTGTATCTTGTTACGTCCCTCTGAGGACCTCGTCCTCTGCCAGGTGTATCTGTTCTTGAGTATTTGTAGGATCGCAGATTTGGATGATTACTTGTGATCCGAGGATGTCTTCTCTTCGAGCTGTGATTGATAGCTGGTATTCTTATATTATGTTGTGGTGTTGTACTTATATTGTATATACTTTTCCATTCGAGTTGGTAGTGGATTTGTTTCCATCCAACAATCATCCTTAGCTACTTATATTGAGATCTAGTTATATAGATGTTGGTTATTTGTTTATATTTGATTTTCTGTGGATGAGATTTAGATTTTACCCTGTGACTTTTATTACATTTATACCACTTGTGGATTTGATATTCATATTACAGCGTAAGTGTGGATTTTGTTTCCATATATTGGAGTTGCCATATCCATGCGGCTGGCATGCTTACGTGTCCTAGTCCTACGTATTTTGGGACTGGGGTGTGACATAAACAATCTATATAAAATGCATAATGAGCACAACCTTTTTGATGTATGGGTAGGTGTAGGATACTCTATCTATCTCACAACTCACACACATGTCCATGAATATCAGAAGCCGTCATACCTCGAGGGTAGCGACCATCGCGACACCAGAAATCGACATACCTCAAGGGTAGCGACCAATGCGACACAACTACCATAGTGCGTGCTAGTTACTACGGTTTACCAGAGTGGGTAACCCATACGCCTAATGATTGTCCTCCCCTCCCATGATACTATGTGTTAAGTGTGTGTCAACATATATAGTATATAATTATGACTAAAAGAAACACATATACAATGAGTATATAAAAATATGATAAGCATACAAAATACTATAAATAATTTGGCAAGGTATCTTACCTGGCAAGAAAGCTGCAAAGTTTAAGCGTCCAGACGTCAAGCACAAGGGATCAGAACTATGGCACCAGAATGAACGTCTCCGGATGCTAAAATAAATATCATCAACGTTCCCAGAATAAGCGAGATAGCTAGAAAATACTACCCTTTCGTCCAATTTGGACACATGGACAAAATGGTAATTTCAGGTCAAAACGGGGTCCACATGTGGCCCACTTTGCACCGAAATACGTGCCAGAGGTAAAGGTCTCTAAATGGGACAAATTATAGGTCAACATATTCTAAACGTTGATACGAACTCAACGGTATGTCCAATTTTGGATTCCGGTGAGCCGATCACAAATTCGCCCTTCAAGTCAACCCGTAGGGCCCGCGAATATGCGGCTTGGTCAACTGTCTCAGAATCGCGTAAAACTTGGGTCATATGACCAGCGTGATACCACGAATCCAATGGCGCAAGTTTCGTCATATTCTGACGAGCGTACACAAAGTGGGGTGGTATTTTATAAAAGTTGCGATACGGGGACTTTTTACGGATACAGGTTAATTCCGACGCGCACACACGTTCGAATCAACTTTCGCGAAAGCCCACACGTCAGGATATACCATACGCGCCTTTCAGTGCAATTGGTACGCGATGAGGCGGTCACGTTTGGCGGGGCGCACTCCGTATCACAAACTTTCAGTTTAAAATGTCAAGTTTTTTGTCGTTTTGGAGGTCGAATAATTTAACAAATAAAACAGATTAATAAAAACTAAAAGAACAAAAAAATTCTCGGTTATATTGGGAAGAAAATATTTTAATGAAATTTTGAAAATATTAAACAGGTTGGTGGCAAATTAGGCATGAATATGGGAGTTCGGTATTGAAATTCTGGACTGTTTTTGGTCAGTTTTTTGGCCATTTTCCGGTCGATTTTTCGACCAATCCGGGACACAAAAATTCGTCCCGCTTGAATAAAAATCCTAGAGGGTTAGGTTGTGAACGTACACGGATAAACCGCTCGAGAAAAGGACGAGTGATGAGAGAGATATGTTACCTTGAAGATGGGGCGACGGGGCTGTGTTACTGCGCTGTGTGCTCACGCGGACGGCGGACGGCGGCGGTCGGCGGCTGCTGCGGTGGCCCGCGGCTGCGGCGGCGGTGGGTCGACGGCGTCGGGGGGTTGGCCGAAGGTCGGGGCTAGGGTTAGGGTTTGAGTTGATTATATGTAATGTGTGTGTATGTGTGTGTGTATATATATATATATATATATATATATATATATATATATATATATATATATATATATAGGCAGGAAGGAGAAGAGACTGTGCCGCGCGGGGTCCTTGGTGTTGTGGGTCTGCGGGTGGGTAGTTAGGATGGGTTGTTAGTTTATTAAGTAGTTCAGGTGTTTAGGTTATTAGGATTAGTATCTTTTTCTTTTCTTTTCTTTTCTTTTTCTTTTTCTTTTTCTTTTATTAATATTACTATTACTATTATTATTATTATTATTATTATTATTATTATTATTATTATTATTATTATTATTATTATTATTATTATTATTATTATTACTATTACTATTACTATTACTATTACTATTACTATTATTATTATTATTATTTTTAATAACTATATATTTATTATTACTATTATTATTATATATTTATTTACAATATATCTACATATATAGATGAGACTATATAAAAATTCAAAAAGAATATTTGCACATAGAATAAATTCTAGAAAATCTATTGCCCTTCAACAAGACTCTAAAATAATAAAATTATTTTATAAAATAAGTCTAAATGAGTATTTATATAACTAAATCAATAAAATTTATTTTTTAATTAATTATGAAAATACTTTAAAAAATTTAATAATTTAATAAAATACTTAAAATAAAATTTAAAATTTTAGGGGGTTTACAAAACAGAATGAGAAAAACGAAAAAGAAAGTTAAATTCGATTGGACCTAAGACGCGAAGGATAGAACATAACCCCTGTTGGAAAATTTAGCTCTGCGCTAAGGTGCAATAAAGACAAAGTCAGAAAACGTAGGCAAATTGATGCGATGACTTTGGGAGGTAGTAAATTTACTTAGCGAAAATGGACGGTGAATCAGAAAGATATTGATGCAAACGAGATTGAAAGATTAGCTGAGATGTGAGCTTTTGGGTTTAGGCGTAACGATGGGTTTCGATAGGCGACGTCGAGTAATCGGTCGGATGTGTCAGGTTCGTATGGATAGAATATAACAATTGGGTAAGTTTACCCAAAGCTAGCATTTTCTAGTGCCCATTGAGTTATAGAATATCCCGTGTTTGAGTAATACAGCCCTGCGCCAGGCACAATAGAGTTTGAGTCGGGGAGTACAACAATTAAGTTGAATATAGTTCAATAGCATTGAACGATAGAGTTATTCGATAAGATTGGCTAAGCACATGCGTAACGCGTGGTGAGGAAGTAAATGAATGTAGTATTGAAATATTCCTTGGAAGTTAGATAAGAAGCATAGAGTTTGGTTTAGAAGTTGTGCAATAATACGAGTTTCGCTCAGGAAGTCTCGAGGACGAGACTTGTTCTGAGTAGTGTATAATGTAACGACCCACTCCGCACAACCCGGAGGACCGATTCAAACGGCACAAGTGTAGCGAACCGACCCGCCTTGCTCAGCGAGAAGACTCGTTCGATGCAAAGGCATTCCAAACTTGAATCTTCAAATGGAGTTCAGACTTAGACTTTCAGAGGCGCGCTTGGAGTCTCGCTCGACCGATGCGATCCATCTCTAAGGTGGGTGGGCCGTTGAACCTGTCCCTACTTAGCTGCATACTTAAGAAAAAGAATGATACATACTAGTTTCCAGCGATAACCTTTGCATGCTAATAAAAGAGATGAATGCACATAGCTAAGGGGATAACCCCGCCTTATCATTGTATAGAACATGGAGATCTTATTTGCTATTTGCGTAATCGGGCTAGTTTGAGTTAAAATGTAGTAGCTTCTTATATATGCCACAAAAGTAGTTTGACTTCATACTGAGGCACCGCACCGCACATAATGCAACACGGGATAGAGTATAAGTATGTTGCATACATAGACGAGGAAGACTATTAAGTAGTCGTTCCGAGTCAGGAGAAAAGAAAAGAAAGTACTCGGGATATCCAGATCACCGAGGTAGTCTCTAATCAGGGAGCTGCACAAAGAAGAAAGATCCGAGTGTAGTCCTCGGCAAGATTGAACCGAGTTATTCTCGGCTAGGATCGAAAGTGGGGGAGTAGTTTCATGGTCACGGACAACTGGTTGCGCACCAGGTAGAGATGAGTCCTCGACATGATTGCTGAGGCATCCGAATCGTGTCGGCCCGGGAGGACAATGCCAGTGTAGTCCTGGTAATACGCTAGCTGAAGTACTAGTGGGCTAGTGTGGGACATCCAGCAAGGCTTGCTACCGACCTGGATGGTCGTCGTCTCGTCGGATGGTTCGGGACGCCCAGTAAGGCTAGCAACCGAGCTGGAAAGATATCTGTTCCATTCCAGATCTTGTCCAATATGGCTAACAGAGACAGTGACTTTCATATAGATAAGTCATGCTTGCATAGCGGCTATCAGCATTCAGAAGTGGAGTAACATGAAGGAGTACATTTGCACGACACTTTGCATATTTAGAATGGATGCACGGTATATAACATAAGTTCGAGTAAAACGGGTCTGAGGCAGATACACGAACATAACACTTGGATTGCATATATATTCTTCGCTATTGAGTAGATCATTTATTATATTGCTGCATATGACAGGGAAGGCCGAATGGTAAGAAATGGTAAGACGAACTCAGTTGTTCATTATTACGACACTCTTGTGCATACACGGGTATTACTTTCATTATATTGCCATGAAATTGATCCTAAGGCAAAGACTAGAAAGACAACATAATCAGTCGGTGCACATAACTAATGAACGTGCTTGTTTTGTGGCGTGGAGAGACTTTTCCACCAGTGCATTCAATGTACTGATACCCAACCAGATTGTATGCAGGGTGCATGGGAAACTCGTACAGATTCGAAGATCGCTTAACGCATTGAGGCGCCAGACCGCACTTGGCGTCTTGGAGCATGGCGCGCAGACCTGGAGCTCACATATATAAGACATAATGTATGGGAACATCATCATTCAGAGTGTTTGATTCAGTTGTAAGCCTAAGGGCATATTCATTAGAGAGAGAGAACACGAGTGGCTTTTAATCTCGGTCTAGCGCCGCTTGTAATCTATACTTCATATTCAATAAAGAGCTTGATTTGGATTCAATACTTGTGTTTATTCTATGTTTCCGCTATGACGACTCTGCGAACTAGTTATCAACGACCGTTTCGGTATTTTCCTCACACGGGCGCAAGTCCTGGCTCACGCGGCATCGCGTCCCGATGGAAACGATCGTCCCGCGGAAGCACTAGCGCGGTAATTCGCGCCTAGCAGGGACGACCGATTCCTGCGGGAGATCGAGGCGTGACAATGGTCGTCCTTGCCGGAGCCATGACCGTCCTTGCCGGCCCCGTGTCCGTCATGTGTTGTGTCCTGTCGCCAACCTTTATCACCGAACTAGTATTCCCTGTCTCACGTCGTCTGCCTCTGATCTGTCGCTGCTGCATCCTGCGGACTCCGGGACCCATCTTCATATTCACCAAGGAACGACTATGGCGCCTACGCACCACCGTCGACCATCCACCGCGATCTTCATACCCCTCGACCGACGAAGACCCACGTCGATCCCCACGATCATCTGTCCCTGTATCCCATCCACCAGCAAACGCAAAATCACCGTTCCCACTTTTAGGGTTAGGGTTTGCACTGGTCATACGGACGATATATATATATATATATATATATATATATATATATATATATATATATATATATATATATATATATATATATATATATATATATATATATTGGTGTCCTTCTTAATGGGGCTTTGGCAACCGATGCCAAAGGGGGGATTCGAACCTGGTTCTACCCGCCCAGGGACCCCCGCCGCAACCAACATGCTAGGGCCTCGTGGAATCATATATATATATATATATATATATATATATATATATATATATATATATATATATATATATATATATATATATATATATATATATATATATATATATATATATATATATAGATAGATATAGAGGAGAGAGAGAGAGAGAGAGAGAGAGAGAGAGAGAGAGAGAGAGAAAGAGAGGAAGGAAGGATATGTATTGTAACAACCCATTCCGCTCAAGCGGACAGCCGATTCAAACGGCAAAAGTGCAACGATCCGACCCACTTTGCTCAGCGAGAAGACTCGTTTGAGGCAAAGGATTGCCAGACTTGGCCCTTCAGGAGTTTCGTCTTGGACTTTTAGAGGCTCGCTCGGAGTATCGCTCAACCGCGGCGAATCATCGCTAAGGTGGGTGGCTACGATGAACTTGTCTTTTCTTAGCCAGCACACTTAAAATATTATGATACATGCTAGTCGCTAGGTAAATTATCCCCCTGCATGCTAATAAATAATACAACACACCTAACTGAGGGAATAATTCCAACTTGTATTGCTTGTGATAGAACATGAAAATGAAATATTGCTTTTAAATGGACCCTCGTATGCTACCTTTGCCTTGTGCAACTAGACCCCGCTATGCCTCGACTAGAACAATATACACTCTTCGTAGTGCACTGTTCACTTGTTTATACTGCACGTCCCTAGATCATGTTGCTCAGTATGTCCCTTTACGGTTTCATTTCTCGCTTTACCCATAGACCGTGCCAACGTAAATGTTTATGTTTCATATAAATGCATGCTTGCCTATTTACTTGTAGTTTATACTCGTTGTCTCATTTCAATGCTTGCCACACAAATTATACCACAAATAAGTAACACTATCCATATCGTGCATGCATCGAGTTAGCCAAAAGACTATCAAATAGTCCTTCTGTGCAATATGAACCTGCAAGTATCCGGGACAGTTTGGTCGCCAAGGCAGTCCCTGCACCAGGGGAATGCATCAGGTCAAGTTGAGCTCTGAACGAGAATCATGTCAAGTTTACATCTGAACAAGAATTATGTCAAGCAAATCAAGAATCACATCTTGTGGATCAATGCTCGATCAGATCAGGAATCATGGATTGTCTTGTCAAGTTATGAATCTGGAAGACCAAGACTTGCGTGTCGCGGACAACTTGTGCACAAGGTCATAGTTTCTGCGGACGGTCGCTGGGGCACGGGCACCGATCCGATCCGGACGGAACTGTCATGCCCCGATCTCCCGCAGGCTATTTCGGCCGTTCCCGCTAGGCGAAAATCACCGCGCCAGCGCTCCCGCGGAACGATCGCTTTGACCCATCCGGACGTGATGCCGCACGAGCGTGATCCACGCCCGTGCAAGGCCGTGGTTCGTTGGCTGGCGGTAAGAGTTCTAAGCCACAGTCGCACAGATTGTCCGAGTGCAGCGGAGTCATGAACGCATAGGCGATCGGTAACAGGTTCACTGAGTTGACAATATAGCGGAAGCATTGAATAACACAAGTTGAAGTAATGCAACTCTTTATTGATATAAACAAGTGTTACAGGCGGCGTATAGCCGAGATTATAAGTCGCTCAAGCCTCTCTCTCTCTAAAACAGTAAAAGCGTGCCAAGTGGCTACAATTGTGGAATGATTGTACAGGCGATGTTCAGGCAATGTTCACAACATTATGTCTTGTATAAGTGCTTCAGTTCCAGACGCAACGATGCTTCGGAGTGATCTCCACGCCTAAGCACGCACGAAGGAGGCATCTGCACCGAACGAGGTTATCCCGCACCCTGCAGACAAACGGGTGGATTATCAGTACATTGAATGCACTGGTGGGGAAGCTACTCGCCCGCTCGACAAATCCAAACACGTAATACATGTTTCGTGCACAACTATTAAGTTGTCTTTCTAGTTGCCTTAGGATCAGTTTCATGCAAACGTTGAATAGCCTAACTCGTGTGGTAGTGCGCCGTGCGACATGAGAGGAAACACGGCGAGACTTACCCTTTGGCCTTCCCTGTCCAAGGCAAACATTGTTATTTTAAGCACGGGCAAGTATAAACATTCAGGGGCATTCATTATGAAAACCAAGGCATAGCATATGCAACACGAGAGTCGTTGTATCATGATCGTTCAGGTGTTATGTTTTCTTTCGATGCGATGCAATGACTCGCACGCGGATAGCCGCTAAGCGAGGATGTCTTATCTATATGAACATGAGTCGCTGGCATAGCCATTTTGGACTAATCCCGAACGAGAATGGAACGCAACGAAAGTACACGATGCGCTACGAACCATCTCGCTCGTACACGATGGATTTGTACACGAGGTGGTCCTAGGCCAAGTGGAATGCAACGTAAGTACAAGAGGCGCTGCATACCACTCGCCCGCACACGATGGACCACCTGAAGATTCCATCCGGATCGGATCGGCCCCAGTGCCCCGGAGACCGTCCGTGGAACCATACCTCGTTTTCGAGTTGTCCGTGACATGCACTTAATTGGGTCTTCCACATGAGATACACGAGAACATGAGAACACGAGTGCACAAGAACACGAGTACACGAGTACACGGGATACTTGAATCAGGATTCACTTAGCCATTGGATGTGTACAGTCTCCTGGGCTGATGTAAGCCCGCTCGAGGGAGACTTGCAGAGATCCGAATACCTGAATGAGTCTTGCCTTGATGCATTCCCCTGGTTCGGGGCTACCTTGGGTGACCTAACGGTCCCGGATACTAGCAGGTTCAATCATGCACGGAACAACTACTTAGTAGTCTCCCGGGGTTTGGATGAATACGAGGCAACATACAAGCAGACAAGCATGTGTTTTCTAAGGAACATAAGCATACACGTTTGCTCGGACCCGAAGGTAAGCCGAGAGATGAAACCGTTTGGGACTTAGCATGCGAGGGTCTGAATATAATTAATATTTCAATTTCCATGTTCTAGAAAGCAATACAAGTTGGGAATTACTCCCTTAGCTAGGTGCGTTTGGATTCTTATTAGCATGCAAGGGTGATTCACCTAGGCGACTAGCATGTATCGTTCCAGATTTTATATGTGCTGGCTAAGCAAAGACAAGTTCACCGTAGCCACCCACCTTAGCGATGATTCGCCTCGTAGAGCGATACGTCAAGCGAGCCTCTGGAAGCCTAAGCTGAATTCCTGTAGGAGAAGTCTGGATATCCTTTGCTTCTTGTTTGAGGCAAAGCGGGTCGGGACAGTTGTACTTTTGTCGTTTGAGTCGGCAGTCCGCTAGAACGGAACAGGGTGTTACAGGAACCTCATGTTTAGTCTTCATGTACATCAGACGGGATGGTTTATAGCGCCTCTTGTGCTTTCGTTGCATTCCATCATTGTCATTGACTAAAATTGGTCCATAATGGCTATACCAGCGACTCATGTTCATATAGATAAGTCATCCTCGCTTAGCGGTAATCCGTTTGCGAGTCATTGCATCGCATCGAGAATATCTGAAATATCTGAACAATCATGAGTATAACACACTTGTACATATGGAGCACTTCAACATCTCCTGCAATACACCGGATAATCTGTGTAATCGTGCACCCGAAACATAATCTCGCTCATGACACTTATGTTGCATATGCTATTGCCTTGGATTTTAATATAAATGCTCGTGCTTGATTTAACTTGGTTTGCCTTAGACAGGGAAGGATAAATGGTAAGTTGGTAAGTCTCATCGTGTTTCCTATATATCGCACCGGCGCACTGTCACACGAGTTAGGCTTTTCATATATGCCATAAAACTGATCCTAAGGCAAGACTAGAAAGATAACTTAATAGATGGTGCACGGAACCTATATAACGTGTTTTGGATTTGTCGATGCGGGCGAGAAACCTCCCCACCATTGCATTCATGTACTAATAACCCACCAGATTGCTTGCAGGGTGCGGGGAGAACCTCGTTCGGTGCGAATGCCCCCCTTCGTGCGTGCTAAGGCGTGGAGTTCACTCTGGAGCCTGGGAGCGTTGCGTCCAGAACTGAAGCATATATACAAGACATAATGTTGGAATATCGCCTATGTATCATTTCGCAAATGTAGCCACTTGCCACGCTTTTACTGTTTCAGAGAGAGAGGCTTGAGTGACTTGTAATCTCGGCCTAGCGCCGCCTGTAACACTTGTTCATATTAATAAAGAGCTTATTTTAATTCTATACTTGTGTTATTCAATGCTTTCGCTATTGAAGACTATGTGAACTTGTTACCTATCGCATGAGCTTTTTGATTATTTATGTGCATATATGTAATTTTATTTATGTAGAAAACTTTTAGAACTATTCGTTAATGAATTACCAAGCATGAGTTTTACTGGTTTAAAAACCGCTACTTATAAACATCCAAAATCGGATTGCTCATAACCGAAATTTTAAAAACACCTCATAACCGCTACCCTTAGAATTGCCAAACAGACCCTTATTATTTTTCAATCACGAAATTTATAGATTTGTAGGTTTTGTCTATTGGAGTCATGACATAATTGTATAAATTAAGAATTTTGGATTCTAGAACTAGATTGAACTGTAAAGATAAAACAAGTAAAAGAATTATCAAAAAATTATATCAAAATCATGGTTCCTAAGTTCTAGGGTTACTGTATCCTACAATATGTGATGCATGATATTATATTAGCAAATCTAAGGTAGGTGTAGTAAAGATTTCATCATTGCGATACAAAGATAATGTTTAGCAAGCAAATCATTGTCATAGAGAGAATATTTTGCCACCATTTTCATAACAATGCAATTTAAGCTCATGTAACTAAGTATCCTCTAAGTTCGCCTACACTAGAGAATGTATAATCGCCTATGCGTTTATTATTCCGCTGCACTTGGACTATTTGTGCGACTCTGTGGCTTAGACCTCTTACCGCCTGCTTGGACCACGGCCTTGCACGGACGCGGCTTACGCTCGTGCGGCATCACGCCCAGATGGGGTCAAGCGATCGTCCCGCGGGAGCGCTTGCACGGTAATTCGTGTCCAGCACGGACGGCCGATTGCCTGCGGAGATCGGGGGCGTGACATGCATCCCCACACTTTTTTATCCCCAAGCATCTCCCTATTCACACTGGTTGGATGTACTTTAAGTCATCTAATCTTAACTATTGATAAATCAACGGTTAAGATTAGATGACTTAAAGCACCATCCAACGGTGTGAGTAGGGAGGGATGCTTGGGGGATATAAAAATGGGAGAATCTTGATCTCTCTTCATATATATATATATATATATATATATATATATATATATATATATATATATATATATATATAATATAAGAAGGTAAATTTTATTGATCAACAATAATTACAACTTAGATCTATTCCAAATTACAAAATGAGTCATGTGGGATCTAAGATATCTATGTCAGCTTCTATATTTCTTTGTGCAACAACCTATGGAAGAGATTAAATCCACCCCCTTTTTTGTCCATCCCAAGTTTCCTCCCTATTCACGCCATTGGATGGGCTTTAAGTCATCTAATCTTAAACCGTTGATATCCGTTGATTTATCAACGGTTAAGATTAGATGACTTAAAGCCCATCCAACGGTGTTAACATAGGGGATGTTTGGGGTGGACAAAAAAGCAAGTGGATCATGATCCCAACCCATATATATATATAATATATATATATATATATATATATATATATATATAACCAATGTGGTTTTATATCATGGAACCAACTTATAATACAATCGTTGGATTTGTATGGGTAAGACTGAGATTAAAAGGTGACAATATTTACTTAAAGATACATGTGTAATCTCAGCTTTGTAATCCAAATTTAATGATTATAACATATGGTCGTTTTATAATATGAAATTATCCGGACGATTATATATATATATATATATATATATATATAATATTATATATATATATATATAATATATATATATATATATATATATATATATATATATATATATATAATGGCTGCTAGTGTTTCGCACCAACAATGACATTGGTCTGTCTACGGCGACACGCTTGGTCGACTAGGAAAGGGAGAGGAAGGATCCCCTTTTCTTCTCCTCCGAGAGAGAGCAACAACAGCCGCTCGGAGGAGCCCGGAGAAGAGAGAGAGAGAGAGAGAGAGAGAGAGAGAGATGAGAGGAATATTTTTGTCATTTAGAATATTAAAATTTATGGTATAAGATGAAAAACTTGATCAGTCGTAGGTATCAAGTTAAAAATTAAGCATAATTTTTTTTCGTTCTCTCTTAGATCTTCATCGATCTTTCTATTTAGATACTAGTATAAGCGCTTCGTTCTCTATGAATTTGTCTACATCCCTTCGAGAAAGAGAATTAACATTGATGGAATCGGCATCTGCATTGATCTTCGATATATTTTTCTGGTTTTGACCTTAAGGCTTAATTTGGTATTGAAAAAAAATGGAGGAAGGAAAAAGTAGGAGGAAAAAGTTGAGGGAAGGATAAATTTTTTTTTTTTTTTGTATGGAAAAAAAGTGAAAAAAAGAAAAAAAAATAGAGGTATTACTTTTCTCTCATAACTAAAGAAAATCAACCCATCAAAAAATGGAAGAAATAGTGGATGCTTATATTAATTTACAATTGTACCATATAAAAATTATATTATTTTAAAATAGTTCAATGAAATCAAATAGTAAATAAATATTTTTAGTTGAGAATATAATTAATAAAGTTTTTTTTTTTGTTACCAAATAAAAAAAAGTATCACTTTTATTTATTTTTCCATCTTACCAAACAAAATCAAAAACAAAACAAAAATAAATAGTCTTTCCTTTCCCTATAGATGAAAATTCTCTCTTCCACTTTTTTATCATTCCACTGTTCCATCCTTTCTACTAAACGGGGTCTACAATTCTACTGTTGGTCTAGACAATCTAGCACCTTCAAGAGAGATTTCTACCATTTCATGATCATACTCTCTGTTTCAAATAAATAGCAGCAACAGTGGCTTCTATTTCCAGATCATACTCTATGTTCCAAATGCTAAAAGTGCCTTCTGCTATCTTTCGGTCGAAATGCTCCAGACTTCTTAGATCGATTAACCATAATAGTTTTAGTGTTTTTTTTTTTTTTTTTAATATGCCCTTTTCATAGGATTAGAAACTAAGTTTGTAAGAGGGATTCAAACCGTTGCCAATTTGACATTAGAGGCCACTAAGTATATTTGCACATGTATTTTTATAGATTATTATTTGAAAGACTAAAACACGGTTGTACTAATTATTCTAATTTTTATGAAGACTACTTATAAAAAAAAAAAACTAAACACGGATATCTTAATTATTCTAAATTTATAATATAAATTTATTATTATATTATTTTATACTTGTATGGAGGACTATTTAGGAAGACCAAAGAAAAGCTTCCGTAATATCTAAATGTCCCTATTAATTTTAAAGATTAAATTTTAATTTGGAAAGAAAAGTTTAAAGGCTACAAGACGATTCACAAAGACCAAAGGACAACTTCCGTAATACTGTCACTATTAACTTTAATGAATAATTTTAATTAGTGAACATGTGCAGAGGTATATTTGAAAAAAAAAATCTTTTACGATTAAACTGAACTTTTCATTATATAGTAGTATAGATAGTAAACATATACAAATGTAAATTTGGCAAGAATTTTTTTACCATAAAGTAAAACTTTTCAACACCTTGGAGGGTGGAATGAAGCTTTGGTTTTTCTTAAGCACAGGTAGTCATTGATCATTCAGAGGCAAAGAGGACACAAAGTTCAAAAAAAAAAAAAAATTGGTTGAAGTTAATGGAATATTTATATTACCATTTCAATGGGTTAAGATGACAAGAATGACTCATAACTCTGTTCATTTGAAATAGGGTGTACAGTAAACCAATTCACACACACATGATTTTGGACTTATTTGAAAATAGTTCTAGAAACTTTTCTGAAAGAAAAGAAAAAAAAAAATATTTAGAATTCAAGAGCTACAATTTTCTATGAAATCTCAAAAGCCTTCTCCAAGTCTTCCTCCTGTAGGAAGCTCTTCTTCTCCTACCAGACTGCATTAAAAATAAATGTAAGTTTGTAAATATATAAATGTGAAAAGTGATGCAAATTAAGTTTGTAAATATATAAACGTGACAAGGAGAAGTGATGAATGCTTACCTGTATCTCCGTCAGGCATGTTATTACAAATCAGAAAAATGAATTAATATGGGGAAAGATAGATTCACAAAAGTAACTCGCTGCTTTCATCTGTGCTCTCCTCCCCCTCTTCTTTCTCGTCTTATTTCCCCTCAGCTCATCCATCTGCTCATCCACATACTGTACTACATTCTGCTCCTGCATCATGATTGAAACTGTGGTACAAAACAAAATGTCAAATACAAGCAAAAGTTAAATAAACTATTGCACTAGAGCAAATTATGTGTTAAAATAGGATCAACTATTGAGCATATATAAGAAATCCTCATACAAAATTTGACAAAATAACCTCCATACAAAATTTGACACCTCTACGTTACTTGCGTTCACCTTAGTTTCCTTGTCAAATATGCTTTGGGTGGTGAATAAAATTAATGCGAAAACTAACCTATTCAGGTGTATTAACTGGATAATTACCCAAACTAGTACAAGTCTGATCCAAATACAAGGTTAAGGTTAGTAGGTCGGATTGAAAATAGCCACCGATACTAAATTATGAATAATCACTTTATATACTTTCATAGAGTTCAAACAGTTATGCAATTATTCATTGAAGGCTACAAACAAATACATAAATAAGTTAACGAATTCTTGCTTAAACTTCAATATATCACTTCTTAAATGTAGTAAAATGTAAGATTTGTCTTAAAGTTTTTTATTTTTTGAACTGTAAAACTCAATATTCCAATCTATAATTGCCAAAACTTTCATAAAACTTTGTCACCTAGTACCTTAGCTAGGAAATTGGTACCAACGCGTAAAGGATTAACGTCGGTTCAACAACCGATCATAAAACTTTGTCAAATATTGTATGGAGCTTTATTATACTCCATAGTCGACATCATTCTTATGGAAAAAGACTTTATTATACTCCATAGTCGACATCATTCTCATGGAAAAAAGACTTGTTTTCGCTTTCACTTTGAGTTAGCATCTAGGAAGCAAAGACACTCCAAAATAGTTAATGTACTTGTATTGAGTCTGTGTTAGTTGGACATATATTGGATATGACATAGGCACCCCTTACACTATGACAACAATTTTTAGTGTCGTCGTGTCCATTTCACATAATGTGGTATTAGAAGTAAAATTAAATAAAAGTAAATGACTTGTACGGTAGATCTTTTAGGTAAAAAAAACAAAAAATTGGGGAATTCATTACGTTGCAGCTCCGGTAAGGTTCGCCTTCGTATACGAAACACGAGGGAGAGCGTCCTGTCCTACAATCAATAACTAACGTAGTTACGGCCACTCCTAAAAGTATTCTAGTACACATTACCCTGTCCGGGTCGCCGTGTCCTTACATTGTCGTGGTGTCTATGTCTATCGCATGTCGGGACAATGCCGGGATGGGCGCAACATCTGCGTCCGTGTCCCGTCATGGACGTGTCGAGCATAGATGATGAAGATGGTAAGGTATGAAGAAGAAGAAGATAATTACTAACAGCTTAAGCCTTCATCGTCCTCCTCCTGCATGAGCTGGCACTTCCTCCTCGTGCTTCCTGTCGAATATATAAATTAAACAAATAAATAAAAATGATTAAATCTAGTACAATTTATTAAAATATAACATACTGTTGGAGAGAGAGATGAAAAATCTAAAAAACAACTTTAGGGTCCGCTTGTTTTTAATCAATTTTAAAATATTTTTGAACCGACAGCTTATGAAGTATTTTAAAAAATTATGTTTGTTACTTTTTTTAGGCACTAGATTTGGTCGGCTCAATTTTCGTACGTAAATAATATAATAAAATGTCTCAAACTAGCTCCTTAAGAGAGAAGCTAGATATCTTAACCCCCTAAAACCTAGGTGTTATATTGGTATCTTTATTATTTTATTCTATTTATATCATCAAAAAAAATATAATTATAAACCGCTACTTTCTCAGGGGAATTATTAAAATCTTTCACTCCTACTATATACAATTATATATATATAAAAATAGTACATAAAAGAATTTAACATGATATATATACAACTAGTAAATTTACGTGCATTGCACGTAAAATAAAATTTTCTTCTGATATTAATATAAAATTATTTAAATATTTTATTTAAAATTTATTATATAAATTTTTATATTTTAATTATAATTTATTATATACTTGATTATATTTTAATTATAATAAGTTATAGATATATTTCTACTTTTCAGAAAGAGTCTTGAAAACGGTTAACTACGTAATATTATCTAATTATAAATAAAAATCTCTTGTAACTCATGTGGTTAAGGTGGGAGGTATTTTTCTGGTTGGCTGAGTTCGGAATCCCTATAATGTTACTTATAACATATTTGAATTTTTTTATTAATTTTTTAAAATAATTAATTGATGATATATATACATACGGCTTAGACGGTTCACTTTTGAGCCGTTTTGAAGCCTCATTATATTATGGAAGATTTGAACACCTCTTTTTTCGAAGATGGTGAATAATATTCCAACTAGAGTTGTAACAAGAAAGTACAAATATTAGACCCGCTAATTTTTTTGGTGAATTAGTTGAAGATCCATTAACAAAATCAAACAGACTTTGGCATGAGGAATGAAACTTTGGGAGAGCTTTTGATTATTTATGTGCATATATGTAATTTTATTTATGTAGAAAACTTTTAGAACTATTCGTTAATGAATTACCAAGCATGAGTTTTACTGGTTTAAAAACCGCTACTTAAAAACATCCAAAATCGGATTGCTCATAACCGGAATTTTAAAAACACCTCATAACCGCTACCCTTAGAATTGCCAAACAGACCCTTATTATTTTTCAATCACGAAATTTATAGATTTGTAGGTTTTGTCTATTGGAGTCATGACATAATGTATAATTAAGAATTTGGATTCTAGAACTAGATTGAACTGTAAAGATGAAACAAGTAAAAGAATTATCAAAAAATTATATCAAAATCATGTTCCTAAGTTCTAGGGTTCTTGTATCCTACAATATGTGATGCATGATATTATATTAGCAAATCTAAGATAAGTGTAGTAAAGATTTCATCACTGCGATATAAAGATAATGTTTAGCATGCAAATCATTGTCATAGAGAGAATATTTTGCCACCATTTTCATAACAATGCAATTTAAGCTCATGTAACTAAGTATCCTCTAAGTTCGTCTAGACTAGAGAAGAGTCTATTACTAATAGTGTATGTATCTATGAATGTTACATATGTATATAAAGGATTATATGCCATATATATTACTTTCTAATATCTCCATTATGTTTGCTGAGAGAAGATAGTAGCTGCAGATGCAGATGCAGACATCTGCATCTGCAATCTTATGGAGGAGTATCCATGCAACCTATAGTTAGCTACCATAGTGCTCCAGTCCCCTCAGACTCCATCCTATTTATATCAGCACAACAGAGGAATTGATGAAACATATTACTGCCAACGTCAAATTCCCCTGTCCTCAAAACCCAAAAAAAAAAAACAGAGATGGTTCCCTTGAAGTAGAAGAAGAAGAACTGGTTCTTGTATTAGGTTCATAATCTAAGCAAAACAGAGATTGAATGACTATAGGTATGATGATGACTGACACAAGAAGATAACTGGAAATTGAATAATTTTTTAATATTTTGTGGTTAAAAATATGAGAAAATAGTTCCCAAACAAGAATAAAATATGAGAAAATAGTTCTTTTATTTAAACTATATTCCTGGTCACCTACATGAAAAAATGCGACGAACAGGGGTGATTAATCTTTCTTTCTTGATCTTTAAAAATTTAACCCTGTAATTTTTTATTAATTCTTTCAGCAAAAGCAATCTGCTTGAATAAGAAATCTGTGCGAATAAAAAGTTACAAAGAAAACAATTAATTAGTGATATGTTTGCAGTGATATTCTTCCAGCAAAAAAAAAAAATATTTAGGGGCACTGAGTATATAATTTTTTTTTTCTTTACTATTATTGTAAAATAATTTCAATGTTTAAATATATTTTAATTATAATTTGTTATGGATATATTTTCTACTTTTTATATAAAAAGACTTCAAAAGATTACTCGTCTAAGCTGTACACAAATTTTAACTAAATTTTTAACTACATAATATTATATAATTATAGTCAAACATTTTTTTCTATTTTGACTAAATTTTTAACTACATACTATTAAATAATTATAGTCAAACACTTCTTCTAGGTCATGTGGTTAAAGTGGTAGATATTGTCTTGGTGAATTTTGATTCCCCATGGATTAATATATTATACTTTTACTATAAGTGAACTTATCTATCAAACATAAAAGTTGGTCATGTAAATTATATAAGATTGGCTTGGACAGTTATCTAGCATATCTCTACACATACTCTTGCTGAGTTGTTATTTCTCGATGATTGAAACATAATAATGATGAAAAATAATTTATAATAAAATATTCAATTATTAAATAATTTATAATAAAATGTTAGAGATTTCAAAATAATTATCAATTTATTACTAAAATATACCAATTGTGGTTTTCTCCCATTTCTCTTTCATCATAATATTCCATGTCGTGGTTTTCTCCATCGTTCATCTGAATATTCCATAATCAAAACATTTTAAGTCAGTATAAAAAAAAAAAAAAATTCTGCAAAGAAAACAGTTGTTTCCTATGTGAGAAAGAAGAAGAAAAAGAAAAAAAAATTACCAAATGCTAATCAAACCCCTTTTTTCTACCAAAACTGAAACAGGAAAATTGCATCCTTTTTCTCACAATCTAAATAAACCGATTTTCCTCTAAGAAAATGGAGAGAACACAAAATCATAAAAACAATAAAACCAACTTTGCTAAAAAAAATTGAAGAGAAAAAATAATAGCCTTTTCCCCAAAACTATACAAAACTTGAAGAAGGAAAAATAGCTTACTATCGGTTGTACCAGACAAAACCATTTTCGCTGCTGTGCTTCCTTTTTCCATCATCGATGGCCCTATCAATGTCCGAACAAGAAGCAATGAATGCAATTTGCGTGAATAAGAAGTTATGAAGAAAACAATTAATTAATGATATGTTTAATGCAATCTACGTGAATAAAAAGTTACAAAGAAAACATACGTTTAATGCGATCTGCGTGAATAAGAAGATACAAAGAAAACAATTAATTAGTGATATGTTTGCAGTACCCATATGTTAGCAGTGACATTCTTCTGACTCAAAATAGAAAATAGAAAATTTACTGTACAAAAGATAATTTTAAATAAATGAGTAAAAACGAGAACTAAATGAGTAAAAACGAAAACATGTATGAGAAATTTACTGTAACTAAACATTTTGCCAACGTAGTGTGTTTTTTTTGTTTTGTTTTTTTTGTTTTGTTTTGGGTTTTTCTTGTGTAGGTTTTGGTTTGAGTTTTATTTGGGTTTTTTTTTTTTAATTTGGTTTACTTTTGCAGAAAATTTGTTGTACCGATAATTTTTTTAATAAATTAGGAAAAACGAAAAAAGTTTGAAAAAATTAACAGTAAAGAAATAGTTCGCCAACTGAGTTGGCGAAATTCTCAAAAAAATTTTTTGTTTGATAATAGTTATGGTCCTTTAAAAAACAAACAAAAAAAGTTTGAAAAAATTAACTAAACCAAATCAAACTATTAGTTCTTTTTTGTTTGGTTTATAACCACCACAATTGCCAAGCAGACCCTTAAAGTTTCTACCGTAATCGAAAGTTAAATCGATCTTATTACGATTAGTAAATTATTTATAAATAGATAATTTTGTCGTTTAAAAAAATAAAAAATATATTCTTGTCCAATTTTTAATCATCTTCACACTGATATATTATATGATAACGTTTGAGAGTCCGGAGACACCAATTTTTACTCGTTAACATCGAAATACTGAAAGAAAATCCGAAAATAAAGTTAATCAAAGTAAAATTTGAAGATCGAAACATTATTTTTTTGCGATTCTGAAATTTTGAGAAGTCCGTCAAATGGTAAAACAGTTTATCCCATAATACTTTTCGATACGGTCGTTTTGGCACAAGCTGGACCTCGTTTCGATCTCTCAGTCAAAAGTTATGGTACTTTAAAGTTTTAAATTTTATACTTTTGCCTGTAACACATGTGTCTTACCACGGATGGAAATTTTTTTCTACACATATTGTGTTACGCTCGTAGAGAGCATACAAATCGACCTATTATTTGAAGAAAAACGATTTTCGAACAAATAGTTATGGCCGTTCGAAGTCTGCTCGATGGCAGACGTCATTTTCTTACGGTAGATAATTTTAAAATTTTTGGATGTTCAATGATAGCATATTTTATTTTGGATGTTAAATTTCATTTTTTTTTCTAATTTATTTAAAAATTTATTGCTACAACATTTTTTTGTAAAAAGAATTAAATCAAAACAAAACTAAAGCAAACCAAACCAATTTTTTTTCCAAAAAAAAAAAAAACTAATTAAAAAATAACCCAAACAAAAACTAAACCGAAACGAACGAAATAAACCAAATAAAATCCAAACAAAAACAAACCAAAAAAAAACATATATGATATTTTCGCCAACCAGGTTGGCAAAAATGTCAAAAAAAAAGAAAATTCATTTTTTAGAATTTTGCCATCTACGTTGGCAAAATATTTCGTTACAGTAAATTTCTCTTAAATGTTTTCGTTTTTACTAATTTATTTAACTTATTTTCTGTACAGCAAATTTTCTGGGCTCAAAAAGAAAAGAAGAAAATTTTTAGGGGCACTACAAAAACTAGTAAATGCACGTATAATTTTTTTTCTCTAATATTATTGTAAAATAGTTTAAATGTTTAAATATATTTTAATTATAATTTGTTATGGATAAATCTCTAATTTTTATAAAAAAGACTTGAAAAGATTAGTCTTCTAAACTGTACGTATATCCTCATGTAATTAAAATTTTAAAAAATAAATAAATTTTCACTAAATTTTTAACTACATAATATTATATAATTATAGTCAAACACTTCTTCTAGTTAATGTGGGAGGTATTTTCTTTGGTTGGTGAAGTTTGATTTTCCATGACGTTATTTAACGACTCACATTTGAGCCGTTTTGAAACCTCATTACAACAATATATTATATAATTATAATCAAATACTCTTCTTTGTTCTAGCTCATGTGGTAGGTATTCTCTTTGGTCAAGTTCGAATTCTCGTAGCGTTATCTATAACAAATTTATTTATTTTCTATTTTTTAACATAATATTAACTTTTTTAAATAAATGGTGGAGGATTTACAAACGGCTTAGACGGCTCACTTTTGAACCGTTTTGAAGCCTCATTATAACAGTAGAGATTATTCGGGACTGTCCAAAATTTTGACAGTCCTTCCAATATATGAAACTGTCAAAAAATTTGACAGTCCAGATGCTGATATCTACATATGATTATCCTCATACTGTCAAAAAATTTGACAGTCCTTCCAATATGTATGACTGTTAAAATTGAAATTGTCTATTTTAGGACTGTTAAATTTTTTGACAGTCTTGTCCAAAAAAAATTTGACAACGCCGAATAAGAAGTGTAGTGCCCCTAAAAAATTCCAAGACAAATGAGGAGATGAGAGTAGTAATTTGTAAATAAGGGAAAATCTTCTAAACAAAAAATTGCATATACAGCATCATACTTTGATGATATTTCGTACAGAGCGCAAAGTTTGTGAAAATTGTAATAGGAGACCCAAAAGCCTTTCTAAAGGACGTAACTGGTTTTGTTTGCGAAAAAATTAATTCTACGTTCAAAAGAAACGCCCATTTGAAGGACGTATCTGGCACGAAAACGTCCTTCCAAAAGACGTATATTGTGCATTTTTAATATATATATATTTTCTTTGTTAACCTTCGAAAAAAATTAACGAACGATATATATATATATATATATATATATATATATATATATAGAGAGAGAGAGAGAGAGAGAGAGAGAGAGAGAGAGAGAATAAGGGAGGTGAGGTGGCACCTCACTTTCAAAACAAAGGTGGCGGTGATGTGGCACAATCCCAGCCACATATTTCATAATTGACAAATTGCACATAACCCCCTACTCTCGTTTGTGTGGTTGGGATTGTGCCACATCACCGCCACCCTTGTTTTGAGAGTGAGGTGCCACCTCACCTCCCTTATTCTCTCTCTCTCTCTCTCTCTCTCTCTATATATATATATATATATATATATATATATATATATATATATGTGTGTGTGTGTGTGTGTGGGTGTGGGTGTGGGGGGGGGGGGTGTTTAAGTTGGAAAGCTAGCTGTAAACCCCCTCGATTTATTCTGTAGATAGTTAGAGAGTATCTGGAAAAATTTTGATAGCAGATGTCGAGGTTTAGAGTTGAGAAAATTTATCTGGAATTTAAATCCAATTAATTAAAACCCTTGTCGCGTCCTATCTTTGTCTGGTTATTCGGAGCCCAACATCAGCCTATAAATTCCGTACAATTATTGTACTTCTGACCTGACCTGCCAAATTAGGCATTGGACTTTTCCGTCTTCATAAAATTAATTTATGTTTGCTCTAAATTAATTGCGCAACATTTCGAAAACCGTAACCCACATTTAATTCCGTGTCGGACACCTGTATCGTTACCCTAAATTTTGGGATACCAATTTAACCCGTTGAGCCGGGACACTAAAGGGTCTAAGACTGACTCGAAGCCCCCACCATTTTTGGCCTTTGCGTCATTTCCAGATTTTGACCCCAAGTGCCCCAATTAAATTAAATTCGCGGGACACTTTATTTATATTTAAATCGGGGATACCGACTTTGTAAATCCCAATTCTCAATCCTAAATTAATCCCAATGTCTTCCTAATTAAACCCGTGCCTAACGCACGACTCCCTCTCACCATAAAAATTTCTAAATATATTTTTCTCCGCAATTTTTGTGTCATTTCATGTGTCCATGCAATTTCTCGAATTTACGAGGCTAAGTCGCAATTATTAAATTGTGTGGCATCATCCTATTGGCCATGAACAAATGAGAGGGTCCCAAAATAGGGTCCCATTCTCACCCACTCATTCCCCTCATGAAGAAACCTCTTTCCCTTCATGTTTAATCCCAACCATCCATTTTGAATGGATGGATCCCAACCCTCCATCTCCTCCACACACTCCCCTATAAAGTCACATCTCACCCCACCCTCAACCAAAACCTACCGGCCCTAATCCCCATAAAAATCTCTCTCTCTCTCTCTCTCTCTCTCTCTCTCTCTCTCTCTCTCCTCCTCCTCCATAAAACACCAGCCACATTTCTTCACATTATTCTTCTTCTTCCATTCTCCATTCTTCTTCTTCCTGGACATTTTTCTTCTCCCTCCTCCTCACTGAGGAGTGACCCCGACCGGCCGGCCGACTTTTCCGACCCTCCCCCGCGGCGGCTCCGGCCAGCCCCGCCGACCACTGATCTTCCCCTGCGCCCGACGTCATCCCGCGGCTGTCCCTGACTGGCGACCGGCGGCTTCCAGCGAACTCGAGCCATGGCGATCTGTCCTTCGCACTTGGCGAGCTCCGACGAGCACGAGCACGACGGTCGACGGCCATGGCGAATCGAGCGGCGTTCCTCGGCGAGCGTCTCAGCGTCTTCTCTGGGCGAGCAGCAGCGCCAGCCTGCTGTATTTCCCTGCGGCCACGGGCTCCGACCAGCATTCGAACGCTGCTCCGGCTTTCTGCGATCACCGCCGCACCCCCCCACTGCTCCGGTACTGCCACTCCGATGCGCTCGCATCCTGCCACAGCTTCCAGCGTCGAGCCCCACTGCTCCGGCACTGCACCCCGACGTACTCACACCCGTTGTTCTCCGGCGCAGCCACGCTTCGACGAGGCCACCACCCTCTCGGTCACCTCCAGTGTCCCTCGGCCATTCTCCCTCCGAAGCCAAGCCGCTGCTCCGGCGAGTTTCCTCCACCCAAGCCACCATTCACCATCATCTCCACTACCACCATTGGACCATCACCTCTCCGGCCAACCCCCGGTCGACGCCGCCACGTCGAGGTCTATTCCCTTCCCCTCTCTTTGTTATAATCAGATTTGTGTTATTGATTAACTAGAGTTTTACTTATACTCATGCTGAGTTTTAGTTAGGGTTTAATGTTTGCATTTATTTGGTGTAAATATTAGTGTAGTATATTTTGATCTTGTGTTTTATTGAGGGGAGTTTAGGGTTAATGCTGAGATTATGTATGTTATAGATAGTTAAGGTTTGTGCCATTGAAAAGAGGTTGGGGTTTCAGTGGGCTAATGATATGTGGTTAGAGTTTATCTTCATAAGTTTTGAAGTAAAATTTATGGACATACATTAAGTAGGGATGTGAGGAATAGTGGATCTTGTTTGGGGTTATCTTTGTACTGGGAATTTATTTGAGGAAATTGCAGGGTTAATAAATGCTATGTCGAGATGTTAAGATTTTTCAATTGATTCATGCATTATTGAGTAGGGTTGATATTGTGCATACGTTTAAAACGCTTGAGGAAGGATGGTGATATAAACACATTGATTAATACCAAGGAGCAGATTTAATTTATAAATGGATATCGATCTTTGAGTAAATATTAGGAGTTGATGATAAAGTTGTATAAGGACGTAAATTATATATATACGCATATCGGTCATTGTTGTATTAACTGTTGTAAACTATTGCCAAGTAATAAGTGATATTAAAATATCGATGGACAATGGGAGCAGGTGCTCGATCATGGAATGGGTATGATATCAAATGATGAGATCGTGATTGAGGATAGAGAATATTAATTATTTATTTGAGCTTGAGACGTCAATGTATATGTTAACATCTGTGAACACTGAGGTGAAACTGAGGATTGGATCAGGGTTTGATTAACTGGATATCGTGGTTGAGGTTGGGTCTGATGATGTTGTACAAGGGATTAGTAGAGTAGATGTAACATACACCGAGTCAACCATGGTCAAACCCTCTAGCGTCGTGGCCCTGTGACTTGTAACTAAGATTGTAGCATATACTAGACGGGTGTAGCATCTTATTTTAGTCGCGAGATAGTTATTGATTTTGGGTTTGTATCTATCTCTAGGTACTGCAGGACCCGAGGACTTGGACGTGATACCGGATCCTCGTCATCAGCAGCCGGACGCAGGCAAGTGTACCTTGCCACCCTGTATTTCAGATTACAGATATTTGTTGTTCTTTATGTACATTGTACACGTACTTATGTTGACGCTCGATACTTCACGTCCGGATCACAACCGGGTGCTGACATTCGTCGTAACGTATTAGAAAATTGTTAGATGCTTAGTAGCACTTCGATGTACGTACCTGAGTATATCGACACCCCAGGACACACTCATACACTGTGATCGTGCCAGATTCCTGTATCCTGATACTGACATCATGACCAGAGACTGGGACGACCTTAGGGTCGCGTCTGTTGAGTTATCTTCCGTGTGTCGAGACTGTAGTTAGAGGTTCAGGTTCAACGCACAATCGTTGACCGCTTGGGAAGGGGAAGACAATTACTAGACGTTTGGGCTACTCTGCACGCGCTTATATATATGTAGTATTTTGTAGTGATACCTGTATCTAGTATAGCTGTTTCACCCGTGTGTCTCTGTGCTCGGAGCTACGGTCCGACCCTTGTGTCTCTGTGTTCGGAGCTACGGTTTTATTTTAGAAAGCCCACGCGTCGAACGTTGTCTTTAAACTGTGTCACACTTGTTTGGTTATGATAGAGTACCCTGTCGTGCACTTGTACTTTCTGTTTACTTGGCATGTTGTATTTCTGTACCTTGTTACGTCCCTCTGAGGACCTGGTTCCCTGCCAGTTTTGCAGCATAGATGATTACGGAGCACTTGGAGTTGTTGTTGGAGTTGCATGTCTTGCGGGCATGGTACCAGGTACTCACATTATATCTACCGGCATTACAGTTATTTTACATTGTTTATTTCATCTGCTGTTGTAGCCTAGTTTTTATAGACTCATACTTATTCTCGAGTCTATTCGAGTTAGTGTGTTATTGGGCGGCCGACTCTAGCACATATAGCTCTTTCTTGCATACTGTTGTACATTGTGGATTGAGACATAGAGGTTTACATTTATGGAATATCTAGATAGTGCCCTTTTATATTACAGCTTATACGTATTCGAGTCAGACCAGAGTCTGGTCGAATGCGTAGCTGGCGTGTCACGTATTCCTGGTCCTACGTATTTTGGGGCTGGGACATGACATGTTTTTGTGGTGGCCCATGCAGGTCCGATTTAAATCGTCTTGGTCACCTGACTGTGCCAAGCGAGCCTGCAAATTAGGAATAGATGTTATAATTGTTGAATAGGATCTCAATCCATAATCGAATTTAAAACTCTTTGTATGTGATTCTCGTCCTTGGACTTCCACTTCACATTCGTTCAATCTTCGTCAATATAGCTATCCTTGTTTCTCGTCCCCTATTGTTCGGGGAGACGAATGCTCGTGACTGATGACTTCCCTCCAGAAGAAGATCGAAGACCAGACGACAGGAGACAGAATTCATACCTTTAAGAGAGATTATATCATTGCAATTGAAAACATATTTCTTTATCCCCCTCTTATAAGTTTCTTTATTATGCACAGGGAATTAAAGTATAAGGAACTTAACATTAGCATATTCGCGCAGCTTTATTTTGTTAACCAGGATCGAATGACACAGTTTACCCATTCTGTGATGTTGAGATTTTATCATTATCCTACAGCCTTCATGAAACCGGATTGGTGTTGATGAAGAGAAATGGGAATGATAAAAGCAAACCCAATGGTTACACTTGAAAACAGACAATCAGAAACCCAAGATGCCTCAACTATGCAAAGAAATTAAATCTTCAGGTATTCATTCCATTATCTGCAGCTTCATGGGAAAGATGGCCCACAAACGTAAACTCTCGAGTATTGGAACGCGCTGGAATTCTAGTTAATTGTAGGAATGAAAGTCGATTATGTAAGGTTTTGCCTGCTGACTTTTACACGAGATCCGAATAAACTGACATGGGAGAAAATTTATGGAACATATATAGTTGTGGTTGTCAAGGCAGTAAGTGACCACAGGTGTCTGTCTACCACTTTTAAATGCCTACTTGAACATCTTGGCAACCTACGAGGAAAACAAGAAGAGGAAGAAAACAAGTCCCACAACAGAAGAGAAGCAAAGGTGAATAGAAATGAAAATCAAGATAAAGGGACAAAAAAGGCAGTAAACAGACTTAAGAAAAAAAATGGGGGAAGAGGAGAAAGAAGAGGAGGAACGTTTTCAAGTTTGAAAAGGAATGGGAAAAAGAGCAAAAGTCAATAGAAATGAAAATCAATAGAAAAGGACAAAGGGTATAAAAAGAACAATAATAATAATGAACAATAGCAGTTGCTGCAGTACTTGGAAACACCTCTCATGAACTAGGATAACATGCGTCTAGAAGAATGGCATGATGTGAGTCAAGGGGGAGAGGAAAAAAAATATGATGCCTAACGTAATTGATTGATTATATCAACTTAAGACGAAATAAACAATTAATAGGATATGATAAAAGAAAAGGGCATCTTGGTTTTACGAGGCTCCTGATGATGCATGATCTGGCAGAGAAAGATTATGTAGTGTTACCCGCAATATATGGAATGGTTGTTCCTCCGACTCAAACCCACATCCACCAAGATGCAAGCGTCAAACCTTACCATTGCGCAAAGTGACACCTCAATTAGTAGGATATGATATTTAACTCAAGAGCACATGGAAACACCAATCTGTATGGTGTAGACTACATATCCTGTACTATGTCTACTTGAAATGTTTTCACTTGTTATGGTTGCTTTACCATTCTATGAGTGCACACTTTATAAATTATCACATGTAATTGCTACTTAAACTACATAACGGTTGAAAATGACTTATTATGCAGACAAACATAGAACTCATGAGTGCAGCAAAGCTTAGCCACAGCCAGTGGAGGACCCAGAAAATATTTTTAGGGGAGAGAAAATACATTAGAAATTTCAGGGGGAGCGAAAATACACTAATTTAAATCTAAGGAGAGCATTGTATAAATTTGTATAAAAACAATGTGGCTAGCAAGCATTGAACCCATGACCTCTTGAGTAAAAGGTTTATACTAAACCAATTGAGCCAACAAATCATCTAGTGTATAAGGAAACAAAATTAAATATATCATAACATAAAAGAGTATATATAGGAGTATAGGGATCAGCTTAGAGTGGATCCGCCCCTGACCGTAGCCATCACGATATTGAGTAATAAAAAAAAAAATGACACTCCACGATTAGTTTGGGTGTGTTTATGTGTGCATGTGGACATTACATATTGAAGACGAGAATAAAACTCATGAGTGTAGTAAAGCTTAATCATAAACTGTTCACCATCCATCATGATATTGAGGAAAATAAAAAAAAGTGACTCTCCACCATTAATATGTGTGTATTTGGATACCATAAACTTTAATATCTGAGTCATATTCGCTTTAAAGTTAATACATGAATAAAAGTAATGTCCAAGAAAGCAATAGGAAGCAAGGGGACCTGAGCCACCCCAACTTAATCTAAGCAGGCATGATTAAGCACGCCAATACTCACTCAACAGTTTGCTATTTATACACCTTTTTACTTATATATGTTCATAATGAGCACAAGTTTAGAGGAAAAGAGGAAGATAATAATAAAATATAAAATTCCAATACAATAGATACCAAAAACCTTTATTCCTCCTGTTTCTACTTTATTTATCTCATTTCCCTTTAGGGCGACTACTTACAAACAGCCATTGCTTACTGAAAGACCACTCAAGCTAACAGTCACCACTGGCCGCCTCCCTCACCAGTTGCGAATGCCCGTCAAGAGGACCATTTTCATGTTTGAAACGAATCTGACACTATACTTCCTTGACATGCATGTTGGCATGTTCCACACGTGTCTAGATCCCAAAGCCGCCCAAAAACATGGGTGAAAGTGAGTTAGCATGCTCGCTCATGTGTCTAATATAATTGAGATATGAGAAAATACATTCTATCATACAATAGGTGCTTTCTATACTTTTTGGAACCTAGTTACTATCAACACCATATATAAATATTAATGTTATTAATATCTAATATATATAATATGTATATAGATATGTGCTCAAATAAATGCAGAATAAAACTAGAATATTTCACCTATCTTGAAGAAGGATATATAGTAGATCCAACCATGAGTATTCATTAGGCCATGTATTGATCACTTATACATGATTAAAAAACAAAATACCCACATCAGTCATGACCAAGAGCCCAGTTTGTCTTCCATTACATGAGAAACCAAAATGATTCCCGAGACTCCCATACATCTATAGTGAACTTCATACAATTATGTGGCATCCTGTATGTAAGCATGCCTACACACCTCATGGATATAAAATTCTTGAATCCAGCTAGCATGGGCTTACATTTACTTGCCATGCAAATATTTCACTTGACACCACCAATCAGATGGCACTAATAATTTAAAAAACAACAATAGAAAACGACGAAAATAGGAGTTATGAGGCTATATCAGGTATAAATTGAAACAGGAATAATAGTGCTCGATGAAACAACTATGAACTAGCATTTGTTACTTGTAAATTACAGGGTACATTTATAGTAAAGGTTACACAAGGTGGTCACAACTATATTTAAAGTTAAAAAAAATAATGTTTTACAACTTTCATGCTTCAACCGCACAAGAAGAAGGCAAGAAGGGACGATGAACTTACTGCTTCTTTGGCCTGCAGTTTTTCAGCCCATCCATTCATAACATATGGATCATTGACAGCTACGCAGATCACTGAATCAATACCCTTAGCTTTAAACTTGTCAATGTTGTTCTTGTAGCTTGGAACATGCTGTGCTGAACAAACGCTCCCTGGCAATGTTTCATATAATGGATCTTTTATTCATGACAAGAAAGCAACTCCAAGTAATTAAACAGAATACAAAAGGCAACACTGAGAACCACTCCAGATCACTTTTGGACGACTATTTAACTGTGTAAATCAGGGGTTGCCGGAGCCGGATTCTATAGTCCCTCCAGGTTCCAGAACCAGTCCGCGCATCCCCAAATGTGAGGGTTCATGTCTAAATTCTTCGGAATTCAGAGTATTGGTCCCAAGCAAAGGAGAAGTTCATAAATATGTGTAACATAGATAAAAAGGGGAACTTATCATGAACCTGAAGGGGCTATTACCATCTGCCCTATCTCTCTCCTCTCATGGAAATGTTTATGAGTTGTTAAAGAGGAGCAGCTGTTAGTAATCCATTCCAGTAGCTCTTGCTTTGGGACCAGTTCTCATCCCATCTACCATAGCATATCATATATCGCTAAACTAATGTATCTCGTACCTGACTGAAAACTAAAACGCACCGTGAATCTGGTAACGTCGAACAACAAGACTACGCAAATACGGATACCACCTTTGAAACTCACAAAAACACGATTTTTCCAAGTGAAACAGGACACGTCAGTTGAATAAAAAAACGGTTTTTTTCGTTAAAGTAATAATTTATTAAATAATTATAAGAAACGGGATAAGTTGGGAGAAATTGTATTTGGGGGGACCACTCGCCAACTCAGTTGGCGAGGTGCTGAGTTGGCGAGCATCTCGCCAACTGAGTTGGCGGGGCGCCCTCCTCGAGGGGCCGTGCACCGTTGGCTTTTTAGCCGTTGGCCAACGGCTATATTCCATTGCTATAAACACCCTCCCCCCACCCAACACTCCTCACACCACATTCTCCTCCTACCCCCAAACACTCCTCACACCACATTCTCCTCCTCTTGATATTTACTTGCGATGGCTACCCGCAATGACGGTCGTATTCCTGGCGGACCGACTACCGCGCTTATTATTAAGCAACGTGAAGGGCACATTTCTAGTCAGATATTTACTGGCGAGGTAATTTTTGAAATTACAAGTTGCCAACTTTATTAATGTATATGTTTTTTATAATGCCTATGTTTACTTTATTAATGCATATATTTTTTTATAGTTATACGACCATGATAATGCTTTACGAACCCGGATCCACGTACATTGGCGGTGTGAAAGGAATTATCGTACGTGGAGCTTAATCCAGCTCAAAAGGCTTTGGTGGAATCCTTTGGATTCCACTATATAGATCGTGTTAGATATTTAATTCACGATCTTCATTTAGTTGTAAGCCTTGCGGAGCGTTGGTGGCCAGAACGCAACATTTTTCAACTCCCATTCGGCGAGATGACGATCACCCTTTTTGATGTGGCGAATATACTAGGGTTACCTATTAAAGGTAACGCTATATATTTTGATCCGCACTTAAAGGGATCTGATCTAATCCGGAGTTATCTTGGTGTTAGCCCTCCTTCAGGTCTAAAAGACGGCAATTATGTGAAATTTTCATGGCTCCGTGGCAACTTTATAGACCTACATCAAACTATTGATGGGTGGTTGATGTAGATGAAAATCGGGTATGTATTTTTTTTAGTAAATTTGTTTATTACTTAATTTAGTGGTGCAATTCTATATAACACTTAATAAATCCAGGTCATTCGTTGCACTAGAGCATATCTGCTCTGTTTATGTGGTGCAATTCTATTTCCCGATGCATCGGGAAATATGGTAAATGTGCAGCTTTTACCATTCTTGGATGATCTGACCAAACCTACTGAGCATGCGTGGGGAGCTGCTACTCTTGCATTTTTGTACGCCAATCTGACAGAATTTGTCAGATCCAATCGCAAGAGTATTTGTGGATGTATTTCACTGATACATGTATGAATTAAAGACCTTAAAAAGTTAGAGTAATTTTATACGCAAATTATGTTTGTACTAATGTCATTTTTTTGTTTTATAGTTCTGGTCCTACGAGCACTTTTATATTGGTAGGCCTGTTACCAGCATTCTCAGTGATGTTGGAGTATTTCCAGTTGCTATGCGCTGGCCTACAGACGTAGTGGATTATCAACACTACCAATACAGGACTGTATCACTATATCGTAGCCAATTTGATACACTGCGGTATAATCAGGTAATTTTTAAATATGCAATAAATATCTTTAAATTATTTAAGTTTTGATCGTAGATAAACATCACATCTAATTGATACAATATCTTTAAATAGGTAACCTGGTTACCGTACTCATGTGAACCTGATGCTCCAGAAATCAAGATGATATCCTATGCATTTAGTTTACACAGATGTCATATTATATATGATCGGTTCACCATGTACCATCCGGCAGACCGTGTTCTTCGGCAATTCGCAATGGCCCCAATAATTTCCGATGATCCACCGACAGTCGGTTATCAGACATCAAATGCATTACAACGAATCATTGGTCTCGTTGCTGACTGGAATAATCGGTTCGAGAATTATAGTGTCAGGGACATGTCTCCCATACTAAATTCTGCTGAGGAATGTAAGTTATAAGTTACTCATTATTCGTATTGATTTAGTGTAAATAGTTTGCTAAAATTTTGTTTACATTTTGCAGACATAGGTAGCCTCGACTACAGGCGATGGTGGGGATGCCCTCTTATGAGCAACCGAGTATACCACTACGAGGAGCCCAAGTTCAAGACTAGATCTGTAGACGATTCTACTCTGCGTGCTTTTGCCGATGGAATACATGATTTGGTATGACTTCATTAAACTTTCAAAAATACATATACATGGATATGATAAATATATTAATTTACGTGTTCTTCAAATTTTAGAGTGTTGTATACCAACAATTTTTGCAACAACCTGAGATAAACCTTCACCCACAAGGTCGACTTCTTATGGAGGAACTTGTGACTCGTGTTGAGCATCTGGGTATTGGACGGGAACCGAAAATGCCTCCAGTACAATCCCGTCTTCCACCGGACTATCCGACCGGCTTAGTACGACAGAGACACTCTCGTCGTCGTCGGCGTCGGGATACTGCTGGAGCGGGCCCGAGTAACCAGTATGCTGAAGCGGGCCCTAGTGACCAGTATGCTGGAGCGGGCCCTAGTGAGCAGTATGCTGAAGCGGGCCCTAGTTACCAGTATGCAGGAGCGGATCCGAGTTACCAAACTGCTGGAGATGAAAGCTACCAGATATTCACACAATTTTTTTCGACTCCATCAGCACCGCTGCCTACCCAAACTCAACAAGACGAGGACGAGGATTAGTAGAAAATTTGTAACATTGTATTATTAAATTTTTTGTATGATTTGTAATGGTTTTTTATTACAATATTTGGGTATTGAACAATTCTATTTTAATCTCTCGGTTGATTAGTACATCTTCTTCGGTTGTGTCCCATAGCACCACAATTACTGCAACGTAGATCTCTTGTCGATGAATCCAGGAGTTTGATGCGGTTCTTCTTTGGTCTTCCGGCTTTGCGTCTTACATCTGGCATCCCAATTTGTCCTCTTACCAAAGGACCTTGGATTTCGTAGGGAACTGGAATTGGCTCCATTTTTTTGCGCGTATACGGTTTTCAAGTTTTTCGTCGAAAATACTGCAGGATAAAAAGTATCAATACTAATATTGCAATATCTACAAACAAAACATGTATGTATACATGGTATATAAGTATGGTACCATCTAAAACATGTACAGGTTCTGTCAGTTATATGAACAATATAGGTTCTACCTGTTGCCCGGTCTATTATTTCAAACTTATAACTATCAATAGCTAATATTTCTAGGTGGTTCTTCTCTTTGATAATAGAAGCCATATTTTTTAACATCTTCGGACAATAATCTGTGTCTATATTTTCAGCAAACTTTCTTCGGACAATAATCTATCAAAAAATAATTAGAACCAAAAATAGACTCCAGAATAAAATCATAATGAATAGAACAACGTTCAATAATATGATTACGTATATTTTCAAAACTAATATTCGGATAAGTTGAAAAAATTATACTTTCTCCTCCTTCGTAATTTAACCCATTTACTGTACCACCGTGCGAGCATACAATTCTTACGCTACGATCCATGACGGTTGAGAACTTTGGCTATAGATAACTCAAATGAACTTTAGCTGCGGGCTGAGAGACAGAGAGAGTGTTGGAGACTTTGCTAGAGAAAGAGAGAAAATTGAGGAAGTAAATTGAGTGTGAGATGAATGGGTTGAGATAGGTAATTTATAGAGGGAGATTGTAATAGCCGTTGTTGTTAATGGCCGTTGTGAAACGGATCCTTACTCGCCAACTCAGTTGGCGAGCAAACGAGCGTTGTGCAACGGGTCTAAGCCAACTCAGCATGCCGCTCGCCAACTGAGCTGGCGAGCGGCCCCTCGATGAGGGCGCCCCCGCCAACTCAGTTGGCGAGATGCTCGCCAACTCAGCACCTCGCCAACTGAATTGGCGAGTGGTCCCCCAAATGCAATTTTCCCCAACTTATTCCGTTTTTTATAATTATTTAATAAATTATTACTTTAAACGAAAAAATCCATAAAAAAAATTGACATTCAAAACTTCAGATCCACGCTCACTTCTTGGGCATTTTCTTGACTCTCCGAAATTCTGACCCATAAAAGAAGCTTGTTATTATATCCAACTTGCAAAAGTTTCCTTTCAACATCACGACCAATCCACTCACCGCACTCCAAACGCTTTCTCCCACCACTTCAGTCATCATGTTTCAATTATACACGACAGACTTCCTATCCCTCCATAATGACAAATGATTCGCTCCTAGACACTAGGTAACTTCTCCATTTGATCTCTCCTTCAAACTTTAAACGGAAAATTTCACTCAGGACATAATAGTTTAATATATTTCTAAAAAAACAACAAAGTTTTAAAATTTATCAAAAAAGCATTAAAACGCCATTCCAAAGGGCGTTTTACGCTTTTCCGTCCACGAACTTAACGGTCAAAAATTCGACGTTAAAAAAAATAATAAAAAAAGTAAAACGCCCTTTGCAAGTTTTGTATTTTAAAATTATATTAATTTCTTGCTCTCCTCTCTCTCCCCTCTCTCCTCTCTCCTCTCTCTTCTCTCTTCTCTCTTTCCTCTTCTCTCCTCTCTCCTCTCTCCTGTACATATTTTGAAAAAAAATTAGATTATTTTAAAACAAGTTATGTACATCTCTCTGTTAAAAAAAAATAATATTTAAAGTAAAACGCCCTTTGCAAGGGCGTTTTGTATATTTTTATAATTTTTTTATTAATATTTTATGCTTCCCGTCCCCTCTGTATTTTCCTGCGAAAAAAAAAATAAAGTTTTAAGCAAAACGCCCTTTGCAAGGACGTTTTGTATATTTTAATAATTTTTTTATTAATATTTTATACTTCCTGCTCCTCTCTCCTCTCTCTGACGGAAAAAAAATTATTAAAATAAGGTAAAACGCCCTTCGCAAGGGCGTTTTACTATTTTTTTTTATTTTTTAATCCTCCTGCTTCTCTCTTCTCTCTCTCTCACGGAAAAAAAATTTAATAATAAAATATTAAAAACGCCCTTCACAAGGGCGTTTTTAATTTTTTTTTTTTCCAGTCTCTCTCCTCTCTCTCTCTCTCTCCCGCCTCTCCGCTCTTCTCTCTCCCCTCTCTCTCTCTCTCTCCCCTCTTCTCTCTCCCCTCTCCGCTCTCCCCTCTCGACGCTGCGGTTCTGAAGCACAGGCTGCGGTTCCGCTCTCCCCTCTCGACGCTGCGGTTCTGAAGTCATGGGCACCACAGGCTGCGGTTCTGAAGCACGGGTCGGTCGGGGGGTTCGTTACGCACTGCGGTTGGAACTCGACGATGGAGGCGATTGTTAACGGGGTTCCGATGGTGGCGTGGCCGATGTACGCGGAGCAGTGGATGAACAAGGTGTTTCTTGTGGAAGAGATGAAGCTGGCGGTGCCGATGGAGGGGTACGACAAGGACATTGTGAGCGCGGAGGAGGTGGAGAGGAAGGTGAAGTGGCTGATGGAGTCGGAGGGAGGAATGGAGCTGAGAGCCCGGACGGAGCGTGCCAAGGAGAGGGCGGCCGCGTCGCTGGCGGAGGGCGGGAAGTCGATGATGGCCCTGCTGGAAGTGGTGGAGAGGATGAAACGTGGAATCTGAGTCGGATGGAAGTGGACCGCTTTGTCGATTTGGTTTGTGGTCCTTTGTCATTTGATAAATATGGACGAAAAAGGCTCCTCCTTTTCAAAGTTTGTATTATAGCTACAGAGGTCTGGATGCTTTATTGTTTTTGCTTTGTGTTAAAGTTTTGCAATTTGGCATTGCTACGCAAGATTGATTCCAATTAATGGTAGTCGGGAGAGAGGAGGGGAGAGTAACAGGTGGAGAGGAGAGGGGAGTGTGAGAGAGAGGAGAGGGGAGTGTGAGAGAGAGGAGAGGAGAGGAGTGGAGCGGAGCGGAAAAGAGAGGAGGAGAGAGAGGGGAGAGAGGGGAGAGAGAGGAGAGCAAGAAATTAATATAATTTTAAAATACAAAACGTCCTTGCAAAGGGCGTTTTACTTTTTTTATTATTTTTTTTAACGTCGAATTTTTGACCGTTAAGTTCGTGGACGGAAAAGCGTAAAACGCCCTTTGGAAGGGCGTTTTAATGTTTTTTTGATAAATTTTGAAACTTTGTTGCTTTTTTTAGAAATATATTAAACTATTATGTCCTGAGTGAAATTTTCCGAACTTTAAACCTTCTCTCCACATATGTCATAGAGATTGACCCCTTCTTTTGTCTCACCAAATTCTAAAAATAATAATAATAATAATAATAATAATAATAATAATAATAATACTTCCCCCATGAAATTAATTATTCCTTGTCCAAATGATTTCCAGCCACTTTCCACACTAACCAACGTAATGAAACTGCACTGTATCGAAACTAAAAAAAAAAGGATCTTCTGAACAAGAATGAGTAGACGTATATAGCTTACAGGCAAGCCGAAGATGACCACTTTCTTCCCCTGTAGAAAAAGAAAGAAAAGACGAAGTAAAAAAATCGAAGTACTCTTGCTATAGTAGGGAGAAACTAGCTAGGAAGCACGGACATTTCCAAAATGGCCATACGCGACGTGTCCGTGTCCATTTCTGTGTCGTGAAGAGAGAGAGAGAGAGAGAGAGAGAGAGAGAGAGAGAGAGAGTATACATGGAAGAGGTCTTTGAGAGGAGTGGGGAGGAGACGCCCTCGTCCCAGGTGCGGGCCTTCTGGAGGGAAACGTCCGGCGCGGCAGACACGAGGTCGGTGCCGACACACGCCGACGAGAAGAACCGCCACGCGTGCGTCGCCGCTACAGCCGGCGGCGCGAAACGGAGGGAGCTCTTCATCCTCATCACCATCATCGCCGTCGCGATTTTTTTTCTTTTCTTCCTTTCTTTCTTTTTCCAGTCGTTAGGCTCCAGTTTACGGATCGCTACTTTCGTATATGTGGTAGTAGTCTGTTTGGTTTCCGTTCCAACAAACTATATCGTTTGTTTAGAATTATTTACGTTAATCTATACTACCAACCTGTATGTGAGATGCAGGTACGTAAAAAAAAATATTAAAAAATTTAAATATAAAATTATTATAAATATTATCGTTTCTAGAAATTGAACTCAAACAACAATAAAAAATTTCTTTCACGTTAACCACTTGAATTAGAATTGTTTAGTTGTAAATAAATAATACGAAAAATTTCGTTCAGAGCAACGAAGATTTAAAAATTTTCAATAAAAGCATTCGATTTTAAAAAAAATCAATGAATCTAAGTGCGTTTTACATATTTCCGTCAACTCCGTTACGAGCTCCGTTAGAAAAGTAAAAAAAAAAAAAATATATATATATATATATATATATATATATATATATATATATATATATAATAGGAAAAAGTCCTTTGGAATGACGTTTTTTTCTAGGAAAAACGCCCCTAGGACGTTTTTCCTCTCTCTCTATTCTCTCTCCTCTCTCTCACTCACACTCTCGCATCTCTCTTCTCCTCTCTCTCTCTCTCTCTCTCTCTCCTCTCACCCGTCCACTCTCTCTCCTCTCCTCTCCTCTCCTCTCCCTGACATTGAGCGTGGTCCCTGTGAAACTGAGCACGGCCCTGGCGTCGGTACCGGACAGCACGTACTTCCTGATCTCGTCCCCTTCCTTCTTTCCCACCGCGACGACCGGCAGGAGGTGGCTGTCTGCCACCATCTCCTCCCCGCTGGCCGCATTGTTTGCCAGTATCATCCCGACCCCGCCGGCCTCCTTCACCACCAGCCCCTTCTCCACTCTCGCGCTGATCCTGCGATCGCAGAGCACGACCTTCCCCTTCACGAGCTTGGGGTCCAGAGTGCCAGTCAAGCAGAGCTTGCTGGAATTGCTGCTTCCTCCGTAAACGAGAGGCACCATTATGTTCCTCATCCCATTCCCGCTGTAGAGGGACACTCCGGCGAACTTGCGGCCGTTGCCGAGCGATGCGAAGGCCGGGAAGTCACGGTCGAGGGTCCCGGCGTCGACGGTGGCGATCCAGGGGTCTTGGGGATGAGGCACGCCTATCGCTTCCTTGGACGATCCAGCACCTACGAACAAGCAAACTGTTGGTGGGTCAGCACTTTTATAAGTACTAGTGAGTATAAACAACTGAACAGAAGCAACATTCACTAAAACCAACACTAAGTAATCATGTTATAAAATATTACATTACTAGTAATCTTTCTAGTTTTACCTATGTTCGTTACATGCAGCACAAGAACGGAGTCATATTACTTTCTTTTGGAAATATCTTTAAAAACATAGTTCATATTGATATAAGCAAGCAGGCAAGACAAGTCGATCGTTCTATTATCAGAGTGTGCGCAGTGTGTCTCGTGAGCTATACTCAAAGACTCTAGGGACAATGCACCATCTAGGAACTATCCTCTATCAAACCAACATAATGAACCAGCTATATGCTTTTCGGTCTCCGAGAAACTCAGGATCGGTAGCAGTAATCCAGCTAACTAATGACTCTTTTATCTGATGCTATTAGCAGCTGTGACTCATGGTTGCTTTTCAATATCTCTGTAGCAGCCGTGACCAAGGTTCAGCTCTTCACCAATAGCCATTGTCCGACCGATGCGAATGCATGAAACACTATCAGATAAACTCTAGGATGCAGACGAGATAAACCAGCAGACCATCTATCTTTGTGCGGACTAGCCGCCCTCTCTGAACAAGTTCAAGCACACGATATAGTTCTCTCGAAGCACAAGCGATAGTGGAACATGTTCATGCAAACTCTTACTCTTAGACAAGAGTTTTAGGTTCTCTTAGTTAGGCAGACATGTTCGTTTCAAAGACAAGCTATATGAGTTCTCTTATTAAGCATGCAAGGCAGGTTCTATTGTAAGCCCCCTGATTTTCAGGAATTATTAATTTGGACTTTTCATAATTCTGGAATTTTCTAGAATTTTTATGTAATTAAATTCAGGGTTTTAATTTTTAAATAATTTTTAAATGATGATAAATTATATTAAAATATTATGAAAATAATATTTTTGGGTGTAAAATAAAAAACTGGACTTAGGATAATTTTTCTGAAATTTATTGGGCCCCGGATCTAATTTAAAACACCTAAAAACTATTTAATTAATTATTTATCTATTATTTTAATTAATTAATTATTAATTAAACCCTAAAACCTAACCCAGCCCAATACCCAAACCCGAGCCCGGCCAAACCGGCCCCCTAGCTATTGGGTCGGGTCGGGTCCGCCCGACCGAACCCGCCCGACCCGCGACCCGCCTCTCTTCCCCAGCCCACTCCCCGCAAGACCCGGTCGGCCCCCGCGTCCGGCGCCGCGCCGCCCACAGCTCCGCCCGGCCCACGCCTCATGCCCCGCGGCCACGACGCCACCTGGCCGCCTCTTTCGGCCCCCCAGCCTCCTCCACCACCTATAAACTCCCCCCCCCGTCCGGCTCTCCGGTCACCTCCCTCCTCCGCCACCGCGCCAGAGCTCCGCCGTCGCCCGCTGCAGCCCCCGCCGCAGCTCCCTCCTCCGCCTCCGCCCCTCCGGCTCCGCTCCTCCCCGCCTCAGTCGCCGGAGACCCGAGCCCCATCCTTCCCGCGGCTCCGCTCCGTCCCAGCGCCTCGCCGGAGACCCGATCCACCGTCCTCCCCGTCGTGCAGCGCCGACGCAGCCCCGAGCCGACGACACCACCGCAGCGCCGTCCTCCTCCGGCCGCCGGAGCTCCACAGAACCCTAACCCTAACCCTAGGACTCCTCGTGTCGGACTCGTATCGGACACGGTTTTTCGGGTTTTTGGACCCTATTCAGGTACGCGTATCTCCCTGCTCGTTTACCCATTTTCGATTCCGTCAGTTGCGTCGCGAAACCTACGTGACCCTCTCGGTGCCCGTGCAACCCGCTCGGGGCATCGCGTTCTGTGGCGATCGCGAACCGCGATCCAAAAACAGGAAAAACAACGACCCGATTCATCCCGGAACTGGGTACGCCCCGCCAAACGAGACGACTTGGTCGCGCGCGGTCTTCACAGATACGTGCGCGTCGTTGATACGGACGTATGAGATTTCGCAGAAGTCGATTCGGATGTGCGTGCACACCGGAATCAACGCGTATCCGCGGACAACGCCCCGTATCTGCCTTTTCTGAATCGTGCCCTAACTTTGTGTACACACGTCGGATTGAAACGAAACTTACGCCATCGGACTCGTAGCGATACGCTGGTCCTGTGACCCAAGTTTGGTTCGATTCTGAGAACGTTGACGAAATCGCGTGTCGTGGGCCCCACATGCCCCACTCGACGGGCGATTTTGTGATCGGCTCATCGGAATCCAATTCTGGAAGTTCCGTTGGGTTCGTATCATCGTTCCTGATCTGTTGACACTAAGTTGGACAGATTTGGAGACCTTTGACCCTGACACATTTTCGGTACAAAACGGGCCCACATATGGACCCCGTTTTGACCCGAAATTGTCGTTTTTGCCTTTGTCTCCAAATTGGACTCAAGGACAGGCGTTTTTAGCTATTTGATATCTTCTGAGCATGATGGTAATGATTATTTCAGCATCCAGAGGCATTTCTGAAAATTTTTCGAGAACAGAACCGTAGTTGGAATCCAAACATCAGGCAAGTACCTGCACTTCAAGTTTATTCTTTATATTATGATAATTAGTTCCTTGCTCTACTAGCACCATTGGATGATTACACTTAGTGTTAGGATTTGGATTTCATGTCTTGCTTTTCGTGTCGGGAGGGAGAATACTAGGAGGCATGTAGTTTACCCTTTCCCCATGTCCTGACTGCTAGCTGTTGAGTACGCGACTGTACCATCAGCCTTATACTCGATTATTCCTGACTGCTAGCCGTCTATGATGTGCCTTATTAGCCTTATAACCCCCTACATGCCAACTATGTATTCTAAATACACAATTTCACACACATAGTTTCTTGTCTTGTTGTAGTTCCATTTTCTTGTCTCATTATCTTCCTGTTTTACTCATATCCCTGATTTATAGCAGTTAACTCTTAGTTCATTTTACTACTTATTATGTATAATTTTTATCGTGATACTTAGTCAGTTTTTACTACTTGTCATAATTATTTAGTTTAAGCTTTGTTGTGTATTGGTATTTTGCTCCTTTCCTGACTGGATCCGTTGACATTTAGGCGATGATGAGGACTATGCCCCCACCTTTTATGGCCCATATGGCGTAGAAGATGATAATTTTTAGGAGCCGGTTCCTACTCAGGAGACTACTTTTGAGGAGTAGTTAGCCAGTTAGCTAGTATTTTCTTTCAGCATAATACTCGGGTTTGTCCCCGATTTATCTTCTGGTTCTGTATTAAACTGTGGTTTTGGATGTCACAAATTTGTCTTATAAAATCTTAGCATTCCTATTTTCTGTTATTATCCTTGCCTATTTATTATTGTGAATGAGCTAGATTTTAAATTACCTGTGAATATGATCTAGACAGCGTACTACCGCCGACACTGCGGCGTAGGCTGGACGTACTCACGAACCGGTGCCCGGTTCATCTGGGTGCGGGTCGTGACATCTATCATTCTTCTTATGAAACTATCTTTAAGCAAACAAGCATTCAAAAACTCAGGTTCATTATTAAGGCATGCAAGAATAAGAGAATATAGTTCTGCCCACTCACCTTTGATCAGTCATCTCCTGCTTCAACAAGGAGCTCTTAAGGAAGATATCCTTTTGAGTCAGCAAATCGATATCTCTTGTACATAGTGCCGACGCGGAGCGGAGAACTACAAAGACAAAGTGTTCTTTATGTGGTTTTAGCTATGTATCTTTGATATAAGAAATGCTTGTCGGCTCCCTTGTCTTTCACTTTTTTTTGAACAAGTACCATGTCGCGTCGTAACTGTCTTTTGTACTGGCTCGCTATACATGATTCCAATCACTGTAGAATTTCTCGAAAATGTCTTTGTCAATTTTACCATCCATATTGTCACGCCCCAGTCCCAAAATATCGAGGGACTGGACACGTGGCAATGGCCAGCAGCACGCACCGATGGATAACCCAATTTAATGGAGCCATCAGGGCGTACTTAAGCTATATCGAAAGTCTACTACAACAAAATACACTAATCTCATCCATAAAGATAAAGAAATAAACTGCATAATGAAATAGAAATAAGTAGCAACAACAAGTCAGTCGGAAAAACAATCTTACTTATGTCTGAATACACTGGCTCAATAGGCCAGGAACAAAAGAGATAAACATAAATTAAATACTGAGTACGGGATCAGGTACTCAGGAGAAGTCTTCGGCAGTCACCTCGTCTGCAGGGTTCAGTTCTGCTCCAGTATCAAGTCCAGCAATAGCCTCAGCTCCTGTCCCGTATATCTCAGGGTACTGCTCCTCAGCTAAACCTGGGGACATAATCCATTCCAGGTCCTCAGTGGACATAGCAAGGCACAAAATAAAACAAGCAAAATAAATGCAGTGCAATTAAATTAAATAAAACAGCAGGGTAAACTATGTAACCATCTATGTGATATGCAAATGAGAGCAACACTAGTACTCAGGCTGAGACCGCTACAAGCTCTGTGTCGGGGAGCCGGGTAGCAGTAATAACACGTAAAGGGTCTAGCTCTGCTGGAGAGTCTACAACCTCACAATAATAGTAGATATATATATAGAACAGCCTATAGCCTGTGTGTCTCTCCCCACCCAATGTAATCACGCAAACCATGACCATAACGTCTGTAAACCCCCAAAATTTTTAAATTATTAAATCTTGGATTTTTTCTCAATTTCCTGGAATTTTCTGGGAATTTTCTGTAATTAAAATCAAGCTTTTCAATTAATAAATGATTTTTAATTGGCAATAAATAATATTAAAATATCATGAAAATAATATTTTTGGGTGTAAAATGAAAAATTGGACTTAGGGTAATTTTTCTGGATTTTTCTGGGCCTCAGACATATTTTAAATGCCTAAAAACTAATTTAATTAATTAATTAATTTATTATCTATTTATTTAATTATTAATTATTTTATTATTATTATTATTTTATTTTTATTTTTCTTTTTTGATTTTGGGCCCGGCCCGGCCCAATGGGCCGAGCCCGTAAGCCTCCAGCCCAGCCCGCCTGACCATCCGGGTCGGGTCGGGTCTGCCCAGACCCGACCCGCCGACCCAGCGACCCGGCGCCTCACCCCTGTTCCCCGTTCTTCCCCACGACCCGAACTCCCGTCGCCGCCGCCGCGTTTTCCGGCGGCCACGTCCTCCGCCACCCCCCCGGATCCTTCGGCCACGACGCCCCGGCCTCGACCTCCCCAGTCCCCTATTTAAAGACTCCTCCCCGCTGCTGCCTCCCCTCCGCCGGAGCCGCAGCCACCGCCAGCCCCTCGCCTGAGCCGCCGCAGCCCCGGCCGACCTCGCCAGCCGCCGGCGTGTCCTCCAGCAGCACCCGGACGCGGACACAGCCCGGACACAGGGAGCCCTAGCCGCGGACACGCAGTGGACACAGTGTCCGACACGACTCGGACACGATTTCGACCCTGGTTTCTCGGTCCCCTTCAGGTATTCGTAACTTGCAACCCTGATCTCCGTTTTCAATTCTGCAAATTGCGTTGTGAAGCCTGTATGACCCTCTCGGTGTCCGGACAATCTGTTCGGGACATCACGTCCTGTGGTGATCGCACACCGCGATCCAAAAACAGGAAAAATCAGACCCTGTTTCACCCCGGAACTGAGTCCGCCCCGCCAAACGGGACAACTTGGTCGCGTGCGGTCTTCACAGATACGTACGCATCGTCGATACGGACGTGTGAGTTTTCATGGAAGCTGATTCGGGTGTGCGTGCACACCGGAATCAACGCGTATCCGCGGACACCGTCCCGTATCCGCCTTTTCGGTAATTCACCCTAACTTCGTGCACACACGTCGGATCGAGACGAAACTTGCGCCATCGGACTCGTACCGATACGCTGGTCCTGTGGGTCAAGTTTGGTTCGATTCTGAGAACGTTGACGAAATCGCGTGTCGTGGGCCCCACAGGCCCCGCTCGACGGGCGATTTTGTGTTCGGCTCACCGGAATCCAAATCTGGAAGTTCCGTTGGGTTCGTATCAGCGTTCCTGACCTGTTGACACTAAGTTTGGTGAAATTGGAGACGGTTGACCCGGACACGTTTTTCGGTGCAAAGCGGGCCCAACGGCGGACCCCGTTTTGACCCGAAACTGCCGTTTTTGCCCTTGTCTCCAAATTGGACCCAAGGACAGGCGTTTCTAGCTATTTGACATCTTCTGAGCATGATGGTAATGTCTATTTCAGCTTTTGGACTCATCTCTGGACTTTTCCCCCAAGAACCAATTTAATCAAATCCAAACAACAGGCAAGTACCTGCACTTCAAGTTAATCTTTATATTGTGATAATTAATTCCCTGCTCTACTAGTACCCTTGCTGACTACACATAGTGTTAAAGTACTATATTTCATGTCTTGAATATTGGAGTTCATGTCTTGTTTACATATCGGGTGGGAGAATACTAGGAGGCATGTAGTTTACCCTTCCCCATGTATTGTTTAATAGCTGTTGGTACACGACTGTCCATCAGCCAGATCTCGATTGTATTGTTTAATAGCCGTCTATGACGGCCAGATTAGCCTTATAAACCCCTACATGCCAACTATGTATTCTAAAACAAACACAAGTTCACACAGATAGTTCTAGTATTGTTATAGTTCTTACTGACTGTTGTAGTTTCATTTCCTGTTTCACTTTATTTCCTGCTTTCTCATATTCCTGTTTATAGCATTAAACTCTGAGATGTTGATATTTCCTTTATGCAATCTCTCAATATGATACTCAGTTAATTGTCATAAATATTTAGTTAGTCTTGTTGTGCACTGTGTACTTTGCTCCTTTCCTGACTGGATACGTTGTTTAGGCGATGATGAGAACCTTGCCCCTACCTACTATGGACCCTATGAGCCAGCAGGTGATACAGTTGCAGAGCCGGTTCCCACCCAGGAGACTACTCCTGCAGAGTAGTTAGCATTAGCTATCTTTATTCCTATTTCTTATCTTATAAATCGGGTTTGTCCCCGACTTCATTCTGAATTTCTGTACTAAACATTTGAATCTGTTGTCACATTTATTTTAATTGCAATCTTAAGTTTCCATTCTCATTATTATCTTGCTTATGTTTTTTGTGAATGAGCTAGTTTAGTAAGTGTGGATTTGACCTAGATAGCGTACTACCGCCGATTCTACGGCGTAGGCTGGACGTACCCACGCACTCGTGCCCGAATTTCCGGGTACGGGTCGTGACACGTTTTTATGGTGGCCCATGCAGGTCTAACGACTAAATTGTTCGGTTCCAACTTAGGGACCGAACAGGCCTGCAACAAGATTGAGGATTTTAGGATAAAGCTCATTCACAGTATAGGGTCCTTATTTCAATCCTTGATATTACTTCTGATCAATTTTTCTATCGCCCTTGATTTCCAATTAATTTATTCTGATCTTCCTATCCCTTAATCTTTCAGAATGGTTCAGACGAGGAACACAGTAGGAGGCACATCAGAACCAGTTGAGCAGAATGTGCCCGAAACTCTTGCACTCCCGCCGCCTCCATCCGTTCCGGCAGTTACTCTAGATGGGGCACAACTACTTGGAGTGTTCCAGGGACTAGTGGAATCCCAGAAAGAACAGACTGCACTTCTGCGGACCAGCCTCTCAGAAGCTATTAAGTCCCAGGAGTCGCCACACAAGAGGCCAGGAAGTGCCAAAGACTTCAAGAATCTAAGACCCCTGGAATTTTACGGAACTGAGGACATTCTCTATGCCGATGAATGGATAGAGAACGTAGAGCGACTCCTGAAGACTGCTCGGGTCCCTGATGATCTCAAAGTAGAGTCTGCAAGCCTGCAACTGTTCGATATAGCTCGGACCTGGTTTAGAGACGAACCCCAACTATCTGCTCCTGACCTCACATGGGATGACTTCAAGAGACTATTCAAGGAGAAATTCTACCCCGAAGTGGCTCGGGAAGCTCTCGAAAGCCAATTCGAGAGACTGGAACAAGGTAACCTATCTGTTGATGAGTATACTGCTGAATTTAGCAGGTTAAGTCACTTTGCGGAGTACATGGTTCGTACCCCGGAGGACAGAGCCCGTAGATTCAAGAAGGGGCTGTCTCCGGATATTCGCCTTGCTGTCACCACCAGCCGAGCCCGCACCTATGAGGAAATCTTAAACGTGGCACAAGGCGTTGAGAGAGACCTAGGGCATAAGCTAAAGCGAGAAAGAGATACCGGAAATGCGGGACCCAACAAACGCCCATTTCAACAACAACAACAGAGGTCCCCGCAGCAAACCCAGCGTCCTCTCCCTCGAGCTCCAGCACCCCAACACCAGGCTCAAGGACAGAACCAACAGGCTGCTACTTGTAACTTTTGCCGAAGACCGGGCCACACTTGGCAAGTTTGTAGGAAGAGACTAGGTGCCTGCCTATATTGTGGCTCAACAGAACATCAAGTGAGGGACTGTCCCGCTACTCCAAGACGCGGACAAGCTTACGTGATGACCGTGGAGAACGCGCAAACTCTGGAAGCAGCTAATGCGCGTAAGTGATTCGTAGATACCTTTCCTAGTATTGTTTAGCTCATGCCTATTGGTTCGTGACCTCAGCCTCAACCTAGTAATTTTGAACTTGCTAAATAACCTGGTATGCTTTTAAAATTTGATAACTGTTTTAGGGACTTTTGCTATTGTGCTTATTTTGTGTTATTTTGTGAACTTCAAATTTGTACCTCCTTTCATCATTATCTAGCGCACTTGAATTTTGCTGAACTTGACATATGCTGCTATTTTATAGCTTAGTTTTGCAAGCTTACCTTTATCGGGCTTGTTCAGGACACATGTATTACTGAGGCCTGATCAACCCCACTAATACAAGTGTCTACTCAGAATCAGTGTACTACGGTCTGATCAACCTTAGTGCATTTTGATTCGCACTTCGCACGACTACTTTACGTGGATTGAGAGATATAGTGACTAGTATACTTGCCCCTAAAACATGCCCGAGCATATCGTATCAGTTACATAACCGTACTAATACGAGCGTGTGAATAAATGATTACCAGAATAGAATCTCAATCCATAAACCGCCTGACAATCCCCATTAGAATTCTTTAAAATGCCTTGATCCCTGTACCTCTGTTCTACCACCTCGCCCTTAAACTCTTTATTATTGATCCTCGTCTTCCCTTACTTCGGAAAGACAGAATCCTGTGTTTGGTGTAAGTTTGATTTGTAGTGCTAGATGATAACCCTTTATGACTAAGGCAATACCCTAGGTGATGTGTTTTGTGTTGCAGACTTAAAGATTTAATACCATAATTTATTAAGTTGAGACCTAACCTTACTAGTTGTACAGCCCTAGATGATATATGGGTAAAATTCTAAGTTGGGTAGTGACCGCAATCAAGTGAGATTGGACAGAGAAAACCCTGCTATAATTTTAAATTTCGAGGACGAAATTTTTGTAAGTTGGGTAGGTTGTAAACCCCCAAAATTTTTAAATTATTAAATCTTGAATTTTTTCTCAATTTCCTGGAATTTTCTGGAAATTTTCTGTAATTAAAATCAAGCTTTTCAATTAATAAATGATTTTTAATTGGCAATAAATAATATTAAAATATCATGAAAATAATATTTTTGGGTGTAAAATGAAAAATTGGACTTAGGGTAATTTTTCTGGATTTTTCTGGGCCTCAGACATATTTTAAATGCCTAAAAACTAATTTAATTAATTAATTAATTTATTATCTATTTATTTAATTATTAATTATTTTATTATTATTTTATTTTATTTTTATTTTTATTTTTTGATTTTGGGCCCGGCCCGGCCCAATGGGCCGAGCCCGTAAGCCTCCAGCCCAGCCCGCCTGACCATCCGGGTCGGGTCGGGTCTGCCCAGACCCGACCCGCCGACCCAGCGACCCGGCGCCTCACCCCTGTTCCCCGTTCTTCCCCACGACCCGAACTCCCGCCGTCGTCGCCGCGTTTTCCGGCGGCCACGTCCTCCGCCACCCCCCCGGATCCTTCGGCCACGACGCCCCGGCCTCGACCTCCCCAGTCCCCTATTTAAAGACTCCTCCCCGCTGCTGCCTCCCCTCCGCCGGAGCCGCAGCCACCGCCAGCCCCTCGCCTGAGCCGCCGCAGCCCTGGCCGACCTCGCCAGCCGCCGGCGTGTCCTCCAGCAGCATCCGGACGCGGACACAGCCCGGACACAGGGAGCCCTAGCCGCGGACACGCAGTGGACACAGTGTCCGACACTACTCGGACACGATTTCGACCATGGTTTCTCGGTCCCCTTCAGGTATTCGTAACTTGCAACCCTGATCTCCGTTTTCAATTCCGCAAATTGCGTTGTGAAGCCTGTATGACCCTCTCGGTGTCCGGACAATCTGTTCGGGACATCGCGTCCTGTGGTGATCGCATACCGCGATCCAAAAACAGGAAAAACCAGACCCTGTTTCACCCCGGAACTGAGTCCGCCCCGCCAAACGGGACGACTTGGTCGCGTGCGGTCTTCACAGATACGTACGCATCGTCGATACGGACGTGTGAGTTTTCGTGGAAGCTGATTCGGGTGTGCGTGCACACCGGAATCAACGCGTATCCGCGGACACCGTCCCGTATCTGCCTTTTCGGCAATTCACCCTAACTTCGTGCACACACGTCGGATCGAGACGAAACTTGCGCCATCGGACTCATAGCGATACGCTGGTCCTGTGGGTCAAGTTTGGTTCGATTCTGAGAACGTTGACGAAATCGCGTGTCGTGGGCCCCACAGGCCCCGCTCGACGGACGATTTTGTGTTCGGCTCACCGGAATCCAAATCTGGAAGTTCCATTGGGTTCGTATCAGCGTTCCTGACCTGTTGACACTAAGTTTGGTGAAATTAGAGACCGTTGACCCAGACACGTTTTTCGGTGCAAAGCGGGCCCAACGGCGGACCCCGTTTTGACCCGAAACTGCCGTTTTTGCCCTTGTCTCCAAATTGGACCCAAGGACAGGCGTTTCTAGCTATTTGACATCTTCTGAGTATGATGGTAATGTCTATTTCAGCTTTTGGACTCATCTCTGGACTTTTCTCCCAAGAACCAATTTAATCAGATCCAAACAACAGGCAAGTACCTGCACTTCAAGTTAATCTTTATATTGTGATAATTAATTCCCTGCTCTACTAGTACCCTTGCTGACTACACGTAGTATTAAAGTACTGTATTTCATGTCTTGAATATTGGAGTTCATGTCTTGTTTACATATCGGGTGGGAGAATACTAGGAGGCATGTAGTTTACCCTTCCCCATGTATTGTTTAATAGCTGTTGGTACACGACTGTCCATCAGCCAGATCTCGATTGTATTGTTTAATAGCCGTCTATGACGGCCAGATTAGCCTTATAAACCCCTACATGCCAACTATGTATTCTAAAACAAACACAAGTTCACACAGATAGTTCTAGTCTTGTTATAGTTCTTACTGACTGTTGTAGTTTCATTTCCTGTTTCACTTTATTTCCTGCTTTCTCATATTCCTGTTTATAGCATTAAACTCTGAGATGTTGATATTTTCTTTATGCAATCTCTCAATATGATACTCAGTTAATTGTCATAAATATTTAGTTAGTCTTGTTGTGCACTGTGTACTTTGCTCCTTTCCTGACTGGATACGTTGTTTAGGCGATGATGAGAACCTTGCCCCTACCTACTATGGACCCTATGAGCCAGCAGGTGATACAGTTGCAGAGCCGGTTCCCACCCAGGAGACTACTCCTGCAGAGTAGTTAGCATTAGCTATCTTTATTCCTATTTCTTATCTTATAAATCGGGTTTGTCCCCGACTTCATTCTGAATTTCTGTACTAAACATTTGAATCTGTTGTCACATTTATTTCAATTACAATCTTAAGTTTCCATTCTCATTATTATCTTGCTTATGTTTTTTGTGAATGAGCTAGTTTAGTAAGTGTGGATTTGACCTAGACAGCGTACTACCGCCGATTCTGCGGCGTAGGCTGGACGTACCCACGCACTCGTGCCCAAATTTCCGGGTACGGGTCGTGACAACGTCTCATGTCCATGTCAGCGGGATTATAACTAATACAACAAGTCAAACTGTCTATAACTAAAATATCTCTGTCAAGTCCTGAATCCTATACAGAATCACCACGAATATCTTGGGAAGATTCTGTCCATGTATAGTATTAAGTGTCCTGGGTTGTAGGGTACTTGATAGGTCAAGTACAAGAGTAAAGGGTATCGTAAATCCATCTCTAAATGACGAACCCAACATCGCGTACGGTGTTGGCACCCGACTAGGATCGGACACTAGGTACGTCATACGTTTCCTAGGTTAAGCAGTTTAAACAAGTTTATATGAATTTACACAAGACATCCAGCAAAGTATTATTACAGAAAATATGAAGATAAAGACTGTAGGTTTGGCAAGGTACACTTGCCTGATGTTTGGATTCCACTTAGGTCCTGTTCTCGAAAATTTCCAGAGATATCTCCGAAAACTGAAATAAACAGTACCATCACGCTCAGAAGGTGTCAAATAGCTAGGAACGCCTTTCCTTGGGTCCAATTTGGAGACAAGGGCAAAAACGGTAATTTCGAGCCAAAACGGGGTCCACCAGTGGGCCCGCTTTGCACCGAAAAACGTGTCAGGGTCAACTGTCTCTAAATTCATCAAACTTAGTGTCAACAGCTCAGGAACGCTGATACGAACCCAACGAAACTTCCACAATTGAATTCCGATGAGCCGATCACAAAATCGCCCGTCGAGTGGGGCCTGTGGGGCCCACGATACGCGATTTCGTCAACGTTCTCAGAATCGAACCAAACTTGACCCACAGGACCAGCGTATTGCTACGAGTCCGATGGCACAAGTTTCGTCTCGATCCGACGTGTGTGCACGAAGTTAGGGTAAATTATAAAAAAGTCGGATACGGGACGATGTCCGCGGATACGCACTGATTCCGGTGTGCACGTACATCCGAATCAGCTTCTGCGAAATCCCACACGTCCGTATCGACGATGCGCACGTATCTGTGAAAACCGCACGCGACCAAGTCGTCCCGTTTGGCGGAGCGTACTCAGTTCCGGGGTGAAACAGGGTCTGGTTTTTCCTGTTTTTGGATCGCGGTGTGCGATCACCACAGGACGCGATGCCCCGAACGGTTTGTCCGGGCACCGAGAGGGTCATACAGGCTTCGCAACGCAATTTACGAAATCGAAATCAGAGCTACGAGGAGAAAGATACACGCACCTAAACGGGGCCCGAAAACCGGGGTTCGAATTGTGTCCGACACGACACAGGACACGTGTCCTGTGTCCGAATTAGAAATTAGGGTTAGGGTTAGGGATTGGTGGCCGAGCTCCGGCGGGACGACGACTGGGCGGCCGGGGCAGCGCGGCGAGTTAGCGACGTGCCGTGGGACGGTGGCGGAGGCACCGACGGCGTCGACGGCGGGCTGGGCAGGGTGGCAGCGGCGCTGCGGGTTGCTGCTGTCGGTGCTCGACAGAGAGAGGAGGAGAGGGGAGGAGCCGTCGACGTCGAGCGGGGAGGCGAGGCGGCTCAGGCGACGGTCGAGGCGAGGCCGGGGTGCTGGGTGGAGGGAGCCGTCGAGGTCTAGGGCTCCGGTGAGGCTGAGGCGAAGCGGCCGATGGAGGGAACGGGGCTGGAGGGGGCTGACGGGGGATTTAAAGGGCTGGGGGAGCCGGGGGTGGCCGGGTCTGGCGGAGAGAAGAGGGGGAGGTCGTGGGCGAGGCTCACGCGGAGCGGGGCCGGACGACGCGGGCGGCCAGGCGACGTGGCCGGCGCTCCGCCGGAAATCGTGCGGGTGGGGAAGGAACCGGTCGCGCGGGTCGGGTCTCGGGCGGTTCGGGTCTGGCCGACCCGACCCGAGCCGCTAGACTTCGCGGGCTGGGTTGTTGGGCTCGGCCCACTGGGCCGGGCCGGGCCCAAAACAAAAATAAAAATAAAAATAAAAATAAAAACAATAATAATAATAATAATAATAATAATAAAAATAATTAATTAATTAATAATTAGTTTAAATATTTTTTAGGCATTTAAAAATAGGTCTGAGGCCCAATAAAATCCCGAAAAATTACCCTAAGTCCGGTTTTCTATTTTACACCATAAAATCATATTTTTATTACATTTTAATATTAGTTATTAGTAATTAAAAATTATAAAATTACCACAGCACCTATGTAAATTTTTGAAAAATTGCAGAAAATTCCCAAAAATTGATTTTAAAAAAATCTGAAAATTTGAGGGTAATTATAATCTACCCCCCTTAAGAGGATTGCGTCCTCGCAATCGAAGGGTAAACTACAAAGGCACGAATTTACAGAATTAAAGAATGCTTAGGTTTTACCTGCATCTGCAAATAAGTGTGGATATCGCTGGCGCATAACATCTTCTCGTTCCCAGGTCGATTCGCCAAGAGAGTGCTGTTTCCAAGCTACCCGAACCAGTCTGATTGTCTGCCCTCGCAGTGTCTTCTCACTGGTGTCGAGTATACCCACTGGTTGTTCCTCATATCTCAGGCTAGGGCCCACCAAAATCTCAGAATGATCAACTATGTGACTTGGGTCAGTCACGTATTGCCTCAGCTGTGAGACGTGGAATACATCATGCACTCCCTCTAAGGATGGAGATAATGCAAGACGATAAGCCACCTCACCAATGCGCTCCAAGATATCAAATGGCCCAATATACCTTGGGCTTAACTTGCCTCTGCTGCCGAATCTGATAGTACCTCTAGTGGGCGAGACCCTCAAAAATACGTGCTCTCCTTCCTTGAACTCCAGGGGACGTCTTTGCGCATCGGCCCAATGCTTCTGTCTATCCTGGGCTGCACGGAGATGATTCTGAATCTGCTTTACTTTCTCCACTGTCTCCGTTACCAACTCTGGACCCAGTAATTGACGTTCGCCAACGTCACTCCAGCATATCGGCGATCTGCACTTCCTTCCGTACAACGCCTCGAAAGGTGCCATCTGTATGCTTGCCTGATAGCTGTTGTTGTAGGAGAACTCCACTAAGTGCAGATGATCTTCCCAAGATCCTCCAAAGTCCAGTATACATGATCGCAGCATATCTTCCAAGATCTGAATTGTGCGCTCTGATTGGCCATCTGTCTGAGGATGATAGGCAGTACTGAATTTGAGCCTGGTGCCGAGACTCTCTTGCATGCTTCGCCAGAAGTGAGATATAAATCTCGAGTCTCGATCTGATATAATACTAACCGGCACTCCATGTAATTTTACGATCTGTCGCATATACATGTCGGCTAGTACTTCCGTGGATTGTCCGACTCTGAATGGCAAGAAGTGAGCCGACTTAGTGAGCCGATCCACGATGACCCATACCGCATCCTTTTCACTAGGGCTTCTTGGAAATCCAGTGACGAAGTCCATGGTAATATGCTCCCACTTCCATTCAGGTATGGAAAGTGGCTGCAACATACCTGCAGTCCTTTGGTGCTCGGCCTTTACCTGCTGGCAGACTAAGCATTTTGCCATAAATTGGGCAATCTCCCTTTTCATTCTATGCCACCAGTAATATTGTCTTAAGTCCCGGTACATCTTGGTTCCTCCTGGATGAACAGAGTATATGGAGCTATGTGCTTCCGTCATCAACTCCTGCCTTAATTCTCCATTTGGAACATATAGGCAATTTCCGCACCTTAATGTCCCGTCCTCGTGGATGCGAAGTCCCGTTTGCATGCCTGCTTCGGTTCTCTCTTTCAGCCTTCGGAATCTGGCATCATTAGGCAAAGCTTCTTTGATTCTCTCCACCAGCGATGACTTAACTTCAAGGTTAGCCAGCAAACCATTTTGTCCAGGTAGAACAACCTCTATCTGAAAATCTTGCAAGTCTTGTAATAGCTGAGGCTGCTCAGTTAAGAAATAAGCTAAGGGTTTTCTGCTGAGGGCGTCGGCTACAACATTTGCTTTCCCCGGGTGGTACTGCAGATCTATGTCAAAGTCCACCATCAACTCAAGCCAATGCATTTGCCTCATGTTGAACTCCTTCTGAGTATAAACATACTTCAAGCTCTTATGATCAGTGAATATTTTAACCTTCTCTCCGTACAGATAATGCCTCCAGATCTTCAATGCAAAAATCACTGCAGCTAGCTCCAGGTCGTATGTTGGGTAGTTCTTCTCGTGGACCTTCAACTGCCTCGATGCATAAGCGATAACCTTACCATGTTGCATCAAGACACAACCTAGTCCACTACCGGACGCATCACTATAAATAACAAAACCTCCTGACCCTGAGGGAAGAGTCAAGACTGGGGCTGTTGTTAGACGCCTCTTTAATTCTTCAAAGGCATTCTGGCATTCTTCCGTCCATATGAACTCCTGATCCTTCCGTGTCAGCTTAGTCATCGGCTCTGCTATCCTTGAAAATTTTTCTACGAACCGTCGGTAATACCCAGCAAGTCCAAGAAAACTTCTCACTTCTGCAACAGAGGTAGGGGTAGGCCAGGTTTCTATAGCAGTGACCTTCTCTGGGTCCACAGACAGTCCTTCACCCGAGATAATATATCCTAAGAATGGCACCTTGTCCATACAGAACTCATATTTGCTGAGTTTGGCATATAGCTTCTCCCTTCTCAATGTTTCTAGCACAATTCTGAGGTGTTCCTCGTGCTCTTCGTGGTTCTTGGAGTAGACTAGAATATCATCAATGAATACCACCACGAACTTATCCAAGTACTGATGGAAGACTCCGTTCATCAAACTCATAAATACAGCAGGTGCGTTGGTTAAACCAAACGGCATTACTAGGAACTCATAATGTCCATACTTAGTCCTGAAGGCCGTCTTTGGGATATCTTCCTTCTTTACCCTAATCTGGTGATAACCGGATCTAAGGTCAATCTTTGAGAATACCCTAGCACCACTCAATTGGTCAAACAAGTCATCAATGCGTGGTAAGGGGTACCGGTTCTTAACAGTTACAGCATTAAGGGCTCTGTAGTCAATGCACAACCGCACAGTTCCGTCCTTCTTGGGTACAAAAAGTATGGGCGCTCCCCAAGGTGAAACACTAGGCCGGATGAATCCTTTCTCCAGAAGATCGTCAACTTGTGCTTTCAACTCCACTAACTCCTTAGGTGCTAGCCGATATACCGATGAAGTGATAGGTTTGGCTCCTGGAGTTAGGTCTATTTTGAATTCTATCTCCCGATCAGGTGGTAAACCTGGAAGGTCGTCGGGAAATACATCCACAAATTCTGATATGACTCTTGGGTAACCTGAATCCTCTTCTACAGTTAATACCCTAAGAGTTGGCTGGACCCCTTGTTCTACAGCTCCTCGAAGAAATTCAAACTCAGGATGGCTAGGGGGTCTAAATATCACTTTTCCAAGCCGGCAATCCAGTGTCGCATGGTACTGACTTAACCAGTCCATACCAAGTACAACATCGTAATCAGGCATAGAAAAGATCAGGAATTGGGCTCGCATCTCTCGGCCACAGACTACTACCGAACATGATCTACAGATATCACTAACCGGGATAATTTCACCTCCCGTTAGAATTCTCTTCATCTTCGAGAGAGGTACGGTAGCTACTCTATGTATGGCTACGAAGCTAGCAGCAATAAATGAATGCGAGGCTCCAGAACCAAATAATGCTACAGCAGGAATTAAATCTACTAATATGGTACCTGCTATCACTTCGCCTGCAATAGCTTCCTCAGTGACTGCTAGTGCATATGCCTGACCTCGTCCCTGGGCGGGACCCCTTTGCTGACGAGCCTGCTGGAACAAAGCTGTCTGAGGTGGTAGTGGTGGCCTGGCTCCTCCAGGCCCTGTCTGTGTTGCTCCCCCAGCTGGAAGAGTTGGCCTAGGTGCAGGTGAAGCTGGTTGATTCGGAACTCCCTCTCGACGTTCCGAGCAGTCCTTTGAGAAGTGTTGTCCGGATCCGCAAACCAGGCAGAGTCCCAGCTTGCGTCTACATTCTCTTTTAATATGACCTACTTTGCCGCAGTAATGACAAGTAGGTAGGTTCTTTGATGCTGTTTTCTGAGGCAGGTTCTTCTGGGGCCGTTTAGCAGATTCCCCTGGTGATGACTTAGACGGTGCTGAGGAGAATGGACGTTTCAGGCTTGATTCCCTCTGAGTAACGTGCTCCATCCGACGTGCGACAGCTAGGACGTCGGAGTAAGATGTGGGCACGACCGATCCGATTAACTTCTGAAGCTCGAACCTGAGTCCATCAAAGAACTTCTCCGCCTTCTCTTCTTCGGTAGGAATTAGAGAAGGGGCGAAGCGGCTCAGGCGAATGAATTCGACGTTATATTCCTCCACCGTCATGTTGCCCTGGATCAGGCGGTTGAATCTGTCTCGGAGTTCTGACCGAGCCACAACAGGGATGTACATTTCCTGGAAGAGTCTGAAGAACTCCTCCCAGGTGACCTGATCATGTCCGAGCCTTCTTTCTTCGGACAGCCACCAATGGTGCGCGTTGTCCGTCAGTTCCATCCGGACGGCAGTCATCCATTTGTCCCTTGGTAGTTCAGCGGCCTCCAACTGATGCTGCGTGTTCGTAAGCCATTCATGAACTTCAGTTGGTCCTTCCTTGCCCGAGAAGGTACGGGATTTGAGTTGACAAAAATCTGTGATGGATCCCGTCGCTAGCCGCCTATTTGGTGGATTTGCATGTTCCAATGCTGCGACTAGGCTGTTCCTTAGGTTCTCGGCCTCATGACGTTGGGCCTCCTGTTGGATCTGTTGTTGTGCCTGCATCATGGCGTAGAACATCTGGAATATTTGCTGTCCGTCCATTGCCTGCCCTGGAGGAAAGACAGGCATCGTAGGAGGGAACTGGGGTGGAGGCGGGATGTCATCACGCCTGAACCTGGAACTTGGCTGGCCAGTTTGATTGCTCTGAGAGGATTGTCCTCTGGTATCTGGCGTCGTTCCAGCTTCACAGGTAACCACAGCTTCAGGCGGTGTATCCAAGGGATTCTCGTCACCACTTCTGGGATCCATTACTCTGCATAAAAAGGAAACAATAAGAACGCACAGAGGAATCAAATCAGGATGCAATTCAAGCAATTAAATTGAATTCGACATAGAGTCCAAAAATGATTCAATCAATGGATGAGATCCTATAACTTATCCTATCTTATTGCAGGCCTGTTCAGTCCCTAAGTTGAAACCGAACAATTTAGTTGGACCTGCATGGGCCACCACAAAAACCATGTCATGCCCCAGTCCCAAAATATCGAGGGACTGGACACGTGGCAATGGCCAGCAGCACGCATCGATGGATAACCCAATTTAATGGAGCCATCAGGGCGTACTTAAGCTGTATCGAAAGTCTACTACAACAAAATACACTAATCTCATCCATAAAGATAAAGAAATAAACTGCATAATGAAATGGAAATAAGTAGCAACAACAAGTCAGTCGGGGAAACAATCCAACTTATGTCTGAATACACTGGCTCAATAGGCCAGGAACAAAAAAGATAAACATAAATTAAATACTGAGTACGGGATCAGGTACTCAGGAGAAGTCTTCGGCAGTCACCTCGTCTGCAGGGTTCAGTTCTGCTCCAGTATCAAGTCCAGCAATAGCCTCAGCTCCTGTCCCGTATATCTCGGGGTACTGCTCCTCAGCTAAACCTGGGGACATAATCCATTCCAGGTCCTCAGTGGACATAGCAAGGCACAAAATAAAATAAGCCAAATAAATGCAGTACAATTAAATTAAATGAAATAGCAGGATAAACTATGTAACCATCTATGTGATATGCAAATGAGAGCAATACTAGTACTCAGGCTGAGACCGCTACAAGCTCTGTGTCGGGGAGCCGGTAGCAGTAATAACACGTAAAGGGTCTAGCTCTGCTGGAGAGTCTACAACCTCACAATAATAGTAGATATATATATATATATAGAACAACCTATAGCCTGTGTGTCTCTCCCCACCCAATGTAATCACGCAAACCATGACCATAACGTCTCATGTCCATGCCAGCGGGATTATAACTAATACAACAAGTTAAACTGTCTATAACTAAAATATCTTTGTCAAGTCCTGAATCCTATACAGAATTACCACGAATATCTCGGGAAGATTCTGTCCATGTATAGTGTTAAGTGTCCTGGGTTATAGGGTACTTGATAGGTCAAGTACAAGAGTAAAGTGTATCGTAAATCCATCTCTAAATGACGAACCCAACATCGCGTACGGTGTTGGCACCCGACTAGGATCAGACACTAGGTACGTCATACGTTTCCTAGGTTAAGCAGTTTAAACAAGTTTATATGAATTTACACAAGATATCCAGCAAAGTATTATTACAGGAAATATGAAGATAAAGACTGCAGGTTTGGCAATGTGCACTTGCCTGATGTTTGGATTCCACTTAGGTCCTGTTCTCGAAAATTTCCAGAGATGTCTCCGAAAACTGAAATAAACAGTACCATCACGCTCAGAATGTGTCAAATAGCTAGGAACGCCTGTCCTTGGGTCCAATTTGAAGACAAGGGCAAAAACGATAATTTCGGGCCCAAACGGGGTCCACCGGTGGGCCCGCTTTGCACCAAAAAACGTGTCAGGGTCAACTGTCTCCAAATTTACCAAACTTAGTGTCAACAGGTCAGGAACGCTGATACAAACCTAACGAAACTTCCAAAATTAAATTCCGATGAGCCGATCACAAAATCGTCCGTCGAGTGGGGCCTGTGGGGCCCACGACACGCGATTTCGTCAACGTTCTCAGAATTGAACCAAACTTGACCCACAGGACCAGCGTATTGCTACGAGTCCGATAGTGTAAGTTTTGTCTCGATCCGACGTGTGTGCACGAAGTTAGGGTAAATTGCAGAAAAGTCGGATACGGGGCGATATCCGCGGATACGCACTGATTTCGGTGTGCACGCACATCCGAATCAGCTTCTGCAAAATCCCACACGTCCGTATCGACGATGCGCACATATCTGTGAAGACCGCACGCGACCAAGTCGTCCCGTTTGGCGGGGCGTACTCAGTTCTGGGGTGAAACAGGGTATGGTTTTTCCTGTTTTTGGATCGCGGTGTGCGATCACCACAGGACGCGATGCCCCGAACGATTTGTCCGGGCACCGAGAGGGTCATACAGGCTTCGCAACGCAATTTACGGAATCAAAATCAGAGCTACGAGGAGAGAGATACACGCACCTGAACGGGGCCCAAAAATCGGGGTTCTAATTGTGTCCGACACGACACAGGATACGTGTCCTGTGTCCGAATTAGGAATTAGGGTTAGGGTTAGGGATTAGTGGCCGAGCTCCGACGGGACGACGACTGGGCGGCCGGGGCAGCGCAGCGAGGTGGCGGCGTACCGTGGGACGGTGGCGGAGGCACCGGCGGCGTCGACGGTGGGCTGGGCAGGGTGGCAGCGGCGCTGCGGGTTGCTGCTGTCGGTGCTCGACGGAGAGAGGAGGAGAGGGGAGGAGCCGTCGACGTCGAGCGGGGAGGCGAGGCGGCTCAGGCGGAGGTCGAGGCGAGGCCGGGGTGCTGGGTGGAGGGAGCCGTCGAGGTCTAGGGCTCCGGCGAGGCTGAGGGGAAGCGGCCGGTGGAGGGAACGGGGCTGGAGGGGGCTGACGGGGGATTTAAAGGGCTGGGGGAGCCGGTGGTGGCCGGGTCTGGCGGAGAGAAGAGGGGGGGGTCGTGGGCGAGGCTCACGCGGAGCGGGGCCGGACGAGGCGGGCGGCCAGGCGACGTGGCCGGCGCTCCGCCGGAAATCGCACGGGTGGGGAAGGAACCGGTCGCGCGGGTCGGGTCTTGGGCGGTTCGGGTCTGGCCGACCCGACCCGACCCGCTAGCCTTCGCGGGCTGGGTTGTTGGGCTCGGCCTACTGGGCCGGGCCGGGCCCAAAACAAAAAAAATAAAAAATAAAAACAATAATAATAATAATAATAATAATAATAATAATTAATTAATTAATAATTAGTTTAAATATTTTTAGGCATTTAAAAATAGGTCTGAGGCCCAATAAAATCTCGAAAAATTACCCTAAGTCTGATTTTCTATTTTACACCATAAAATCATATTTTTATTATATTTTAATATTAGTTATTAGCAATTAAAAATTATAAAATTACCACAGCACCTATGTAAATTCCTGAAAAATTGCAGAAAATTCCCAAAAATTGATTTTAAAAAAATCTGAAAATTTGAGGGTGATTACACATATTTTTGAACTTCAATTTACATTGTGATTGGATATTGTGGTTGATATGCCAAGTGCATAGTAGTGTATCCGCGTGAGGAAAGACGATATCTATAACATTAATTAGGGTATATTCTCTGTCAGTAACAAAAATAGACAGCTTTCTGTGTCCGGTGTAAAGTGTTTTTAGTTTTTCCAATGATCATGTGTAGTCCGCGAGTTTTTCACTCTTCATGAAGCAAAAAGCAACTAAAAATATTTTTCCAGTAGAGGTGAAGCCAACAATGTGAAAGAGAGGTATCTTGAACTTATTTGTCTTATATGTACAATCAAGAACCAATACGTCACCGAAGGACTGAGCCAAATGTGTGCAATCGGGATAAGGCCAAAATATTGAAAGGACTTCATTACTCCGTGGATGTCTTCTATGGTACTTCACATAATTATTATCAGCAAGCAACTTCAATACTTGCGGCATCGCCATTCTTGTTTTCTTACTATTGGCGTTTGATTTCGTTATTACGTTGTAGATTGACCTCATTGTTGACTTGTTATTATCGTCTTCGTGTCGTATGGCGGAATAAATTTTTCTTGGTGCAACTCCTGAACTGGACAAATCTTCAACTATCTTCCGCTCAACATTGTTCAACCGTCCGACATAGGAATGACCCATAAGTGTTTCGGCAATATCATGATTATGGATTCAATTCTTCACTTGTACTATACACTTCACATCTTCTATGTTTATAATAGAGATCTTGAATAGACAACCGTATTTTCTCGTACCAATGCTTATGTTTGGAACTTTTCTTTTGGAAACTATATCTTTCTTTCCATAAGACCTGAACAAACCACCTCTTTCACATCCAAGCTTTATAGTTTTGTGCCCCGGACGGTTGGGCCGATCTTGATATCACAATGACTATATTATTTTTTCGACCAACTTTTCTGCACCAATGTAATGCTTGTTCGTCTAATTCAAAGCAAATATCGGTCGAGAATAAATTGCCTACATCAACGGCAATTGGAGAAGGTACCACAATATCGGAAGACGATAACCCCTACAAAAGAAATTAAAGTTAATAAATTGTTTAAAATTAAACTGACTGCAGAAAATTAGGATAGTCCTCAAAATAACTAGGACTGTAGGGAATGTGTGTAAGCCCCCTCATTTTGGAATAGAGATAATTTGGTAATTTTTAATTTATTTTATTTAATTTAATATTTTAAATTATTAATTTATAATTTTTTTTTATATATGATACTTTGCGATGGCTTGGATATTTGGAGCAATGCAAAATATTTTTCTTCCAAAAAAATATTCATATTACTAATCTTGATTGTACCTAATATATTTAGGACATGGATGTTGCATTTGTTTTATCTCCCCCACCCATGCTCCAAAAATATTGATAAACATCTTGTAAACCTCCTGTTTTTTAGATTTAATTATTATTGGTATTTTGTAATTAATGAGATTAAGAGAATTTTTCTGTATTTTTAGCTAATTAGAATAAATATTAGTTCATGGTTTGATATTTATTTGTATTTAATTAATTATTAATATAGTACAAAAAAAAATATTTTTAGGTGTACAACTAATATTTGAGTATTGTAGAATTTTTCTGGAATTTATTGAGGTCCAAAACTATTTTTAAATGGCCATATATGTACACACACACACACACACACACACACACACATATATATATATATATATATATATATATATATATATATATATATATATATATATATATATATATATATATATATTGTAAAATCCCTAATCCTAAAAACCGTATTTACCTTTTTAATTAATTATTTAATTTAATTATAGTAAATAGTGGCTAATTAGAGAAAATATATTTTTATTAATTTTTATTTTAGGTGTTTGTGCATTTAGGGGATTTATGGAGTCATTATAAATTTTTTCTAATTTATTCCATGTAGAAGACCCTTTGGACAGTTGCTAGTTTAATGGTATGCACAAATATAAATTCTAGAATTTTCTATGTATATATATATATATATATATATATATATATATATATATATATATATATATATATATATATATATAGTTTATTCTAAAAAAGAAAAAAAAAGAAAAGAAAAGAAAAGAAAATGGGTTTAGAATCCTTAATGGATCTAAACCCAAACCTTAACGAACCCGACCCGCCCTAAACAAAAACCAAAACCATTATGAAACAAAAACAACAACAGCCGCAGTATCCCAAACACCCCCCTCCCCCCCCCCCCGCGTGTATTCACCTCCGTCGACCTCTTTCCCTATATATATAAACCTCTTCCCTTTACAAAACCCCAAACCCTAACCCTAATCTTCTTCTCCCACCCCTCGACGCCACCTCCAGCCCTGCCGCCGTTCGCCAGAGCCGCCCTATCACGCCCCGGTCCCGCCCGGGCCGCCGCTCCGCCCTGTCCCGCGCCCGTGCGGCCGGGAATTAACGAACCGGACACGTATCACCGTGCCTCGGCGCGCCGGACGCGAATCACCGCGCCCGTCCCGCGGGTGCGAGGGAGGAAGGGAGCCAAGCGAATGGCCCGTTCGAGCTTTCGGGGGACGTGATGCCGCACGGGCCTGGAGTTGCGCCCGTGCAAGGCCAATCATTTAAGTTGATAGTTGGCTATCATCGCATCAATCGAGTAAGCAGCGAAAAGGGACTTGTTGCAATGTAATGCATTTAGCCAACTGAGCGTTCGGGACAATCGAGGCAACTTGGATTTCCTTTAGCAAAGGCACACGTTCGTTCCATACATTATGCCCCCTTATACGATAGCATTCTCGGGGCAACAATCGAAACCAGGATTCCGGGTCTTCGGGACTGTGGCACGCCTATCGCTCCCTCGGACGATCCAGTACCTGCGAACAAGTAAACTGTTGGTGGGTCAGCACTTTATACAAGTACTGGTAAGATAAAACAACTGAACAGAAACAAGCATTCACTCAAACAGGCACTAAGTAATCATGTTATAAAATATTACATTACTAGTGATCTTTCTAGTTTTACCTAGGTTCGTTTCATGCAGTTCTAGCAGAGTCGATTTACTTGTTTAGAAATATGTTTGGAAACAGAGTTCCATATTGAATATGCAAGCAAGCAAACTGTTCATGTTTCAGGGTGTGCGCAGCGTGTCTCGTGCGACTCCAGGGTCAAATGCAAAGCTAGACACACGATACACATTCTTAGGGGCAGTCACTATCCAAGCCAACACAATGACTTAGCTATATGCAGGGCGGTCCCCGAGTAACTCAGGATCGGTAGCGGTTAGTCCAGCATACCAATGACTCATTTATCTGATGCTAGAGGTAGCTGTGACTCATGGTTGCTTTGCACTATCATGGTAGCAGCCGGGACACATGCAGTTCAGCTCTCCACCAATAGCCATTGTCCGACCGCGTGCGAATGCATGGAACACTATCAAATAAACTCTAGTATGCAGACGAGACGAACCATCAGAATACACTCATTGTTGCGGGGTAATCCGACTTATCACTTGAACACGTTCAGGCACAGTATGGTTCTCTCGAAGCATAGACGATAGTGAACATGTTCATGCACTCTAAGCAGGCGATACAAGATTCTCGTTAAGCAGACTTGATTCAAAGACAAGCTAGGTGAGTTCGTTCATTAACATGCAAGGCAGGTTCTATCATTCTCTTAAGAAAATATTGCAAGCAAAAACTCAGGTTATTATTAAGGCGTGCAAGAATCAGAGAACGAAGTTCTGCCCACTCACCTTGATACATAATGCCGGCGCAGAGTGGGGCGTTACATACTTACCAACCAACAAAAAGTTTCGTCCTCGAAACTTCAAGGATAAACTTCTCGATATCCCGAGTAGCGATAGTGCCGTCCCTCGCCGTACTCAATCGAAACAATCAAGCAATTTAAGTTCAGGAAATATTTTGCACTTTGAGAATATCTATGGACTTATTGTATGGAACGCTCTTTGCAAAACCATATCGATAATATCTCAGAGTCATAGCAACGGTTTGGGCCAGAGAATCGATTCCGCTCTGATACCATTCTGTCACGCCCCAGTCCCGCCCGGGCCGCCGCTCCGCCCTGCCCCGCGCCCGTGCGGCCGAGAATTAACGAACCGGACACGTATCACGGTGCCTCGGCGCGCCGGACGCGAATCACTGCGCCCGTCCTGCGGGTGCGAGGGAGGAAGGGAGCCAAGCGAATGGCCCGTTCGAGCTTTCGGGGGACGTGATGCCGCACGGGCCTGGGGTTGCGCCCGTGCAAGGCCAATCGTTTAAGTTGATAGTTGGCTATCATCGCATCAATCGAGTAAGCAGCGGAAAGGGACTTGTTGCAATGCAATGCATTTAGCCAACTGAGCGTTCGGGACAATCGAGGCAACTTGGGTTTCCTTTAGCAAAGGCACACGTTCGTTCCATACATTATGCCCCCTTATACGATAGCATTCTCGGGGCAACAATCGAAACCAGGATTCCGGATCTTCGGGACTGTGGCACGCCTATCGCTCCCTCGGACGATCCAGTACCTGCGAACAAGTAAACTGTTGGTGGGTCAGCACTTTATACAAGTACTGGTGAGATAAAACAACTGAACAGAAACAAGCATTCACTCAAACAGGCACTAAGTAATCATGTTATAAAACATTACATTACTAGTGATCTTTCTAGTTTTACCTAGGTTCGTTTCATGCAGTTCTAGCAGAGTCGATTTACTTGTTTAGAAACATGTTTGGAAACAGAGTTCCATATTGAATATGCAAGCAAGCAAACCGTTCATGTTTCAGGGTGTGCGCAGCGTGTCTCGTGCGACTCCAGGGTCAAATGCAAAGCTAGACACACGATGCACATTCTTAGGGGCAGTCACTATCCAAGCCAACACAATGACTTAGCTATATGCAGGGCGGTCCCCGAGTAACTCAGGATCGGTAGCGGTTAGTCCAGCATACCAATGACTCATTTATCTGATGCTAGAGGCAGCTGTGACTCATGGTTGCTTTGCACTATCATGGTAGCAGCCGGGACACATGCAGTTCAGCTCTCCACCAATAGCCATTGTTCGATCGCGTGCGAATGCATGGAACACTATCAAATAAACTCTAGTATGCAGATGAGACGAACCATCAGAATACACTCATTGTTGCGGGACAATCCGACTTATCACTTGAACACGTTCAGGCACAGTATGGTTCTCTCGAAGCATAGACGATAGTGAACATGTTCATGTACTCTAAGCAGGCGATACAAGATTCTCGTTAAGCAGACTTGATTCAAAGACAAGCTAGGTGAGTTCGTTCATTAACATGCAAGGCAGGTTCTATCATTCTCTTAAGAAAACATTACAAGCAAAAACTCAGGTTATTATTAAGGCGTGCAAGAATCAGAGAACGAAGTTCTGTCCACTCACCTTGATACATAACGCCGGCGCGGAGCGGGGCGTTACACGCCCAGCGCCGCCCGCCGACGTCCGCGACCTCCTGCGTGACCGCGCGCCGCAACACAAATTGAACAGCGACGTACCTGTGTTCCAACTCCGTTTCTCGTGCCCTCGCTCAACCAAACTCGACCCCGTCTTCACCGGTACGTTCACCACCTATCCCTCTCTAAATTTTGTGCATTAGATGACCTCGAACAGCGCGTAAACCTAGGCAAAAATAGCGACCAAGTTGGCAAAAAATGATAACTCTTGGGATCGCAGAAAACTGCGGTAACTACCTATGTTCACGGATTCATATCTCCCACCACAGAGATCCGAATCCGGTTTTTCTTTTTGGTATGCGAAGACCACCTAACCTAGTTTAATTTCTGTCATTTACAATATTTTATTTGTTGCTGTATGTAAAATTAAAATAGGTTAAAAATCATGAAAACCTATTTTTTTCAAATTCTAGAAATTTTGATACGGAGCGCGCCCCGCCAAACGGGACCGCTCCATCGTGTACCAAGTATACAAAAAGGTGCGCACAATATACTCGAATGTGTGAAATTTTGCAAAAACTGATTCGGACGCGTGTGCACGTCGGGATCAGCCCGTATCCGTAAAAAATTTCCCGTGTCGCAACTTTTATAAAAGCCCTGCGCATTTAGTGCACGCTCATTAGAATGCGACAAAACTTGCGCCACTGGACTCGTGGTAACGCGCTGGTCCTGTGACCCAATTTTTACGCAATTCTGAGACAGTTGACCAAGTCGCCAATTGGCGGGTCCCACGGTTGACTTTTTTGGGCAAAATTTTGTTCGGCTCACCGGAATCCACATTTGGATATACCGTTGAGTTCGTACTGACATTTAGAGTTTGTTTGACCTATAATTTGTCCCATTTAGAGATCATTATCCTGGCATACTTTTCGGTGCAAAGTGGCCCACAGGTGGAGTCCGCTTTGACCCGAAATTATCGTTTTGCTCCTGTGTCCAAATTGGACGAAAGGGGAGTGGTTTTTAGCTATTTTGCTTATTTTGGGAATATTGGTGATGTTTATTTCAGCATTCGGAGACGTTCATTCTGGGGTCGTAGTTTCTGACTCTTGGTGATTGACATCTGGACGTTACACTCTGCAGCTCTCTTCTCAGGCAAGTATACATTGCCTTTGTTGTACTGTTTAAATTCAGTTATTATTTTGTTACATGTTTATTTATTTTACTATTATATAACTGTGCGCGTCCGAGAGAGACTCGGGTGCAGTCAATGAATGCGTTGACGATAGGACTTGTGTCTGACTTAGAGTCTAGTACACCCACCTAAAGTTGTGGAGTTATCGGTATGACTTCCCAGAACTTGACACGTATCATTACACATCACAGAGTGAGTTCATGTAGGGACGCGTGCCTCATACTCGACTGGCCATCGGTGTGAGCAACACGTATAACGGTATTTAGCTTAGTGTTTATTTCTATAGAGACTTGCATTATAGTACGAGATATCCACGTCGTGTTCACGACTGGTATATCTACATTGGGCGGGGAGGATGACTAGTAGGCATATGGGACACCCACCTCCTTTATACAGATACCGCACTCAACGGAGTGATACGGACGTTATTATTTATGCAGATACCACGTTCCCTAGAGTGTTGGACGTTACTTGGTGATTTTACAGATACCTCATTCTTCGGAATGATGGACGTTACAAATATCACACTCTAGAGACCGTTGGACGTTATTATATTCATGCGCCCATGTTATAAGGGACATATGTGGCATATACTAGCCAGTCATGACGATTGGTGAATTACGTCAGCATATGTCTAGCCTACACTTTCCCATATGTACTAAGTTATCCTCAAATTGCATTTCACTTAGATGGTTAGCGCACCCCTTTTATTTATTCAGTATTTACTTTATGGCATGCTTCTATGTATCTTGTTATGTCCCTCTGAGGACCTGGTCCCTTTCCAGGTGTAGATGTTCATGAGTATTCGCTGGAGCGCAGATCCGGACTTGCTACCTATATTGCGAGGAGGTCTTCCCTTCCGAGCCTCGTGATTGTTAGAGGTTGTACTTATATTGTATTTGTCTTGTTTATTCTATATTTTAGTTTGACAGTGGATTTGTTTCCATCCGACTGTCATCTTTAGATACTTTATATTGAGATCTAGTTTCATAGATATTGGTTATTTATTTCTATTTGATTTTATGTGGATGAGATTTAGATTATACCCTGTGACTTGTGATAGATTTATACCACTTGTGGATTAGATATTCATATTACAACGTACGTGTGTATCATGGTATCCATATATTGGAGTTGCCATATACATGCGGCTGACATGCTTACGTGTCATAGTCCTAAGTATTTTGGGACTGGGACGTGACATATATATATATATATATATATATATATATATATATATATATATATATATTATTATTATTAAACCAAACCAACCCATTCTAGACCCGAACCCGCACCCAAACCCACAAACCCGCTCACCCGAAACCCATAATCCTCAGCTACAACAACTCTTATTCCCCCGACCCTTTGGCTTCTGACCCCCCCCCCCCCACCCCTCGTTCCTATTCGGTAACCGACGACCCCTTCCTTTCATATTCCGTAACCTCCCTTCACACCCTATATATACACTACTATAGCAGACCACCATCACCACCATCATCTCCCCTATCATTCTGACACGCCGCCGACCACCGTCGCCGCAAGTCGCCGCACCAACCCGCCTAGAATCCCCGAGCAGTAGCAATGTACTATCCTTCTCGCCTCTGTATCTCCCTGCTCAGTAATCCAAACAGCGACCCGTCGAGTCCTATGCGAAGACCACATGACCTCCTTAAATTCTGTGTAATTAGTTTAGTGTATCGTGTCCTATGTCGATCGTAAATCGCGACGCAAAAAAGGAAAAAAATGACCAATTTGTGAGAACAGAAACTGTCCCAGGTGCGTTTGAGTCCCATTATCTCCATAACGGCACGCGATACTAAAATTCTCTCCTTGAACAGTAAATTAGATAACATAACCGAGTTTTAAGCTCTTCAATTAGTTTATTTTAATTCGTTGTATGCTGTGAGTTATTTGCTGTTGAATTTCGTTAAAAAATTTGATTTCTTAAAACCGAATTTTCTAGATACGGGGTGCGTCCCGCCAAACGAGGCGACTTCGTCGTGTGAGGATTTCACCAAAAGGTGCATATCGTCAACGCGAACGTGAGATTTTGCAAAACTTGATTTGGATGTGCGTGCACACCGAAATCAACGAGTATCCGTCGAAAAACACCGTATCGGCCTGTTCCGGCACTCGTCATAACTTCGTGTGTGCTTGTCGTTTCGCAAAGAAATTTGCGCCATCGAATTCGCAGCGTTACGCTGGTCCTATATATTTTTCTCGTAGACGTAAACCCAACAACATAAAAAAGAGGCATCTTGAACTTATTGGTCTTATATGTACAATCAAGGACCAACATGTCTGCGAAGGACCGAGCCAAGTGTGTGCAATCAGGATGAGCCCAAAACAACGAAAGGAGTTCATCATTTTGTGGATGTCTTCTATGGTACTCCATGTAGTGATGCTCCCCAAGCAACTTCAATACTTGCTGCATCGCCATTCTTTCTTTGATACTATTACATTTTGCTTTGGCCAAACTATTATAGATCATCCTCATGGTTGACTTGTTCCCATCTTCTTTTTGTCGCACGGCAGAATAAATTTGTTTCGGTGCAACTCCGAAAAGGAACAATTCTTCAACCAACTTTCTCTCATACTCCTTCAACCGTGCCACGTAGGCATGACCCGTAAGTGTCCCTGTAATAGGATGATTGTGTCTTCCATTCTTAATTTCGATTATCCACTTCACATCTTCTACTTTTACAATCAACACCTTAAATGGACAACCACATTTTCTCGTCCCAACGTTTTTCTTAGGGATTTTTTTTTCAACAACACCATTTTTTTTATGATGCTCCCTGAACACACCTCCTCTTTCGCAGCCCAGCTCTACATATTTTCGGCCCGGCCGAGATCTGTTGGATCTTGCAATGATAATTACTATGTTATGTCGTCTTCCAACTTCTCTGCACCAATGTAATGCTTCTTCCTAGGATGCAAATTGAATATCCGTTGAGAATATATCCTCCACATCAGCCCCAATAGCAGGATGTACCACAACATCTGTACAAGGTTGGTCATATAACCAATATAAAATATAAATTAATAACTTCAAATAATTGGCAGTTCAAATAATTTACAGTCTTTAAGATTCAGGACTGTCACTATTTTGATAGTCCACTTAGTATATAGGACTGTCGAAATTATGACAGTCCTATATTTATATAGGACTGTCGAAATTATAACAGTCCTGTATTTATGTAGGACTGTCTAATTTTATACAGTCCTTACACGATGACTGTCGAAATAGGGTTGTCGTTTTACGTACCGTACGTGCTTCGGAACAACCGACATGTTCTTCTGAAGGACCGGAGTGCATATTTAATGGATTGCATGATCCGACTTCTTCATCGAAGATAATTTCATGCATCGCTCCTACAATAGTCAAATAAAACTAAATCTTTTTGTGACAATCACAAAACTTATTCATCGTATGTTGTCGAAGACATACCGGAAGAATATTCGTTGGACAATCACCAAAGTAAAATTCTCTTCCACTTGGGACCACAACTATCAAATTCCAAATTTAGGTTTAGATTTTTGGACTTGGAGAATGAGATTTTCTTCATGTGAGGGTGAAAAACAAAGAATAGAAATTATTTTTACTTATATAGCTTGGTGTGGGTAGCCCTAAGTAACTTTTAGGAGTGACAAACTTGTAATTTTTGGTAAAATTTTAATGGACTAGCCCCAAGTAAAATTTTAAAGACAGAGGTTGCACAGAGATTAAGACAACACAGATTACATTTTAAAGAAAATTTTAGCATACAAGCTTACAAACTATATGTGCACATGAGCAAATATCTATATTCATATTATATACATTAGATCTTGGTAATATTTGTATTTGTACGTGCTTGAGATGATAATTAGGTTCCAAAAAGTTCGAGAAAAGGACCCACCTCAAAAGAAATGTTACATTCTAATATCTTAATTATGTTTTGAACGATTATAGCCAGAGTCAAATTACTTCAACCATTTTTTTGTGTCCCTTTAAAAACTAGATGTGTGACACATAATTGACACTCATATCGTGGAAGTATGATATCATATTGTCAGACATGGATAAGGCTTTCTGGACAAGTATCCGTGCAACTTTGGTTACATCTCCTTTATGTATACTTTTATTGCTGATGTATGTTAAGTTATGAGCTTGTTCTCCCGGCGACATGAACGATTCCTATAATATGACCATAATTTTAAAAGAGAACACATATAAATTTTAGGAAGAAAGTTAGAAAAAATACTCGTTTATCAAAGTACCAAGAAACTAAAGATTATTTACCTCGACATAATAAAAAAATCAACATGTGAATGATCTCCCTGTAACTTGTACTGAACTTTATAAATTCTAATAAGCATTAAGATATTTATTATAAGTTTTGATAACAATAATTAATAAACATAAAAAATTATTAGCGCACTCTCCCATCACGCTCCCAACTTCATACTTTTCTAAATAGTCGCGTTCCCCCACTCCCGCCTTCGCCCTCCCTTCTGGCTTGTAAGCTTTGAAATCAATTACTGAAGGGAGTTCTGCATGATGTTACACTATGAAGACATGGATGGTGATGTGTATAAAAAGAATAACTGAATGGTTTCTGCCTACTCTATCGGTAGCAAGTAGGACAGGGAACATAATAAGTTCATAGTGAGATAATGATCATTACTGATTTTACCACTATAGAAGAACAACAGTAGTAGTAGAATGTTTATGGTAGCCAAAGGAAATGGAGCTAAGCAATATACAACGACATAATGCCCCCAAATCTTGATAAGTTTTACCACTTTGCCCCTTCTTCTTCATCATCAAACCCATCAAAAGCCAAACTCATAATTTTTCATTCTTCACCCTAACACTAACCTCCTTCACAACCGGTCCTATCTTTCTCCTCTTTCGTCTACCCCCCTCTCCTCCGCTCCATCATCCTCAAGTACAACAAAGCTAAATCCGACAAACCCAAAATCCAACAAAAGCAAACCCCCACACTCCAACACGACCACCCTCGGCCACCCCTTCCTCCTCTCCGCCTCCCTCTTTAGGCGATCTCCTTCCTCGGTTAATATTTTCTCCTCTTCTTCAATCTCAAATCCACCAAGCACATCACACCGACCCTTAGGTACAAAAGTGTCATTTATTTGGCATGATTAAGGTTAACTCTAGGGCAAAATAGTTTAACTTGGACATAATCTAAAGAAGGGGTCTATCAGCTTTATGTTGAAATGAATAATGATTTGAGGGGTCTCCTACAAAATAACAAGATTCAATGGACTTATGTAGAAATGGACAAGATTTGAGCGGCTTACATCTAAAAACCAAACCAGTGTTCTAAAATTTTCTATGCGGGTTTTGTACGGAAGAAGGGCGCCTAGGCCACCTAGGCGCTGAACAAGTATTAGTCAATTTTTTTGTTTTCTCTTCTCATACTCCCTTGTAATAGCTTATATAGTATTTTTTAAAACTAATTTGGGTTATATTTCTCTCATCTCTAAACATCTCTTGTTATCTATTACATGGTTCAAATACTTCTACAAGACTGCAACAATGAAAACATTGTATCAAACTATCATTTTGTATGATATCAAACTATCATTTTGTATGAACAATAAGACAGTTTCATTGTATTTTTTTACTTCCGTATGAACAATAAGACATCCAAAACCTATCCATGACTTATCAAACATATCAAAAATATAACATGGCAAAACATAAAAAGTATCCTAACTCCTAAGCATCAAACTTGGTCTCCATAGTCTTCCAACACAAGCCGCACAAAGACGCACAAGTCGCACAAGGCGCTTAGGTGCCGAACATGTCCAAACATGGCCGCACAAAGGCACAACCATATTGTACCGCATAATAGGAAGTTTTCGCTTCGGCCTAGGGGTGTCTAGCGCCTAGGTAGCCGAACATGCCGATTTTTAGAACACTATAAAAATTCGTTATTTTTTTCAAGGTGAAAGATTCTACCGTGTTACTTGAAATTAAAGAAAGAGAAGGATGGAGATGAAATGTTTAAAAAAATAGGAGAAGTGACACCTGTTAATTTGTTCTATGGGTTAGTTCTGTTTGTAATGCTCCGGGGCTTAATTGAAAGGTACAAAGACTAGTTTGCTCTCTACTTCCAAGTCTTCTACCAGTGGTGGATTTTGATACAAATTTCTGCAGAAGCTAAAATAAAGGTAACTAAGACGTATACTTTTGGGGAATGACAACCACAAATATCGATGCAAGAACATAAAATTTATTTGTAGTGGGTTGGTTTAAAGGATTTTTGAAATTATTAGAGAGGGGGTAGGATAGGTCTCTATGAAGCTTTGTTACTATATTCTCCTAATAGAATGGAGTCAGCTATAAAGCATAAAAAAGTTACATAAATGATTTTGCAAAGTTTTATGACCAACCTGAGGAAGGTTCATGATATTAGATATTGGTCTTATAATGTTTGGGGGTTTGTCATAACGGAAAACATAAACTCGACAATATAACTGACATATCGGATGAGATGGACCAATGGTTAATAAAACAATAAATCATTCATATAAATCTAACAAGTATCTTTAAATAATTTCAAAACTTAAAAGTATCCTTCAAACTAATAGATGAATAAAATTCTTCTCTATAAAATCTGCAAACGTAATATTTAGAAGCTATCTCCGAAAGAAAATCACAAAACATAATCTAGTAAGCTAATGAAGATATCATTGTCATCTCTTTATTCTCCAAATATAAGTTTGTTCATTTCACGTAAGGCTTCTTCTTCCTTGAGCTCTTTTTCTTCTTCTCCTCCTCTTTTCTTATTCTCTATTTTTTCGATCGGGTTCGAGAGGGAGAGAGATTGGTTTTAGGACAGAGGAACAAATTTTTTTTATCGGGTTTTAAAATTTAAATTTTAAACCCAGAAAAAAAAAAAAAAGGATAATTTTCTATTGGGTTTGAACCCACAAACTTAAAGACACAAACTTAACATTTATACTAGTAAAACCAACTAGTATTTCGGTCAAAACGATTGGTATACCTGTCAAATATCGACAGCTATACTTGTAAAATATCAGCAGGTATACAGGATAAACCGGCTGATATATATTTGGACCAATTTTTCTGTCTCGAATTTCCAAACCGTATCGGTTTATCCTCAAAATCAATAATCCAGCTAGTATGTCGGTCCTAGCAGCTGATATCCGGAAAACTGCTTATATCTCTATGTTGGTACCAGATTCCTAACTAAGATAGCTATGACCTATGAGCATGAATGGTTCATTATGCTATTGTACCTAGGTGGGTAAAGGTCAAGACCTTAGACGCCACTTTTTTTTTCAAACAAGGCCAGTATTTTTTGTCAAACTACTTTGGTACTTGATTTCTGATATCCAGCGCCGTTAGCTCTATGCTTGAACTATTTTTTGTATGTGAATAGGACTGATGCTACCGAGACAGGACAAAGTGCATCAGTTAACACAACTTTTTTAATTTGAATGAATAATTTATCCCAGAACTTTACCTTTGTTGGAAAAATATATTCTAAGTGAATGAATAATTTGACTTGAAAAATTAATTAAAAATATTTTAATTAAATTTTCAATGGGTGTCTGTTCGAAAGGGTGTGTACCTTCCAAACAATGCGTCTCTTGACACTTTGTGTCTTTTCATCCTTTATAAAAAGGAGAGTCATGTTAGTGTTTAATTAACTCATACAAATTATTCACACATCAAGCATTAAGTCCAAGAGAGAGACAATCGTCAATAAACCGTAAGCACCTGTGTGGAGCGAATATTGTCTTAAGGACATTGAACCAAGTTCAAGTCTCGGTATCGATTAGATCATTTATTTATATTTTATTCTCAGATTCTAAAATACAGAAATAGAATTATTTTTACTAACAACCTTGCCTTCCCTCCCTCTACCAAGGGCTTTAATCACTTGGTTGTGTCCACCCTTTCGTATTAATCAATACATCTTGTGTTGCAGAGATGCAATACACACTTATTTTCTAATCTCGAGTCTTAGAATTATTGTTGATTTTATTTTTTTTAATCTAAAGGAAATGTTGTAATACATCTCTCATGTGTCCTGCATTCCCCATCTAAAGGAAATTGCTAAGACCAGCTCCGAGTAGTCTGTGTGATGTTTGAGGAATAAAAGTAGGTTCTGCTGTGTTATCACAAGAAATTTTTATCTTGTTGATCTGTATTGTTGGTGATCCTCTGCATATTGGCATTCAGTGGCTGAGAGAGTGATAAAGAGTGACTGTTGAAATTTGATTGGGATTTCACACTTTTTGGAAAAATTTTCTGAAATTTCCAAGTCAGATTAGTTCCAGCATGTACAGGTTTTTGGCAGCAGGCTCACTGCATGCTCACTTGAGAAGAATCCATCTTGAGACAAATCCTTCACATATTGTTAAAGAAAAAGGTAGAAATGCAACTCGGACAGGTTGGGTCGGACTTGAGCTCAATTTGAGCCCAACCCGATGAATCATAAGTCTAGTCCGAGCCCAAGTCCGACTCGACCTCGGGTTTAACATATGTAGCCCAAGACCAAGTTCGGAGGATCGAATTGGGCTCGGATTGGGTCGGGTCCATCAGGTTTATCGGGCTCTAATATGATATTTGAAATAATTTTAAAAAATAGTAATATTAAACACATAATCAAATAGCAATCAAGTCTTAATCATTACAAAATATAAATTAGAAATGAGATTTAGGATAAGGAGTTGAAGAGTTTTTGTAGTTAAATTTAAGGTTAATTTTTTTTTTATGAAGTATGAAACTATATATATATATATATATATATATATATATATATATATATATATATATATATATATATATCGGATTGCGGGTTCTTTGGGTAACCCGACACATGAACCTGAGCCCAATTCGATTTTTGATTGGGTTCAAATATTTTAACCCGAGTTCGAACTGGAGTATCTTTAACCCTAATCCAACCAATTAATGGGTTTATCCGATCGGGCTCGGATTTATCCTGTCCGAGTTGCATCCCTAGAAAAAGGGAAGGGATAGTTTAGCAAATGTTCTCATTACAAGTATAGAAACTTGCATATACCTCCACTTATTTTAAAAACTAACAAATGTATCCATTCATTTGTATACAATATTTAAAAATTTAAGATATATCTCCACTATTTAATCAAAATTTTGATTATTTTACTCATAATGAGGACATTTGTTAGTTTTTTTAAATAAGTGAGGGTATATGTTAGTTTCTATATTTGTAGTGGAAGAATTTGCTAAAATATCTCAAAAGAAAAGGGAGGAGGGGAAGTGAAAATTATGTGGGTCGTATTAAATATTTTTCTCCCCAAAAGTGGAAGAAAAAAATGAAGATTTAAGGACTAAATAGTAAAATTTTATTTTATTTTATTTACTTTTTTTCTCTCTACTTTTTGTCATCCAAATAAGGAATGTAATTTTACCTATATTTTACTCTCCTTTAATTTTTTTCTTTCCCTAAAAAAGTTAGATCTATGTTTTACCTTTTGTTTTTTTGGCATTTAAGTACCTGCATCTATAAATTTTATATACTTCTTTTTTTTTACCACCCAAAGATGTTAATACAATTTGCAAAAAGTATTTATGCCTCCCCTTCTTTAAAAAAACTGCCTTGTAACTAGAATTAATGACTGACCCAAGAGTTTACTCTACAATATTTTTTATTATGTATTGTTATTTAAAAAAAAAATTATTGTACCAAAATTAATTTTAATAAAATTAAGTGTAACGAAACAACTTTGCAAAAAATGGAAAGAGAAATACGTTCCGCCATCGCAGATGGCAGAAAAATCAAAAAGAGAAGAGAACTGGCGGTGGGGGGGTCCACTTAATTTTTTTCCGCCAACTTAGTTGGCAGAATTTGACCTTGGCCAACACTATAAAAAAATAAGTACATCGTTACAATGTTCATAGTAATTTTGATAACAATTATTATGCTAATAACCATGTAGGATATGAACAACCACCGACACAAATGTCACCTCCAGAAATTAGAAATATTAATATTTATATTTCAATGATGCTCAGGATCTTTGTTGTTGGACTATTATATTAAACTATTTGTCATAAATAATGAGGAAAAAAAAGGTCTTAGATCATAACAACAACAAAATCAATACCTAGAGCTACACAATACAAAAAATGCAAAAAAAAAAAATGACACAAACTTTTTGAAGAGACTATAAAAGTTGTTATGACAAAAACAATTAATGCTAAACAAACACAGTTAAGCATTGGTTATCATGGATCTTTAATGAAAAACTATACTTATTCGGGTGCTCGTAACAAAACATACTAAACAAAGTATTATTTATGATGAATAACCTTTTAAATTTGGTGAGAGTAAATTAAATTATTATTATGCAAGTAATACACTAAAATTTTGTTTACACTAAAATCTTGTTTTTACTAAAGTTTCTAGATGTACTACTAGAATAGAAGCTGTTAAAATAATTGAAAAAAAGACAGCTTTGAAAGAAAGTTTTAAAAATATTAGTAAATTTTCTCTTTAACTTTTAATATATGCACTAGTAAATAAAATTATTCTTTTGTTTGTATCATGTCATTATTTTGGAACAAATAGATTTTACAAAAAATAATTCTTTGCCTAAGACCGTTGGATTTTTTGCATACTGGATCTACAATCAATGGGATCATATTACAAGTTTTACTTGAATATGATATTCATAATAAAATTTTAAATTCTTTGATAATGCTAGTAATAATATTTTTTGTATCAATATTTTAAAATCTCAATTTTTGTTTATATTGGAATAAGATGTTTATCTCATATCGGTATTTTAATTTTACAATTATATGTATTTTATACGAAGTTTATTATCAAACATCTCCTTTAGTTTTAATATAAATAATTAATATTTCTTATTTATTTGCAAAAATATATAAATGTTCCCGGTTCTGATATTTATGTCGTTTCTAAAATAGAAACAAAAATTTTATAATATTTGCGTAAAATAACTATTTTATATTATTTAGTTACGGTTTTAGATCCTAAGATTAAATCAAATTGTGTATTTATATTGTTAGATAATTTTTATGACAATGTGAACGTTGATGTAAGTAGATTAAAATTTAAAATTAAGGGCTAATTAGAGTTTAGACCTTGAGTTTGGTTCTGACTTGTCCAATTAGAAAGTTTAGACCCTAGATTTATATTATTTATTTTATTTTTCCATTATACCCTCTCTCTAATGCTTGATAATAAAATCTTCATATATAGACTAGCGTATAATGAAAAAAAATAAAACATATAATAAAAATTTAGGTTCTAAACTTTCTAATTGGAAAAGGCATGGCTTAAACTCTAAGCTGGTATAAAATCGAGGGTCTTAAACTCTAATTAGCCCTAAAATTAAAGAACATTTAGATACTCCCTCTCTAGTATACTACAAAGGAAGAAACACAAAATAATCCTCCCTCTCAACTGAAGAATAGTCCTTATCTATAAACTCCTATGATGACGATTCTAATTTATATTTTCCCATGTAATCTTCTAATGGTCCCGGTGTTCAGGATAATATTGGAATCTTATTTTAGTATGGATTCAAAAATGCTAAGCAATAAGAGATGTAGGATGTATTTTGTAATTTGTGTTTGCGTTCAAGATTGGGTAAGTGTGAAAAAAAGACTAAACACTTAAGAGATGAAGGTGCCGCCATTTATGAATTGGACATTCAATCTCTCACTACGAATAACTCTACTGGAGCTGAAAAATGAAGCGGCAATAAAGATTCAAAAAAAAAATAGACATGAAAATCATATTAAATTTCTAAAAATAACTAAAATTAATAAAAAAATGATTTACATTATTTTTATAAGCCCAAAATTTTATTTATATTTCTTAGCCCAAAATCTTGTTCTATTTATCAAGCCCATTTTTTTTTAAATCAGGTCAACCCAGAACCACGCTGGCCTAGACCAGTTAAGTTTGGTCCAAAAATTTACAGATTCTGTGCAGAAATGGGTTTGGGTTCAGGATTTCTCGGTCCAGCTTGGTCAAACACGATCAAAATCATGTCCGAGTTGAGCCGGCCTGACCCAATACACACCCTCAATAGTCTCTACCAACTTAACATTTTTTTCACACTAGAATTTGAGATTTTTTTTTTGTTGGTGGTTAGAACAATCTTTTTATTGTTGAAATAAATGTTACTATAGGGGTTGTTCTGCAATGTAGAGATCTTCATAGAAAATTTTCATACTACATCATCGTCACAAATGATGGACATTGAAATAGAAATTATTTTTGTGGAAAGTTTTTTCTAAAAAATTTTTTTTATCATAGAAATATGGAAAATAGAAACTCTGAAGATAGCCTAACAAATGTCTGGCAAATTGGTTTTGGGTTTCTTCGTTTGATTCTAGGAACTAAGATTTTTAAAGTAAGGTTTTGTGGGTAGGTTTTTATGTAATGTTCACATTTCTTCTAACCAAGTTCTTCCACATCGATCCATCGTAAACTATCATATTAGAAAAATATTTTGGTCGGTATATTTGTGTAATATCATGTTTTTATCAATTTTGTCAAATTGACTTTATAATTACACCTTTGTTGAACAAATCTTACTAGTGTTCAATTCAGTCTTCTTCTAATTTGCCATATTCTCGCTCCTCCTTATGTAGACTAGTTTCTAATTTGACTTAAAAGGAAATAACTCCTTGACACCTTTGTTTATCTTAACAATCCAAATACCATAAATTCAGTAACACATAGCTATATAGAACAAAACCAACTTTATTAGTAGACGTTTTTTTGGTAGAATGGGTGCACACATGTCTAACTCCACGTTCTTATTCTCGATTGAGGAGAAGTACATGTACATTAAATTGTGATGAGTTGTATCACATAAATAGTTTTCTCAACTTTTTGATTTTTTGATTTTGGCATTCGAATTTTATAAATTGCTCTTTTGAAACATATTTCGTCAATTTTGAAACATATCATAACCACTTTAGAAGTATATATGACGATAAAAGTATTTAAATTACGTTTTTGTACTACAAATATGCTTTTGAAGTGATTTCGATATATTTCAAAATTGATAAAAACTGTTTCAAACGAACAATTTATGAAATTGGGATGCCAAAATCGAGAAATAAAAAATTAAAGAGAAATTTTGAGTTACCCCCACTTTATTTACCATATTTCACGGTGCACCCTACTGTTTATCCATAATGTATAACCCCCCCCCCCCCCCCCCCCCCCCCACCCCCCATCCTCCACTTTTGACGGAATCCGTACATGACTGACGGTCAACCCATTTGATCCAAATTTTTGGACAAAAATATCCCTCCCCCCTCATGTACTGTCTTCTCCCCTCCACCCCCAATCGTTGCCCCCTCCCTGTCCCGTCGTGCCGTGCAGATTCCCCTCCCCGCCGCTGCCCCTTTCCCGCCTCCCGTCGATGACCCCTCCCCAGAGCCAGTCCTGAGATTTAGAGGACCCTATTCAAAAATTAAAAATAAGGCACTAATTTACGTAAACGTTAAAAAAGTTTTTTTTTTTGCCGTTGTCATATATTAAGGAGGCAAAGTTTAATTTAGTTGTTTTTTCAGACAAATGACGCATGTATATAAGTAAAAATTAATAAGAGAATATCGATTAACTTTTATGTATGATAAAAATTGTATTTATCAAACGACTATAAAGTCAAATATTAGAAAAAATATTACTCAAATTTGAAAAATCTCCATCTCTCTCTGGCGTCTCGAAAACCACCAACACCTAGCAATTGTATGAACGCAAACATGAAAAAAAAATAAAAAAAATAAATCATCAAAATCAAAATATAATAGAAGCGAACAAAGAATGCAGATATCAAAAGAAAAAAAATACAAACAAAACCAGTATATAATTAAAAATGTGCGTACCATTAAAATAAATGAATTAAGCATTAACTAGCAAAAGTAACGAACACCAATAATAATAGAACCATCACCGAAAAATGGTCCTCGCATGCAAAATCATTGATTATGGTTGAATAGCTAATCCATCCAAAAAATTAGTAATCTTAATGTTGGCCCAATGTTTAAGTTGAGTTTTTGAATATGGCTAATCAATTAAGTTTAGCATTATGATAATCGTGCAATCACTATAGTAACTTGTAAGTTCTACTTAAACTCAGCATATCTGATCTTATATGTTATTATATTTGCTTATGTATATTGTTTTGTTCGTCTAACATGTATTTGCAGAAAAGCAATGGACATATGTAGTAAAGAAAAGATGATGAGCCATAGACGACGTTATACCAGAATTTCGTCCAACCGCCTACGACTTATCCGGAGCCTCGCACTCGGAGGGTTCCGCTGCCCGGTTAGCGGACAGGGGTCAGCGCCCCTCGTGGGAATTCGCGGGACGAAGCCCCTGAAAGGTATTCAGATTTTCATATTTGGCTATCTTTGGACAACTGTCGTCAAGACGTCTTCAAGTCAGCGGATGCTTCAGAAGATTTGGCGAGATCTAGTGCTCTTGGTCTTTTATCTTTTATTCTGTATTTTATATTCATTGAGTATAGGACAAAATGTACACCGGGTTCATGTTAGCACTAGGAAACTCAAATCCATATTAAACCAGAACCTAGTCCACTCAAAACAGCTCTGATACCAATTGTAGGATCGTGGACGAATCCGGGACGAACTCGGGCCGAACTCGGTCACCTTAAGACCCAGTTTGCAACGTTACTCCGTGAGACCAGGATTCTAACGTTCGAATTTCTGAACGTTGGGCATCCGAACTCGGTTCAGAAAAATCGTATAAATGGAGATTGAATTTCCACATTTCAACACAATTCATTCACTCACTTTCATATCTCTATCTTCCTGAGCTATAAACTTTTTCTATTTCCAAGATCAACTCTCAGCCTTCTAGTGACAACGTGGTTCCGATTTAAAAGTCTGACAGAGTTGTAAAAAGTTTGGTTTGTTAAGTTCTCTAGTGTTTGCAGTCGGCGTGTCCTTCGGATCAAACGCACGTGTGAAGTCTTTCGAGCCTTTGGATCAAAGCTCGATGTTGTAAGAAGTTTACAAGCCTTCAGATCAAAGCTTGTGATTCACTATTAGTGATTATAGTGGATACAACTCCGAGCAAGAGTTCTCGGGCCTGGACCACTCCTCTCAGAGAAAAACCAGGATAAAATCGCGGTGTTTGCGTTTGCTCTTCTCAACTCTTACTTTACTGCATATTCATAATTGATATATCTGTTGGTACATATACTGCCTTTACGTAGCTTTATTTTTAATTGTGGTTTATTATTTTCGCTGTATTTATTTTTATTATTTATTTTATTTTACTAATTGATGATATACATACGGCTTAAACGACTCATTTTTGAATCGTTTCATCGATAATGATACAATAGTTGTTTCAACCAAAAATTCAAAAAATAAACGCAATAAATATAATTTAATATCTAAAAGAATATATGTTATAATGAGCTAGATACTAATAAAATTGAATATGTTTCAAACCCAAAAAATGTACAATTAGAATAGACCTGTGGTGAAAAAAATATATTGATAAATTACAAAAAAAAAACAATTAGAACACGTCTAGATCATCAACATTACTAAAAAAATATTAATAAATTATAAAATTCACCTATGAAAATATATCAATAAATAGTGGATGCTTTGATGATTCGTAATAAATAGTGGATGCTTTGATGATTCGTAATATTATTGTTTAGTTAGTTTAGATGATAATATTAGCAGAAAATTTACTGTAGCGAAATAAATTTATATTAAATTCATGCAAACGAAACAAGTTTGCTAATTTTTGAAATAGAGACATTGTCCGCCAACAGTGTTGGCGGAAAATACTCCGCCAACACTGCTGAAATTGCCCCCCCTCTCAATTTCAGCCAACAATGTTGGCAAAAATTGGGTGTGGGGCCCACGAGTGGTTTTATTTGGTTGGTTTGGTTTGTTTGTTTGATTTGGTTTGTTTTATTAGTTTGTTTTAATTAGTTATATTTTGGTTTTATTTAGTTTTGTTTTGTAATTAGATTTAAGAAAATTTATTTTAACGAAATAAAAATCAAATTATTTTCCGATCTATTATTTGTCTTTCTTCATTACTCAGTCATTTTTTTATAAAAAAAAACTAAACCATTAAAATAAACATAACATTAGATGACACAAATAAATACTTTTTTAAATTTTAATTTCCCGATCTCAAATAAATACTCAGAAAATTAATTTCCCGATATATTATTTATTTTACTTTTTTCTTTATTTACTTTCCTAAATTTTTGTTTACAATTAATTAATTTTAATTTTGTTTCGTTAAAATAAATTTTCTTAAATCTAATTACAAAACAAAACTAAATAAAACCAAAACATAATTAATTAAAACAAACTAATAAAACAAACCAAACCAACCAAACAAACCAAACCAAACCAAACAAAACCATCCGTGGGCCCCCACACCCAATTTTCGCCAACAGTGTTGGCTGAAATTGGGGGGGGGGGACAATTTCAGCCAACAGTGTTGGCAAAAATTGGCGTGTGGGCTCACGGGTTCAGTTGGGTGGTTTGGTTTGGTTGGTTTGGTTTGGTTTTATTTGGTTTGTTTTATTAGTTTTATTCAATTAATTATATTTTTTTTAAATTTTTTATATTTAGTTTAGTTTTGGATTTTGAATTTTTTTATTTAGTTTAACATCAAAAATAAAATATGTTATCATTGAAAAAAAAAAAAATCTACCGTACGAATATTACGTCTGTCGTCGAGCAAACTTTGAACGGCCATAATTATTTGTTTTCAAATCGTTTTTCGTCACACAATACGTCGATTTGTATGTTTTCGACAAGAGTAACATAATTCGTGTAGAGAGAATTTTCATCCGAAGTAAGACGTACATATTACAGGTAAAAATATAAAACTTTAAAGTATCATAACTTTTGACTGGGAGATCGAAACAAGGTCCAGTTTGTGCAAAAATGACCGTATGAAAAAGTACTTCGGGATAAATCGTTTCACCGTTTGGCGGACTTTCCAAATTTTTAGAATCGCAAAAAACGATGTTTTGACCACCAAATTTTATTTTCGATAATTTTATTTTTTATTTTTTTATAAAATATTTACTGTACCATTAATAAATTTATATTAACTAAATATAAGGATAGAAATTTGGGATATTTTGAAATTTCGATACATATCGCCAACTGAGTTAATTTATTTTAATTTTATGTTAATTTTGAAATTCCGATACAGTAAATTTTCTGTTAATTTATTTTAATTTTATTTCGTTAAAATATATTTTCTTAAATAAAACAGAAAATTAGCAAAATAAATTAGCCCCCCACCAATTAACAAAATATATTTTCTGTTAATTTATTTTAATTTTATTTCGTTAAAATAAATTTTTTTAAATATAATTACAAAACAAAACTAAATAAATAAAACCAAAACATAACTAATTAAAACAAACTAATAAAACAAACCAAATCAACCAAACCAAACCACCGTGGGCCCCCATATCCAATTTCCGCGCCAACACAGTGGGTTGTGGGGTCCAATTTAAATTTTAAATTTTTTTTTCCTACGTGTATGTCAGACGATGTCTTTATTTCAAAAATTAGCAAACTTGTTTCGTTTGCATAAATTTAATATAAATTTATTAAGCATGAAGGGGGTACTTTGAGATCTGAAAGGTTTGTACTCTTAACTTTTATTTGTTATAGTTTTTTTTTTAAATCAAAACCGGCTGACTGGTTCAATGGTGACCGGTTCATCGGTTAAAATCCGGTTTTTAAGGATTTTTTTTCTTCTTCTTCAATGAATTAGGTTTTGATTTGGATTTTCGGGAAACCCCCAATTTTTTGAACTCACCTAGGGAGCTGCTGCTGTCCGGTGCAGACACAGGAGAGGGAGAGGGGAAGGTGGGGTCGGCTTTTTTCTGACGCAGCAGCTTCTTCTCCTTTCCCTTTCAACGTTCGGCCTGAATCTTCCTGGCGTGGGACACCAGTCCACGTGAGATTGGTCGGAGCCATTCCCTCCCTCCTCCTCCACCTCCGCTCCGGCTAGTCTCGGGGGGCCACAACCGGTCCCTCCCTACTCGGTCACATCCGCTCTGGCCAGTCCCCTTCTTCAAGAAACGGCTACGGCCAGTCTCCTTCAAGAAACGGCCGGTTGAAGAAGGGGACTGGCCGGAGCGGGTGTGGTAGGGAGGGACCGGTTGTGGTCCCCCGAGACTGGCCGGAGCGGGGGTGGAGGAGGAGGGAGGGAATGGCTCCGGCCAATCTCACGTGGACTGGGTGTCCCACGCCAGGAAGATTCAGGCCGAACGTTGAAAGGGAAAGGAGAAAAAACTGCTGCGTCAGAAAAAAGCCGATCCCACCTCCCCCTCTCCCCCTTCGCCGCCTGACTGCACCGGACAGCAGCAGCTCCTAGGTGAGTTCAAAAAATTGGGGGTTTCCCGAAAAGCCAAATAAAAACCTAATTCATTGAAGAAGAAGAAAAAAATCCGAGAATGATTGAAAGTGGAACAAGTAAGTGTTGTGCTTCCCTCTTTATGCGCCCTCTTCAATGCATCGATGGCTCAAATTAAAGAGAGATCTGTTTTGTTTTTTCCCCTCATATGTTCAAAACAATAATGCAATCTGCGTGAAAATAGCAATGCAATCTGCGTGAACAAGAAGTTACAAAGAAAATAATTAATTACTGATATGTTTGCAGTGATATTCTTCCAGCGCGTGGGTCAGACCGTCAGAGGGGAACCATATGTTAGCCGTGATATTCTTCCGGCTCACAAAGAAATTTTTTTTTTTTATGAGCATAACAAAAACTAGTAAATGTTCGTGTATTTTGTTTTTCTAATATTATTGTAAAATAGTTTAAATATTTAAATATATTTTAATTATAATTTGTTATAGATATATTTTTATTTTTTATAAAAAAATTAAAAAAGTTAGTCGTAGTTGTATGTATATTCTCATGTAATTAAATTTTTTAAAAATAAAAAATTTTGACTAAATTTTTAACTATATAATATTATATAATTATAGTCAAACACTTCTTCTATTTTGACTAAATTTTTAACTACATACTATTATATAATTATAGTCAAACACTTCTTCTAGTTCGGATGGTTAAGGTGGTAGGTATTTTCTTTGTGAATTTTGATTCTCCATGGACTAATATATCATATTTTTAGGGAATTTATAACGGCACTACACTTATTACTTGGGACTAGCCCAAAATTATTTTTTCCAAAATTACAAGTTTGCCACTCATAAAATTACTTGGGGCTAGCCCACACCAAGGTATATAAGTGAACAAAATTTCTATTTTAGGCATTTTTTCTTGACTTGAAGAAACTCTCATTCTCCAAGTGAAAACATAAATTTGGAAATTGATAGTTGTGGTCCCAAGTGGAGGAGAATTTTGCTTTGGTGATTGTCCAACGAATATTCTTCCGGTATGTCTTCGACAACATACGATGAATAAGTTTTGAGATTGTCAGAAAAAAATTTAGTTTTTGTTTGACAATTGTAGGAATAATGCATGAAAATATCTTTGATGACGAAGTCGGATCATCCAATCCATTAAATATGCACTCCGGACGTTTCGAAGAACATGTCGGTTGTTCCGAAGCACGTACGGTACGTCAAACGACAACCCTTAATTCGACAGTCATCGTATAAGGACTGTAAAAATTAGACAGTCCTATATAAATATAGTACCGTCAGTTCTATATAAATATAGGACTGTCATATTTTCGACAGTCCTATATAAAAGTAGGACTGTCATTATTTTGACAGTCCTGTATACAAATAGGACTGTCAAACTAGTGACAGTCCTGGATAATTATATGAAGTTATTAATGTTTATATTATTTTATATTGGTTATAGGACCAACCTTGTATAGATATTGTGGTACATCCTGCTATTGGTGTTGATGTGGATGATATATTCTCAACGGATATTCAATTTGCAACCCAGGAAGAAGCATTAGAGTGGTGCAGAGAAGTTGGAAGACGACATAACGTAGTAATTGTCATTACAAGATCCATCAGATCTCGACCGGGCCAAAAATATGTAGAGCTGGGGTGCGAAAGAGGAGGTGTGTTTAGGGAGCATCATAAAAAAAATGGTGTTGTTGAAAAAAAAATCCTAGAAAAAACGTTGGGACGAGAAAATAAGGTTGTCCATTGAAGGTGTTGATTGTAAATGTAAAACCCCTATTCCTAAAAATCCTATTTACCCTTTTTTATTTAATTATTAATTTAATTATAGTAATTAGTGGCTAATTAGGAGAAATATATTTTATTTAATTTTTATTTTAGGTGTTGGTGCATTTAGGAGATTTATGGGGCCATTAGAAATTTTTCCGAATTTATTTCATGTAGGAGACCTTTTGGGCAGTTGCTAGATAAATGGTATGCATTAATATAATTCTAGATTTTCTATGGATATATATATATATATATATATATATATATATATATATATATATATATATATATATATATATATATATATATTTAAGAAAAAGAAATGGAAAAAAAACAAATAACTACATTCCTATTGGATCCTTAGACCCGCACCTTAGCTACCCAAACCAATCCATCTCACCCGTTGGCAATGAGCCACTCCCCTTTCAACAGAACCACCCGCCCCCTTGTTAGCAGCAGCCCACCCGTGCATTAGCCCAGCAGCCCTCTTTGAATAGCCCAGCAGCAGCCCTTAGCCCCACGACCCCGCGCGTTAGAACCTGCCCCCTTCTTTCCATCTCTCTCTCTCACACACACACACACACACACACACACACACACACACATATATATATATATATATATATATATATATATATATATATATATATATATATATTTATATATATAACCCATCCTTTTCAACCAAAATCCTAACCCAAGATATCCAAATCTTCTCATTTTCCCATCTAGACCTAGAGAGCGCCGCCACCGTAACCAGAACCGCCGTCCAGGCCGTCCAGAACCGACCCCGATGACCGCGACCTCGCGCACCCCGCCCAACTGCAGAATTCAGCAGCAAGTACCTGTGTTCCCGCGCAGTTTTCCATTGCCTCGCTCGACCAAACGCCACCCCGTCTTCACTGGTACGCTCACCCCTTAACCCTCTTCAATACCTGTATGATAGATGACCACGAAACCATAGGCAAAAACAGCGTCAAAGTTGGCGGAAAAAGACCAATTTCTAGGATCGCAGAAAACTACGGTGATCATCTATGTTCTCCTACCACAGAGATCCGAATCCGATTTTTCTTTTTGGTATGCGGAGACCACTTGACCAAGTTTAATTTCTGTTAAATAACATTAGATTATTAACTGCTGTAGGTAGAATTAAATTCGTTGGAAAATTTCGAAAACACACTTTTCTCAGACTTCCAAAAGTTGTGAAACAGAGCGTGCCCCGCCAAACGGGACCGCCCCGCCGTGTACCAAGTGTACCAATCGGTGCGCACAGTGTACCCGGACACGTGAGAGTTCGCGAAAACTGATTCGGACGCATGTGCACGTGGGAATCAACCCGTATCCGCAGACAAATCCCGTGTCGCAACTTTTGTGAAAGCTGTGCGCAATTTGTCCACGCTCATCCGATTGCGACGAAACTTATGCCACTGGACTCGTGGTAACGCGCTGGTCCTGTGATCCAAACTTTACAAAATTCTGAGACAGTTGACCAGGTCGCCAATTGGCGGACCCCACGGTTGACTTTTTGGGCAAAATTGTGTTCGACTCATCGGAATCCACATTTGGACATACTGTTGGGTTCGTATTGACATTTAAAGTTTGTTTGACTTATAAATTGTCCCATTTAGAGACTGTTATCCTTGGCACACTTTTTAGTGTAAAGTGGGCCACATGTGGACCCCACTTTTACCCAAAATTACCGTTTTGCCCCTATGTCCAAATTGGACGAAAGGGTAGTGATTTCTAGCTATCTCGCTGATTCCGGAAATATTGGTGATGTCTATTTCAGCATCCGGAGACGTTTGTTCGGAGGCCTTAGTTCCAGATTCCGTGTCCTTGATATTTGGGCGCGAACACTTTACAGATTTCTTGCCAGGCAAGTATACCTTGCCATTGTACTGTTATTTATATTCCATATGTTGCATGCATCTTTATTTTCTGTCTTTAGTTCATATATTTTAACTGTTATATAAAATGCGCGCGATAGTGTCGTCGCGATATATTTTTATTTATGTATATGCATTGACCTTGTTTATGAGACTGCCCCATTATCATGAAGCATCATTATGTTCATTGGCCGTGACACAGTTGTTACATGAGTGTGAGTCTCATATAGATCACGGACTGCGTGACAGGTCTGGCCTCCTGTACGTATGGGCTGTGCGTTAGGGATAACTGCTAATAGAAACTTTGTATGCTAGAAGACTTAGCAGTTATTAGAGGTCCATGGACATAGCCTATTGTAGTACGGTGGTCCCATCCTTGTCCTTGTCTGGTTGCAGGATTGGGCTAGGGTACTAAGAATAGGCTATGAACCAAATTGTGTCATGGATGTGACATGCTTAGAGCATGGGGTGGGGAAAACAATAAGTACCGCATTTGAGCTCCTTTGTACTTTTTCTATTGTGCGTCCGGATTCTCCGCTGGAGATACGGGTGGTGATGACCACTATATATTATATATTATCAGGCGGGCCTCCGGCGTTCAAAAGACGACGTGCCTTTTAGGCCCCTGGATCTCCGAGAGAACCATGCCAATCCCAATTTTCAGCCATATAGCTCACTTGTGGAGAAATTTGTTCTTAACTGCATTCACTTAGACGGTTAGGCGACCCCATTGGATGATTATATTTCAGTACTTTATTGGCATGCTTTTATGTATCTTGTTATGTCCCTCTGAGGACCTGGCCCTTCCAGGTGTATCTGTTCTTGAGTATTCGTAGGAGCACAGATTCGGATGGTTACATATGTTTCGAGGATGTCTTCTCTTCGAGCTCGTGATTGTTAGCTGATATTCTTATATTGTGTTTATTGTGTTGTACTTTTTCATTCGAGTTGGTAGTGGATTTGTTTCCATCCAACTATCATCCTTAGATACTTATATTGAGATCTAGTTATATAGATGTTGGTTATTTATTTATATGATTTTCTGTGGATGAGATTTAGATTATACCCTATGACTAGTGATAGATTTATACCACTTTTGGATTTGATATTCATATTACAGCGTACATATGGGTTTTGGTTTCCATATATTGGAGTTGCCATATCCATGCGGTTGACATGCTTACGTGTCCTAGTCCTACGTATTTTTGGGACTGGGGCATGACATATTTTTAGTGTGGCCCATGCAGGTCGAGAGCATATTGTCTCGGTTACGTTACTGTATCGAGCAAGCCTGCACCTAGGAATAAGGTATAGGATCTCATCTACAATTGACTATGATTCGCTCTCCTTCCAGTCCATTATATTCGAATAATTGTATCCTGCTTGATTCCTGTACTTCCCTAATAGTTTCTTTAGTATAGCCCCCCTCCTAGAATATAGAAGTCCTTGTTGTTAGATGGTAAGTAGGGTAACCTTCCTATTAAGAGTACAACTAGAGTGCTGACATACCACAAAGTTTAGAATATCTATGGAACCCTAGAATTCCTTATCTATAGATTGGTTTACCATTATCCCTTGATGTATTATGAGGACTTGAGAGTAGCATAGACACTACTAGAGTTAGCTAGAAGTTTTACCATATTGTTCGACCCTAGTATTGAGGGACCACTAGAAATCCAAGGTCGAATATTAGGACCAACCCTAACTTTTATAGTGAGATAGTATTATAGAACTATACATTTAGATGCTTGTCTTGATATTAGCAGACAGTACCCTAGGAGGCCAAAGGGAATGAATATAATATTTTCCTTGATCATACCTCAAACACAGAGAGTAACATAGCATCTTCCCTTAGGAAACTATGACATTATCTAGAATCTTTCTATCTTTATGACTTGTTCCTCTGAACCCTTAGCGCTCGCTATTGTGTGACGACTAATTATGTTTTCTTTTCCTCATCTTTCAACTCCTGCCATCTGACACTTCTGATTATAGGCCAGGTGATTTTATTCTGTGTTAAGGACATATAGTTGCTAGGATTATAGTTGTTAATATTAAATTTTGAAATTGTGTGCTTAGTAGTTAGAACTTGATGGTTTAAGTTATTCTTTTAGATTATGACCTGGTGATTATCCCTTAGTTTTAAATTGCGTAGCATGTACCCCCACCTCGATACGAGTTATATCCCCTTTCCCCTTGAAGGCCAGTAACTTTCCATTCTTACTATTGACACTTGCTCTATGAGCACTATGATTAGGACTTAAGGTGACCCTTACCTATATAATACGAGAGGATACCCTGATGAGTACCAAGACCCTTCTCGTAGACCTTAACAGGAGTTTCTACGGTATCCTTAAGACAATTACAGTACTAGTTTATTGTTATAAGTTGGGTAGTATACCTCACAACCTAATATCACATAGTCTTTTGACCTATTATTGAAGTGTAACTGAATGGCATTAACTATATGCTAGCATAAGTGTCACGCCCCACTCCCAAAATACCGAGGGACTAGATGCGTGGCAATGGCCAGCAGCACGCACCGATGGACAAACCCAATTTAATGGATCCATCGGGGCGCACTTAAGCTGTAGTACAACAATAATGGTCTAAATATACTAATCTCATCCACAAATACGAATACAACAAGTATCAGAATCATAAAGCAAGATCAATCTCAATAAAATATAAACTCGGGAAATAACCCGATAATGAGTCTGATACATCTGTCAAGATACAAGAATAAAGATAACCACATCAAATAATGAGTATGAAAATAGTATATACTCAGAAGATACCCTCGGTGATCGCTCGTCTACTGGATCTGGTACTGCTCCAGTGCCTGCTCATGATAATGCTCCTGCTCCTGCTCCTACTCTGTATACCTCGGGGTCGATCTCAATCTGCTAATCCTGGGGACATAATCAAGATCCAGGTCCTCAGTGGGACGTAACAAGATAAAAAAAATACAAGCCAAAAGTACATTAATGAACATGCAAGTTAGACAAAAAAATAAATACAAGAGAAGCAAATAAGACACAAGAAATTTCTACATCTAAGACGGTGGCATGCCAATGATGCTATCAAACGTGACTACAAATAAATCGGGGTAACCGCAACTCAATGGGAGCTAACGGTCCTATAGAAAGTAGGCCAATAGGGACTCCCAATCTATAGTTTGGCTCTTTCGCAGCCCAATGGGAGCTCACGAATGAGGTAGTCAAATGAACAAGTCTCTATTGCAGCACAATGGGTACTCACAATCGAGAATGCTCAAGTATAGTCAATGTCTAATAACGATCATCTAGGAACTAAAAAAACCAGTCGAGTCAACTCAAGGAAACGCAGAGTAAACATATACCATCACAATATGACTATGAAACAAACAATGATGCATAAAAAGAGCAAATAATGTATGTGCACGTAAAACAAGAAAATAAGACTAGAGCAGCAGGGACAAATCAAATAAGAAAAAGAGCATCAAGAAACCATATATGACAAGAAAATAATAACTGAAAAGGAAAGCATGCAAATACTGTACAAGACAGGCTGAGGACGAAAGATCGGGAAAACTGGACTAGAGTTGGCAAGGTATCTTGCCTGGGGTTCGAATACCAACAATTGTCCCTGTGTCAGTAGATCCTGCAGGTACTCCTCCAAAAGCTGTAATCAACATCACCAACAGTCTCAAAAAATATCAAATAGCTAGAAACGCCTGTCCTTAAGTCCAATTTGGACACAGGGGCAAAAATGACATTACCGGGTCAAAGCGGGGTCCACATGTGGGCCACTTTGTATCGAAAAATGTGTCAGGGTCAAAGGTCTCCAAATTCATCAAACTTAGTGTCAACAAGTTAGGAACGATGATACGAACCCAACAGAACTTCCAGAATTGGATTCCGATGAGCCGATCACAAAATCGCCCGTCAAGTGGAGCCTGTGGGGCCCACGATACGCAATTTCGTTAACGTTCTCAGAATCGAACCAAACTTGGGTCACAGGACCAGCATATTGCTACGAGTCCGATGGCGCAAGTTTCGTCTCGATCCGACATGTATACACAAAGTTACAGCGTGTTCCAGAATGGGCGGATATGGGGCGTTGTCGGCGGATATGCGTTGATTCCGGTGTGCACACACATCCGAATCGACTTCTGCGAAATCCCGCACGTCCGTATCAAAGATGCGCACATTTCAGTAAAGACCGCGTGCGACCAAGTCATCCCGTTTGGCGGGGCGCACTCAGTTCCGGGGTAAAATAGGGCGTTGGTTTTCCTGTTTTTGGATTTCGGTGTACGATCACCACAGGACGCGACGCACCGAGCGGGTTACACGGACATCGAGAGGGTTATACAGTCTACTCGTCATAACTGACAGAATTAAAATCGGAGCAACGAGGAGAGAGAAAACGATACCTGAACAGGGCTCTGTGAAACCGAGATTTCTCGTGTCCGGTGACTGTTTTGTATCCTGTCTCGAGTCTGCTGTGTCCGGAGCTGCTGTGTCCGTGTCCATTGCTCTAGGGTTTAGGGTTCTGGTACGGAGACAGCGGGGTGGACTCGCCGGAGACTCCGATGGCCGGGGTTGGCTTTGCCGGAGGGAGTCGACGCGTGCGGAGGCGGTTGGTGGAGTGGCTGGGCCGGAGTCGCTGCGGGGTGGCTGCTGTGCCGGCGAAGCGGTGTAGTCTAGGTCAGCGCCGCCGGACGGGGGACGCTGTGCACAGCCGAAGTAGGGGCTGCGCTGGCCGGACCAAGTTGGTCGGGCGGCCGGAGCGAGTCAGCAGACCGAGGCGGGGTCCAGTCGGCCAGACGGGGGTCACACGGCCGGAGCGGCGGGGGAGGAGGACTGTGCTGGAGCGGCGGTTGGTCGCTGTGGTTGATGGGGGCGGCTCAGGCGAATGTCAACGGGGTGTCGGGCCGCTCCGGTCGGGTTCTGCCGGAGGAGGCAGTCGTGTGGGAGGAGGGCTGCTGCCGCTGCTCGTTTTCGGTAGGGGAGGGAGGATAGAACAGGGAGAGGAGACGATGGGGTCGAGCGCTGAGGCGGAGGTAATCGACTCCGGCGGGAGGTGGCCGTGGTCGGCGGAGGGGTCGGGCACAGGGAAGGAGAGGATGTACAGTGATGGTAAAGGGGGGGTCGGCTGGAATTAATTCTATATGTGTTTTTAGGTTTTTATTTTCCCCTTGAATAAAATGAAAAGTTGTATTTATAACCTTGTGAACTAGGGTTTTGTTGACCTAGGGGTTGGCTTGGTTCGGTTTGGTTTGACAGTGGTTTGGTTTGGTTTATTTTCCAATAAACCGGGTTCAGTCGGGATTTTTTTTGGTTTAATTACAACTTAGTTTCTAGGGCTTTAAAAATGCTTCCGGGGTCCAATAAATTCACCGAAAATTACCCTATGTCCGGTTTTCCATTTTACACCATAAAATATTATTTCCATAATATTTTAACATCAATTAATAGAAATTAAAAAGCTTTTAGTCATAAAACACCTTAGTTTTAAATTCCACAATTTACCGAAAAACTGTGAGAAAATGTATTTTAAAAATTTTGAAAAAATCAGGGGGCTTACAATCTACCCAACTTATAAAAATTTCGTCCTCGAAATTAAAATTAAGCCATGGTAGAAGACAAGGGTGGTCTAAGATTTGCATTGGTTAAAATGCAAGGCTAGGTTTAACGAAGTGGGCGATGTTGCATGTTGCACATTCCAAAAATCATGGGAGGGATCCACATGAGCGAAAACCGGTTTCTTCATGTATCATGTCCAATAGTGCGGACACCTAAATGCTCTTTTGCATAAAAGCGCCCAATAATTGGAAAGTTGCACAAAGATGGAAATTGGGTGATGGTCACGTCTAGGATAAGGTTGTGGAATTTGTAGGAAGGCAGCGACTAGTGAAGTGCTCCAATTATCGAAGCAATGGTAAGGTGCGCCAAGTGATACATGTTGTAAAACTAAATAAAAATACCGTGTTCTATTTCTAAGTGGATTCGGGCTAGCCTCAGTCTCACTATCTAAGCCAAGTAGGTCTAATTCTTAGGTGAGGGGGTTTCACAATCCAGCCAACTTAAAACAATCTCGTCCTCAAATTAAAATAAGGCATAATTTATTAATCCTCATCATCTTGGTCATTCTTCTAAAATTCTCAAAATTAATATGGCTTTAACCTCTCCCAATCTAATCTTAGTCGATCATAATCTAGAAGAAATTCCTCTCGAGTTGACAATGCACTGCTACCCAACTTGAAATTTATCCATCTATCACATAAGGCTATATACTTTAAGAAAAATTCCTTAATTTATTTACTCATGTTATTCAATCCTCAAAACTTCAATGCCGATTATACCATATATGATATGTCCTTAACTACGAAAGAATAATCCTCACGTATGTGATCGGCCTATGGGGCATATCTAGTACTCTCTGTGTATCAATTTATACCAAGCACGAGGTTTCGTCTTTCCGAAATAAGGGAAGACGGAGATCAATAATAAAGAGTTCAAGGGCGAGGTAATAGAATAGAAGTATCGGAATCAAGACGTTTAAAGAATTCAAATGGAAATTGTCAAGGCAGTTGTGGTTTGAAATCCTATTTTGGTAATTCCTATTTACATGCTCGTATTAGTACAGTTATGTAACCGATACGATATGTCAGACATGTCTAGGGCAAGTATATTCGTCTCCTGATCACTACATATCTCAATCCACGTAAAGTAGTATTACGAAGGGCGAATCAAAATGCACTAAGGTTGATCAGACCGTAATACACTGATTCTGAATAGACAATTGTATTAGTGTACGCGTCCAATAATACATATGTCGTGAACAAGCTTGATAAAAGATTGAGCTTGCAAAACTAGGCTGTAATAGCAGCATAAGTCGAGGTAGTACAAAATATAAGTACGCTAGATGATGATGAAAGGAGGTACAAATTAATTCAAGTTCACAAAACAAAACAAAGTGAGCAATAATACTAAAAGACTACACAATCTCAACAGCTATCATACAACCTCCTTGTCGAAGCCGCTAGTCGACCAAATAGGGGCAATGACCCCTAATTTCTACAGTCTGAATAAACACTATCTTCTTATGCAAGTCTAGAGTTGTGTCATCCTAGTTTACTTCATCAATGGGTTAATAGGGCTAGGTGGTACTATGTTGTGAGGCATACTACCCAACTTAAACAATAAACTAATACTGAAGTCGTCTTAAGGATACCGTGGAAACTCTTGTTAGGGTCTACGAGAAGGGGTCTTGGTACCTATTAGGGTACCCTTTTATATTACCTAGGTCGTGGTCATCTCAAGCCTTAGTCTGAGTGCTTGTAGAACAAGTGTCGATAGTGAGGATAGAAGAGTTACTAGCCGTTAAGGGGGAAAGGGATCTAACTTGTATCGAGGTGGGGGTACAAATTACGTGACTTAAAGCTAAGGGGTAATCATTAGGTCATAATCTACCATAATCACTTAAACTGTCAAGTTCTAATTACCAATCACACAGTAAAAAATTTAGAGTAACAACCAAAATAAACAATAAGAGGCGTGCAGGAGTCAAGGCAGGATGCAAGTCAAGAAATTAATTCGAATCTGATATAGATGTCAAGAATGATTCAATCAAGTGGATGAGATCCAAAACTTATCATATTCTTATTGCAGGCTTGCTCGGTCCCTAAGTTGAAACCGAACAATTTAGTCGTTGACCTGCATGGGCCACCACAAAAACCATGTCACGCCCCACTCCCAAAATACCGAGGGACTAGACGCGTGGCAATGGCCAGCAGCATGCACCGATGGACAAACCCAATTTAATGGATCCATCGGGGCGCACTTAAGCTGTAGTACAACAATAATGGTCTAAATATACTAATCTCATCCACAGATATGAATACAACAAGTATCAGAATCATAAAGCAAGATCAATCTCAATAAAATATAAACTTGGGAAATAACCCGATAATGAGTCTGATACATCTGTCAAGATACAAGAATAAAGATAACCACAGCAAATACTGAGTATGGAAATAGTATATACTCAGAAGATACCCTCGGCGATCGCTCGTCTACTGGATCTGGTACTGCTCCAGTGCCTGCTCCTGATAATGCTCCTGCTCCTGCTCCTGCTCTGTATATACCTTGGGGTCGATCTCAATCTGCTAATCTTGGGGACATAATCCGGATCCAGGTCCTCAGTGGGACGTAACAAGATACAAAAAATACAAGCCAAAAGTACAGTAATGAACATGCAAGCTAGACAAGAAAATAAACACAAGAAAAGCAAATAAGACACAAGAAATTTCTACATCTAAGACGGTGGCATGCCAATGATGCTATCAAACGTGACTACAAATAAATCGGGGTAACCGCAACTCAATGGGAGCTAACGGTCCTATAGAAAGTAGGCCAATGGGGACTCCCAATCTATAGTTTGGCTCTTTCGCAGCCCAATGGGAGCTCACGAATGAGGTAGTCAAATGAACAAGTCTCTATTGCAGCACAATGGGTACTCACAATCGAGAATGCTCAAGTATAGTCAATGTCTAATAACGATCATCTAGGAACTAAAGAAACCAGTCCAGTCAACTCAAGGAAACGCAGAGTAAACATATACCATCACAATATGACTATGAAACAAACAGTAATGCATAAAAAGAGCAAATAATGTATGTGCACGTAAAACAAGAAAATAAGACTAGAGCATCAGGGACAAATCAAATAAGAAAAAGAGCATCAAGAAACCATATATGACAAGAAAATAATAACTGAAAAGGAAAGCATGGAAATACTGTACAAGAGTTGGCAAGGTATCTTGCCTGGGGTTCGAATACCAATAATTGTCCCTGTGTCAGTGGATCCTGCAGGTACTCCTCCAAAAGCTGTAATCAACATCACCAACAGTCTCAGAAAATATCAAATAGCTAGAAACGCCTGTCCTTAAGTCCAATTTGGACACAGGGGCGAAAATGAAATTACCGGGTCAAAGCGGGGTCCACATGTGGGCCACTTTGTACCGAAAAACGTGTCAGGGTCAAAGGTCTCCAAATTCATCAAACTTAGTATCAACAAGTCAGGAACGATGATACGAACCCAACGAAACTTCCATAATTGGATTCCGATGAGCCGATCACAAAATCGTCCGTCAAGTGGAGCCTGTGGAGCCCACGATACGCGATTTCGTCAACTTTCTCAGAATCGAACCAAACTTGGGTCACAGGACCAGCATATTGCTACGAGTCCGATGGCGCAAGTTTCGTCTCGATCCGACCTATATACACAAAGTTACAGCGTATTCCAGAATGGGCGGATACGGGACGTTGTCGACGGATACGCGTTGATTCCGGTGTGCACGCACATCCGAATCGACTTCTGCGAAATACCGCACGTCTGTATCAACGACGCGCATGTTTCGGTAAAGATCGCGTGCGACCAAGTCGTCCCGTTTGGCGAGGCGCACTCAGTTCCGGGGTAAAACAGTGCGTTAGTTTTCCTGTTTTTGGATCGCGGTGTGCGATCACCACAGGACGCGACGCACCGAGCGGGTTACATGGACATCGAGAGGATTATACAGTCTACTCGTCACAACTGACGGAATTGAAATCAGAGCAACGAAGAGAGAGAAAACGATACCTGAACAGGGCTCCGTGAAATCGAGATTTCTCGTGTCCGGTGACTATTTTGTATCCTGTCTCGAGTCTGCTGTGTCCGAAGATGATGTGTCCGTGTCCGCTTCTCTAGGGTTTAGGGTTCTGGTCTGGAGACAGCGGGGTGGACTCGCTGGAGACTGCGCTGGCCGGGGTTGGCTTCGCCGGAGGGAGTCGACGCGTGCGGAGGCGGTTGGTGGAGTGGCCGGGCCGGAGTCGCTGCGGGGTGGCTGCTATGTCGGCGAAGAGGTGTAGTCTAGGTCAGCGCCACCGGACGGGGGACGCTGTGCACAGCCGGAGAAGGGGCTGCGTTGGCCGGACCAAGTTGGTCGGGCGGCCGGAGCGAGTCAGCAGACCGGGGTGGGGTCCAGTCGCCCGGACGGGGGTCACACGGCCAGAGCGGCGGGGGAGGAGGATTGTGCTGGAGCGGTGGTTGGTAGCTGTGGTCGATGGGGGCGGCTCAGGCGAATGGCAACTGGGTGTCAGGCCGCTCCGGTCGGGTTCTGCCGGAGGAGGCAGTCATGTGGGAGGAGGGTTGCTGCCCCTGCTCGTTTCCGGTAGGGGAGGGAGGAGAGAACAGGGAGAGGAGACGATGGGGTCGAGCGCTGAGGCAGAGGTGATCGACTCCGGCGGGAGGTGGCCGTGGTCGGCGGAGGGGTCGGGCACAGGGAAGGAGAGGATGTACAGTGATGGTAAAGGGGGGGGGTCGGCTGGAATTAATTCTATATGTGTTTTTAGGTTTTTGTTTTCCCCTTGAATAAAATGAAAAGTTGTATTTATAACCTTGTGAACTAGGGTTTTGTTGACCTAGGGGTTGGCTTGGTTCGGTTTGGTTTGACAGTGGTTTGGTTTGGTTTATTTTCCAATAAACCGGGTTCAGTCGGGATTTTTTTTTGGTTTAATTACAACTTAGTTTCTAGGACTTTAAAAATGCTTTCGGGGTCCAATAAATTCACCAAAAATTATCCTATGTCCGGTTTTCCATTTTACACCATAAAATATTATTTTCATAATATTTTAACATTAATTAACAGAAATTAAAAATCGTTTAGTCACAAAACACCTTAGTTTTAAATTCCATAATTTACCGAAAAACTGTGAGAAAATGTATTTTAAAAATTTTGAAAAAATCAGGCGGCTTACAATAAGACAATAGTGTTTGTCCAGACTGTATAACTTGGAGGCCCATTGTCATGCCCCAGTCCCAAAATACACGGAACCAGGCCACGTGACAATAGCCAGCTGACATATCTCCGAGGATATCCCAATTTAATGGATACTAACAAAGAGTGCTACGCTGTCCTAAATACTAACATGTCCCATATAACTCAACGACAAGTAATCTAATCTCATCCACAATATAAAACAGCAAGAGGTACTAAATAAACTGCTGGAAGATAAACACCAGTCTCAAGATATCATAGTACAACCAATAAAGTCTGGTGGGAACAAACCCACTACTATGATGGAATAAATGTACTAAAATGATAGATAAAAGAGTAATGACTAGGACATCGGCTGACTAGATAATGATGTGCCCAATCCTAGGCAGAAGGCCTACCAAGTGATCACGGAAGCTCTGACGGTAACACCTCTAGCTCCTCAGTTATAGCGTACCTCGTCTCCTGTCCTGGGTCGTACACTGTGGGATAATATGCCTCGTCCAAATATGGAAAGGTACCAGGTCCTTAGAGGGACGTAACAAGATACATAGAAACATGCCATATATAGATACTGAATAAAATAAATGCAATAAAGGTGTGCTAACCATCTAAGTGAAATGCAATGTGAGGACAACGCTGGTACGTATGAGTAGGTGTAGGCATAACGTCCATACTCCGAAGAGAGTGGCATCAGTACAGTATATCGTCCATAACGCTCCGAAGAACGTGGCATCAGTATAGTATATCGTCCATATCGCTCTGAAGAACGTGGCATCAGTATAGTATATCGTCCATATCGCTCTGAAGAACGTGGCATCAGTATAAATGAAGTCATTGGATCCGAGGTTTCTCCGAAATCACGGCTCCAATGGGTGTACCCCATACGCCTACTAGTTGTCCTCCTCGCCCAATATAATACACCAGTCGAATACTCGACGTGCATACCACGTATATATATGCCAGTCTTTACAAATAAATATCCTGAGTTACGCACTAACCGTGATGCATGTCACACGTACCGATAGCTAGTCGAATACGCGGACCCGTATCCCAATATGAATGTCACAGTAAATACGTGTAAGTGTCGGGTTTTGGAAGATATCAACGCATCCTCCTAACTGGGGTGAGTCTGCTAACAACTAAGTCAAGTATACAAATCATCGACGAAACCGTCGATGCACCCGAGTCAATCTCGGACGCACACAGTCATATGAAGTAAAGCAACAAGAATCATACAACATATGCATAATCTAAATTAAACAGTAAATATGGCAATGTATCTTGCCTGGGTCCTGAAGCTGTGAAAGCCAATAGCTTGCTCCTGCAGCGTCTCCTGGCTGATCCAATGATCCTAAACACACCAATATAATATAACAAATACCGATATCAGACACTAAACTTTAAATATACATGACTACAACGCTATACTTGAATACTGTCGCAAGTTCACGGCTGCTCGAATACAGCATCACATGTGCACGTAGCTAGGGTGTACACGTGTTCTGTCCTCGGCTAACATGTGCCTTGAGATAATAATTACTACGTCTAGGGTTTACGAAGCTTCATTATGTCTAGTACAATTGTTGGTCCTGAAATCTCCATATTCAGTATACTTGGCGATGTCTAAGTTTTATTGATGAATTTCATGTTTCTAACAATAGGTCTTATGATTTAAGGAATAGTTAGTTATTAACCCAAATTCTAAATATTGTTAATCAACATGCCATCATTTACCTAGTTAGGGTTAACTGAGTTTGTGTCCAATACTACAAGTCTTGACACGACGACACAACGATCATACGTGAATACAATACAAGGAGGGATGAGTCAGGTGTTTACCTAGTTGACAGGACGAGGGTCTCCTCGCTGACGGTCGTCCTCCGACGAGTGGTGGGCTCCGGCATCGGCTGGCGACAGACAGCAGCGGCAGCGACAGCAGCAGTAGTCGCAGCGGAGGTAACAACGGCGGCTTAGGCAGAGGCGGGGGCGGCTGACCTGTCGCGGGGGAACGGTCGGGGTAGGCCGGGAGTGGTGGTGGGCGGTGACCGAGGCGGCGGGGGGCGACAGAAGGCGGTGCGGTGTGACTCGGGAGTAGCGGCTAAGGGGTCGGGTTGGTTGGGAGGTTGGGATGGTGGTAGTTGGCGCCGGTGCCAGTGGTGGCAGGCGATGGCCGGTAAAATCGGCAGTCGGGGGGGGGGGGGATCGAGTGCAAGGGGGAGAACGGCTAGGGTTTTGATGAATAGTAAAAACTAGGGTTTCATGTGGGAGTATGTATATTTATAGATGTTGGCTCTCGTGGGCTATCCTTGATATTTGGGCCAGCCAGGGCTCTAGGGTGGGGCTGGTCCATATTTAAGGTATACACGGCTTGGTCTAGTCCTGTTTTAGTTGAACTTGGCCTCAACTTAATTAAATTACCAATTATTGCACAAGGTGCTCACTTACGAATATTGTGAAACTAAGGTGAGACGCAATGACGGGTATCTAAGTTTGCACAATGGTCAGAGGGGTAGCCTGGCATGTCTAAAAGATGTTCGTGACCTTGGGTGGAAGATAACTACTGGTATGGTGCTCCATTCTCGAAGCAACGGCCAGGTGTATTAGGATAAATAATTATTGCATAATTATTCGAATTATGTCCAATTAAATCTAAGTCTCTCAATTTAACTCAAATTGGACCCTAAATTGGTCGAGGGGGTTTACACCCATACCCTATTTGGTCGACTAGAGACTTAGACAAGGAGTTAGTATGACAATTGTAGAGATTATAGAGTCTTATCTTTTTGTGAACTTGAATTGTTATGTACCTTCTTTCATCATAATCCAGCGTATTTATATTTGCTGTACTGCCTTGACTTATGCTGCTATTATAGCCTAGTTTTTGCAAGCTTATTCTTTATCGAGCTTGTTCATGACATATGTATTATTGGGGGGGGGCACAATAATACATTTCAGAATCATTGTATTATGGTCTGATCAACCATAGTGCGCTTGATTCGCCCTTCGCAATACTACTTTACGTGGATCGAGATATATAGTTGACTAGTAGACATATGTACTTGCCCTCTAGATATGTCTGAGTGGATCGTGTCAGTACATAACTATACTGATACGAGCATGCGAATAAGGATTTACCAAATAGGATTTCAACCCACAACTGCCTTGACAATTCCCATTGAATTCTTTAAACGCTTTGATCCCATACTTCCAATCTATTACCTTCCCCTTGAACTCTTTATTATTGATCTCCGTCTTCCCTTATTTCGGAAAGACGAATCGTGCTTGGTATAAGTTTAATATACAGATAGTACTATAGGTACCCGTAGGCCAATCGCATTAGTTGGTGACTATCTTTTATAATTGATTAAAGGGCCTATCATATATGATATAATTGGTATTAAAGTTTTGAGGATTGAATAACATGAGTAAATAAATTGAGGAATAGTTTTCTTAGATGTATAGCCTTATGTGATAGATGGATAAATTCTAAGTTGGGTAGAAGTCGCATTATTAATTTGAGGCTAAATTCTTCTAGATTGTGATCAAACAAGATTAGATTGGGAGATTCAAGTCACTTTAATTTTGAGGAATTTTAAAAAAAGTTTTACGATGATGAAGATTTAACGAATTTTTTGTATTGAGGACCAAATATTTATACTTTGAGCATGTGATGTGAAGTTTGAATATTGAAGATTGAATCATCGATGTAAACCTTGAGGATAAATATAGAATTTTGGACTTGAACATTGGTGGATTAAATTTAAAATTCTTACAGTTTGATGATTTGAACTAAGGGTTAAAAATTTGATTATTGGATTACCTATTTGAAATATTGAGGATGTGAATTGAATTCAAAAATTTGAAGGATACAAAAATTTTATAAGTAAAAATAGGAATAATATTGGACATGAATTGTTTTCTAGAGGAGATGATAGTTGGAGATCGTGATGTAAAATTTATACGCATATTTAATTCCTGAAGATGTTATATGGATCTAATTTAAATTTGGATATTGATAATTTGAAAGATCGAGAAGAGATTACAATATGATTTTGATTAAACAGAGGTTACCATAATTTTGAAAGTGATTGCGATGGATTAGAATATATTTTAAATTTTGGAAGAGATTGTGATTGACTTGCCTTATATGCAAACGTGAAGGGATTAACGAATTATGCCTTATTTAATTCGAGGATGAAATTGTTTTTTTTTTAAGTTGGGCAGATTGTAAACACCCTCACCCAAAATTAGACCTACTTGGCGGAGATAGTGAGACTAAGACTAGATTGAGTCCAGTTAGAGATAGAACATGGTATTTTTGTTTAAATTTGCAATATTTGTACCACTTAGCGCACCTTATCGTTGCTTCGATAACTGGAGCCCTACACTAGCCACTGTCTTCCTATAAACTTCACATCCTTGTCCTAGATGTGTCCGCCTTCTATTTTGACTTTTGTGTAACTTATAATTAAGCTCCTTTGTGCTACATTTTAGTCGCACAACATTCGTCATGAACGCTATTTCTTAATTCTAAAATAGTTCTAACTTTGTATCCTTGTGCGTTCCAATCGAAATTGGAGACACAATCTTGACCCATTTCGTGCAACCCATTTTTTTTTTGATAATATTCTATCCTGAGCCATATATGTCCATGACCCTTGTGTCCCACATAATGTTATCCCATGCACTTCTAATTAATTCCCGAACCCCATGCGCATTAATTTTGATTAATTTAATCCAATTTTCATCTTTGTGTAACTTTTCAATTGTTGGGCGTTTTTATGTAAAAGAGCATTTATGTGTCCACACCATTGGACATGACACATGAAGAAACCTAATTCTCCTCCATATGAATGTTCTCCATGAATTTGTGGAATGTGCAAATGCACGACATCGCCCACTCCTTTAAACCTAGCCTTGCATTTTAGACAATGCAAATCTTATACCATCCTTGACTACCAACCGTGGCTTAGTTTTAATTTCAAGGACAAAATTTTTATAAGTTGGGTAGAATGTAAAACTCCTATTCCTAAAAACCCTATTTACCCTTTTTTTATTTAATTATTAATTTAATTGTAGTAATTAGAGGCTAATTAGGAGAAATAGATTTTATTTAATTTTTATTTTAGGTGTTGGTGCATTTAGGAGATTTATGGGGCCATTAGGAATTTTTCCGAATTTATTTTATGTAGGAGACCCTTTGGGCAGTTGCTAGCTTAATGGTATGCATTAATATAATTCTAGATTTTCTATGGATATATACGTGTGTGTGTGTGTGTGTGTGTGTATACATATATATTTAAGAAAAAGAAAGAAAAATAAATAGAAAATAAATAAATAAATAACTACATTCCTATTGGATCCTTAGACCCGCACCTTAGCTACCCAAACCAATCCATCTCACCCGCTGGCAATGAGCCACTCCCCTTTCAACAGAACCCCCCCCCTTGTTAGCAGCAGCCCACCCGTGCATTAGCACAACAACCCTCTTTGAATAGCCCAGCAGCAGCCCTTAGCCCCACGACCCCGTGCGTTAGAACCCGCCCCGTTTTTTCCATCTCACACACACACACACACACACACACACACACACACACACACACACACATATATATATATATATATATATATATATATATAACCACCCACCCCCTTGTTAGCAGCAGCCCACCCGTGCATTAGCACAGCAACCCTCTTTGAATAGCCCAGCAGCAGCCCTTAGCCCCATGACCCCGCGCGTTAGAACCCGCCCTCTTCTTTCCATCTCTCTCACACACACACACACACACAACACATACACACACACACACACACATACATACACAAATATATATATAACCCATCTTTTTCAACCAAAACCCTAACCTAGATCATCGAAATATTCTCCTCTTCCCATCTAGACCTAGAGAGCGCCGCCACCGCAGCCAGAATCGCCGTCTAGGCCGTCCAGAACCGACCCCGACGATCGTGACCCGTGCACCCCGCACAACTGCAGAATTCAGCAGCAAGTACCTGTGTTCCCGCACAGTTTTCCGTTGCCTCACTCGACCAAACGCCACCCCGTCTTCACTGCAACCCTCTTTGAATAGCCCAGCAGCAGCCCTTAGCCCCATGACCCCGCGCGTTAGAACCCGCCCTCTTCTTTCCATCTCTCTCACACACACACACACACACACACACACACACACACACACACACACATATATATATATATATAACCCATCCTTTTCAATCAAAACCCTAACCTAGATCATCGAAATCTTCTCCTCTTCCCATCTAGACCTAGAGAGCGCCGCCACCGCAGCCAGAACCGCCGTCCAGGCCGTCCAGAACCGACCCCGACGACCGCAACCCCGCGCACCCCGCACAACTGCAGAATTCAGCAGCAAGTACCTGTGTTCCCGCGCAGTTTCCCGTTGCCTCGCTCGACCAAACGCCACCCCATCTTCACTGGTACGCTCACCCCTTAACCCTCTTCAATACCTGTATGATAGATGACCTCAAACAACGCGAAACCATAGGCGAAAATAGCGTCAAAGTTGGCAGAAAAGACCAATTTCTGGGATCGTATTAAACTGCGGTGATCACCTATGTTCCCGGATTCGTATATCCTACCACAGAGATCCGAATCTGATTTTTCTTTTTGGTATACGGAGTACACTTGACCTAGTTTAATTTTTGTTAAATAACATTAGATTATTAACTGCTGTATGTAGAATTAAATTCTTTGGAAAATCCCGAAAATACACTTTTTCCAGACTTCCAAAAGTTGTGAAACGGAGTACGCTCCGCCAAATGGGACCATCCGCCGTGTACGAAATGTACCAATCGATGCGCGTAGTGTACCCGGACACGTGAGAGTTCGCAAAAACTGATTCGGACGTGTGTGCGCGTCGGAATCAACCCGTATCCGCGGACAAACCCCGTGTCGCAACTTTTGCGAAAGCTGTGCGCATTTTGTGCACGCTTGTCAGATTGCAACAAAACTTATGCCACTGGACTCGTGGTAACGCGTCGGTCCAGTGACCCAATTTTTATGAAATTCTGAGACAATTGACCAAGTCGCCAATTGGCGGGCCCCACGGTTGACTTTTTGGGAAAAATTGTGTTCGGCTCATCGAAATCCACATTTGGACATACCGTTGGGTTCGTATTGACATTTAGAGTTTGTTTGACCTATAAATTGTCTCATTTATAGACTGTTACCCTTGGCACGCTTTTCGGTGTAAAGTGGGCCACATGTGGAACCATTTTTACCCAAAATTACCGTTTTGCCCCTGTGTCCAAATTGGATGAAAGTGTAGTGATTTCTAGATATTTCACTGATTCCAGAAATATTGGTGATGTCTATTTCAGCATCCGGAGACGTTTGTTCGGAGGCCTTAGTTTCATATTCCGTGTCCTTGACATTTGGGCGCGAACACTTTACAGATTTCTTGCCAAGCAAGTATACCTTGCCATTGTACTGTTATTTATATTCCATATGTTGCATGCATCTTTATTTTTTGTCTATAGTTCATATATTTTAACTGTTATATAAAATGCGCGCGATAGTGTCGTCGCGATATATTTTTATTTATGTATATGTATTAACCTTGTTTATGAGACTGCCCCATTATCATGAAGCATCATTAGGTTCATTGGCCGTGACACAGTTGTTACACGAGTATGAGTCTCATATATATCACGGACTGCGTGACAGGTCTGGCTTCTTGTACGTATGGGCTGTGCGTTAGGGATAACTGCTAATAGAAACTTTGTATGCTAGAAGACTTAGCAGTTATTAGAGGTCCATGGACATAGCCTATTGTAGTATGGTGGTCCCATCCTTGTCCTTGTCTGGTTGCAGGATTGGGCTAGGGTACTAAGAATAGGCTATGAACCAAATTGTTTCATGGATGTGACATGCTTAGAGCATGGGTGGGGAGAACAACAAATACCACATTTGAGCTCCTTTGTACTTTTTCTATTGTGCGTCCAGATTATCCGCTGGAGATACGGGTGGTGATGACCACTATATATTATATATTATCAGGCGAGTCTCAGGCGTTCAAAAGACGACGTGCCTTTTAGGCCCCTGGATCTCCGAGAGAACCATGTCAATCCCAGTTTTTAGCCAGATAGCTCATTTTTGGGGAAAGTTGTTCTTAACTGCATTCACTTAGACGGTTAGGCGACCCCATTGGATGTTTATATTTCAGTACTTTATTGGCATGCTTTTATGTATCTTGTTATGTCCCTCTGAGGACCTGGCCCTTCCAGGTGTATCTGTTCTTGAGTATTCGCAGGAGCGCAGATTCGGATGGTTACATATGTTTCGAGGATGTCTTCTCTTCGAGCCCGTGATTGTTAGCTGATATTCTTATATTGTGTTTATTGTGTTGTACTTTTCCATTCGAGTCGGTACTGGATTTGTTTCCATCCAACTATCATCCTTAGATACTTATATTGAGATCTAGTTATATAGATGTTGGTTATTTATTTATATGATTTTCTGTGGATGAGATTTAGATTATACCCTGTGACTCGTGATAGATTCATACCAGTTATGGATTTGATATTCATATTACAACGTACGTATGGGTTTTGGTTTCCATATATTGGAGTTGCCATATCCATGCGGTTGTCATGCTTACGTGTCCTAGTCCTACGTATTTTTGGGACTGGGGCGTGACAGTAAAAGTAGAAGATGTGAAGTGGATAATCGAAGTTAAGAATGGAAGACACAATCATCCTATTCCTGGGACACTTACGGGTCATCCCTACGTGGCACGGTTGAAGGAGGATGAGAGAAAGTTGGTTGAAGAAATGTTCATTCCCGGAGTTGCACCAAAAAAATTTATTCTGCCGTGCGACAAAAAGAAGATGGGAACAAGTCTACCATTAGGACCATCTATAATAGTTTGGCTAGAGAGAAAATTAAAAGTATGAAAGGAAGAATGGTGATGCAACAAGTATTGAAGTTGCTTGGGGAGCATTACTACGTGGAGTAACATAGAAGACATCCACAAACTTATGAACTCCTTTCATTGTTTTGGGCTCATCCTGATTGCACACACTTGGCTCGGTCCTTCGCAGACGTGTTGATCCTTGATTGTACATATAAGACCAACAAGTTCAAGATGCCTTTTTTTACGTTGTTGGGTTTACGTCTACGAGAAAAACATTTACAGTTGCTTTTTGTTTTATGAAGAGTGAGACAGTAGAGGATTACACATGAGCGTTGAGAAAACTATAATCCCTTTACACAGGTTACAAAGAGCCCTCTGTTTTTGTTACCGACAAAGAATATGCGCTGATAAATGCTATAGAGATTGTATTTCCTCATGCGCATAGACTACTATGCACTTGGCATATAAATCAAAATATCCAAGCTCAATGTAGGAGAAAATTTAAAAATGTGGACGGTAAAATCGACATGCTTCGCTTCAAAGAATTCTACAGTGATTGGAGTCTTGTATGGCGAGCAAGTACTACAGACAGCTACGACACAGCATGGTACATGTTCCAACAAAAGTGGGAGACGAGTAACCCGACATGCATATCTTATATCAAAGATACTTGTCTAGAACCACATAAAGAGCAATTCGTGTTAGCATGGACGAACATGGTGAAGCATTATGGCACAATCACTACGAACCGGGTCGAAGGATCACACTCAAGTTTAAAAAGATATCTACGGTCATCGGTCGGTAATTTTGTCTCCATTTGGCAATTGATCCATTTGATGATGACTTCCATGGTGAACAAGATTGTAGCATCATTTGAGATGAGCCTAAATATTGCAAAGCATGAATACAAGCATGAACACCTCTTGGATGGTTTAATCCATGTAGTATCTCACAAGGCATTGGGCTTATTGTTTGATGAGATTGGTAGGTCAAAGTCGGTGGGTTATGATCCCGAGGTTTGCGGTTGTTCGTATCGACATTCACTCGGACTTCCTTGTGCACATGAGATCAACAAATATCGTCGTGAATCTATACATATTCCAATATATGTTGTTGATCAACGTTGGAGACAACTGTCGATAATGCCGAAGGTGGAAGTTCGAGATAATTTCTTTGCTTTGCCATAAGTGAAGCTTCTGTACGCACGGTGGTGTGTCGTATCGGAACCGGAGAGAAGATCCATTGAGGTTAAAATCCAAGAAATTGCAGTCCCGGCAATAACTCGATTGCAAGAGCCATCTGTTGTTCAAACTCCTAAGGGAAGACCACAGTCAAGAAAGAGTAGAGAAAAAAAGAAGGAGGATGAGTCAACTAAAAGAGATACATCCTTGTTTGAACATATTGAACGCAGTTTGGAGGCAAAGTCCGTAATGGATAGGGAGTTATTTCCGCATAAATAAAGTAAGCTTACTATTCAAAGGGGGAAGAAACAGAAAACGAACGATGCAGTCATGGCGGAGGGTTTAGATAACTTCTCTGATTCTTATAGTCTATACATTAAAAATTTCCTACTTGAGATACGAAATTTCATTTGGTCTATTGTTGATGTTCCTAAGGATGGACATTGTGGATATCATGCACTAGAAAGACAACTAGGCTATTTACTTGAAGCAGGATGGAGACAGGTTAGGGAAGAGCTGTACGAGGAGTTGGAGTCTCGACTACCCTTCTATAGGCAGATACTCGGCGAAGAAATTGTTGGAGATTTGTTGGCAAGCATACCTGGTACGAAAACAGTTACCGGACGAGACCATTACATGGATGTCCCGCCTACTGCTTACGTATTCTCTAATAGGTATAAGATACCTATTGTAATTATCTCATAAGGTATTAACAATACTTTCTTTCCAATGTGTGCTCCCCCGGCCGAACACAGAGTATCCACTCTATGTTGCATAGGGCTTGTCGGACAACACTTCGTCATCCAAAGGTTGGTCGGTCATTCTCCTATTCCGCCACCTTCTACGCTTTGGTATAAACACGCACCAGAGGAAGCGATCGCATAGACGACACCCTACACGGATGCAATGGCTGCCTATAAGAAGATGATAAAGATGGAGGATCCAAAAATCATGCCGAACGACTACTTTGATATTCTAATCGATTGATACTGTATATAGAAATATATTTTGTGCAATGAGCCATGTATGTTTAACTGTATGTTGCGTGTATGTTGTGCAATGAATGGAGCTATCTAATTGATACTAATCGATTTTGACTGTATGTTGTGCATTGATACTAATCGATACCCACTGTCTATGGGCAGTTATATGTAAGTTTAGGACTGTCAACATGTTGACAATCCTAGTATATACTTGGACTGTCAATATTTTGACAGTCCTAAACTTTACCCACTGTCTATGGGCCGTTATATGTAAGTTTAGGACTGCCAACATGTTGACAGTCCTAGTATATACTAGGACTGTCAATATTTTGACAGTCCTAAACTTTACGCCAACCATCAAAATATTGACAGTCCTAAACTTTACGCCAACCATCTTTACGCCAACATTTTGACAGTGGGTAAAGTTTAGGACTGTCAAAATGTTGACAGTCCTAGTGTATACGGGTTGATTCCGACGCGCACACACGTCCGAATCAGCTTCCACAAAAGTTCACACGTCAGGATACCATACGCGCCTTTTGGTGCAATTGGTATACGACGGGGCGGTCCCGTTTGGCGGAGCGCACTCCGTATCCTAAATTTGCTAATATTTTAAAAACAAGTTTTTGGTCGATTTGGAGGCCGAATAATTTAACACATAGAACAAATTAACAAAAAATAAAAGAACAAATTTTTTTCCGGTTATATGGAGAAGAAATACTCTTTAACTAGTTTTCGAAAATATTAAACAGGTTGGCGGCAAATTGGGTGTGAACATGGGGGTTCGGGTTGAAGTTTCTGGACTGATTTTGGTCAATTTTCGATCATTTTTCGGTCGATTGTTTGACCAATCCGGGAACGAAAACTTGTCCCGCTTGAATGAAAATCCTAGAGGGTTAGGTTGTAAACGTACACGGACAAATCGCTCGCAAAAATAATAAAACATGAGGGAGATATGATACCTTGAAGGGAGGCTCAGAACTGCGTCTGCTGTGCACGCGTGCGCACGGCGGCGGCGGCCGACCGGGCTGCTGCGGCGCGCGGGTGCGGCGACGATCGCCGCGGGTTCACCGGCGGTCGGTCGTCAGGGTCGAGGTATAGGGTTAGGGGTTGGGTATTAGGGTTTTGAGTTTCTGATGGTATATGTTTAGGTGTGTATATATATAGATAGGAAGAAGGGAATAGAGGGAATCGGGTTAGGGGTCTGCTGTTGGTTTTGGGTGGGTTAGTTATAGGATTAATATTAATATATGAATAGGTTTAAGTTTAGGTTAAGTTAGCTTTTAGATTTCTTTTCTTTTCTTTTCTATTTGTTATTATTTTATTATTATTATTATTATTATTATTATTATTATTATTATTATTATATTATTATTATTATTATTATTATTATTATTATTATTATTATTATTATTATTATTAACCTTATATTTATATATATATATATATATATATATATATATATATATATATATATATATATATATTCACATGTATAAATGAGGTAAAAATTTAAAAATAATATTTGCACACAAAATAAATTCTAAAAATTATTTTGTAAGGCTTTAATAAAATTCTACACTCAAAATATTTTATAAAATATTTTATAATTAATAATTAGATATTTATTTAATTATATAAATCAAATAATTGTATCAACCAATTTAACTAAGTAATTAATTAAATGGTTATCCACAAAATAGGTAATACTAAGTGATATACACATCTATATAAAAAGAAAAAAATGCCTAACTTGGCACGAGAAATTATGGGCTACTAATTATAGAAAAGTTGGAGTTGAAAAAATAACCATAATTAAATTATATATATATTATATAAATATTAACACAACATCTATGGTTGTTACACTAATGTCATAATAACACCAGGGGATCGAATTTCTGTACCACGAAAAGATCCTATAGGTAGTGTCTCCTGTGTAGGCTACTTCCTATGAAGGAAGATACAGATTTTGGGGCCATCCTATATTATTAATGTCTAAAATATGGTGAAGTATCCTAATAAAATCATTGAATTTTAATTGATTGAAAAAAATCTAAAACAAATACAAGAAATACAAAATGCACACAAAATATCTATTTTTGGGTGAGGGGGTTTACAGTTCCGCACTAAGGCGCAGTAGAGACCGAGTCAGATCTTGGATTGAATGATAGAGTCTTTTAATGAGACAAACCTAGCATACACGTGACACAGAATAAGGAATGAGTAGAAAATTATGTTCGAACGGATCCAGTGGTACCGATTGATATGTTTGAGATAGATTCGATAATGCGATAGAACAGCTTGTGCTCAGGAAGTCTCGAGGACGAGACTTTTTTTGAATGGTGTATAATGTAACGACCTATTCCGTTCAAGCGGACAACCGATTCAAATGGTGCAAGTGCAACGACCCAATCCGCTTTGCTCAACAAGAAGACTCATTTAAGGCAAAGAATTTCCAGACTTGGCCCTTCAGGAGTTCATACTTAGACTTTCAAAGACTCGCTCGGAGTATTGCTCGACCGAGGCAAATCATCGCTAAGGTGGGTAGCTACGATGAACTTGTCTTTGCTTAGCCAGCACGCTTAAAAAAATGGACGATACATGCTAGTCTCTAGGTGAATCACCCCCTACATGCTAATAAAGAATACAACGCACCTAGCTAAGAAAATAATCCTATCTTGTATTGCTTGTGTTAGAACATGAAAATAAAATTTGGCTTATAAATGGACCCTCACATGCTACCTTTGCTTCGTGCAAGTAGACCCCGCTATGCCTCGAATAGATCATCGTATACTTTTCATAGTGCACTGTTCACTTGTTTACACTGCACGCCTTAAGAACTATGTCGCTCGATAGGTCCATGTACGGTTGAACTCTTCGCCCTACCCCTTAGAACCGTGCTAAACGTAAAGGCTATACTATATGTTTCCTTATGCTTATGTTCACACATATGAAATGTCTACCTGCTTACGTATAGTTTGTACTCGTTGCCTCGTTTCAATGCTTGTCACATAATTTATGCCACAATCAAGTAACACTATCCGTATCGTATATGCATCTAGTTTGCCAGAAGACTATCAAATAGTCCTTCTGTACAATATGAACCTGCAAGTATATAGGACCGTTAGGTCGCCAAGGCAGTCCCCGAACCAGGGGAATACATCAAGTCAAGTTGAACACTGAACGAGAATCATGTCATGTAAAGCAAGAATCACAGCTTGTGGAACAATACTCGTTCAGAAAAAGAATCAAAAATTATCATGTCATGTTGTGAATCTAGAATGACCCAAGACTTGCATGTCACGGATAACTTGTGCATAAGGTATTAAATGGGTTCCTGCGGACGGTTTTTGGGGTACTGGGGCCGATCTGATCCGAACATAATATATTATTAGTCTTCATGTTCGGGAGGGATGACCTGTAGCGCCTCGTGTTCTTTCGTTGCACGACATTCCCACCCAAAGACTAAGTAGTCTTGTGTTCGGACAGGATGGCATGCAGTGCCTCGTGTTCTTTCGTTGCATGCCATTCCTTCTCATGACTACAACCCATCATTTATGGCTATGCCAGCGACTCATGTTCATATATATAAGTCATCATCACTTAACGGCAATCCGCGTGCGAGTAATTACATCGCATCTAATAATCTGAAATACCTGAACGATCATGGGTATAAGATACTAGTATATAATTTAACACTTGAACAACTTCTGCAACACTTCTGGATAATCCATTTGACTCGTGCACCTGAAACAGTACCTCACTCACTAAACTTGTGTTTTCTTATGCTATTGCCCCTGGATTTCGTAATATATACTCGTGCTTGGTTTAACTTAATTTTTCTTGGACAGGAAAGAACGGATGGTAAGTTGGTAAGTCTCGCCTTGTTACTCTTATATTGCACGACGCACTGCCATACGAGTAGGCGTGTACATTATGTCATGAAATTAATCATAAGGCAAGACTAGAAAGATAACTTAATAGATGTGCATGGAACCTATATAACGTATTTAAATTTGTCGAGCGGGCGAAAAGCCTCCCCACTAGTGCATTCATGTGCTGATAACCCACCAGATTGGTTGTAGGGTACGGGAAAATCACGTTCGGTACGAAAACCTCCTTCGTGCGTGCTAAGGCATGGAGTTCACTCTGGAGTCTTGGATCATTACGTCCGAAACTGCAGCACATATACAAGACATAATATTAGAATATCGCATATGTATCATTCCACAAATGTAGCCACTTGACACACTTTTATCGTTTCAAAGAGAGAGAGGCTTGAGCGACTTGTAATCTCGGCCTAGCGCCCTTGTAATACTTGTTCAATATCAATAAAGAACTTATTTTACTTCTATACTTGTATTATTTAATGCTTCCATTATTGACGACTCTGTGAACTTGTTACCAATCGCCTGTATATTTCTTATTATGCTACAATCGGACTATCTATGCGATAATGAACATAAAATGATCTGTCCAACCAAAGCAATATAAATAATATCGCGAAGAATAACCCATAATCAAAATGGAAGGAAAATAACTCCAAGTAAAATATTCAGAAGTCACTATAAGATCAAATATCTAAGAACATTAAGCATAATAAATGAATGGTGAGAATATTGTGTGCTCAAGAGAAGTCCTCTGGAACAATCTCGTCCTCTGCAACATGTACGTCTCCTATAACAGCACCTGCCCCGTAAACCTCGGGATAGCTCTCCTCGTCTACACCTGGGGACATAATCCGGATCCAGGTCCTTAGGGGACATAGCATGATACAATAAACACTCAGGCCAAATGAAATACAGTAAGTAAAAACAGATCCTCAGGGCAAGCTATGTGACCAGCTAAGTAAAATACAAATGAGAGCATCACTAGTACTTAGGCTGAGACCACTACAGGCTCTGTGTCGGGGAGTCCATAGCAGCAAGTAGTATCTCGTAGGGCCAGTAAATGTGCCAAGCTCTGCTACAGAGACTAAAATACCTCCAGTAACATAATATATATATATATATATATATATATATATATATATATATATACACATATAATCAGCCTGTAGCATGTGTGTCTCTCTCCACCCAATGTAACCTCACGTCTCATGTCCATAACACGCAAGATCATGACCTCTAGCTAGTACAACGAGTCATAATGATATCTATATAATATACAAGTCCTATATCACGAATCCTGTAAGCCTATACAGAATCACCATGAGTAACTCAAGAAAGATTTTATCACATAAAATAGTGTCAAGTGTCCTACGGTATGACGTACTTGATAAAGCAAGCACGTAAAAATAGGATCATAGAATCAACTCTCTAAGTGACGTTACATGACTTCGCGTACGGTGTCGACACCCAAATTCTTTTCGGACGCTAAGCAACGTCTCACGGTCCTAGGTTGAACAGGCACATCACAAGATTATATATATATATATATATATATATATATATATATATATATATATATATATATAAAGAAACACAATCAGATAATATAACAGGATCTACTACAATTTTGGCAAGGTACACTTACCTGGGTCTGCAGTATGTAGTTACAAAGTTGGTCCCGCGTCCACTCCTCTGGAATCCAATTGTCCTAAATAATAAATTTTTTACTTTAAGTATCTAATCAAGAATCTAGTAACCGCAAGTAAATTGTATAATTTATTATAAACCATTAATACCCAAGTCCAAACTCATCCTAATATGTAAATTCTTGACACAACAACTTACACGTTTTACGAGGTATCAAAACCTAGTTTCATGGTTTATGACTTTTAAAATTTACGGTTAAGTCCCCAATCGAAGGATATGAAAATAAATCATAATAAATCATGTAATCTTGATTTAAACCCGATTTATATTAATTTTTAACCATTAAATTCTTGAATTGACAAAATAATTATATTTTAAGATTATGACTACTTTAAGTTGACTAGTTTTGTCTGAAACTTATTCGAAGCATTGCCAATCCATGGCTATGGTTTATATTCAAGAAAAAATATTTTATATAATATTTTATTCTGTTTTAATCTTAGAAAACAATCACATTTTATTTCTTCCAAAATAACCCCTATTTAGGGCAAAACTATGCCACAAAATCACCCGAAACCTAGGCTAGTGATCCCTTATTTTTTGGGTTTAGAATTTTAATAAAAATACCATAAAAATAATTCTAAAATGCTTATTTTTTAGTAGTAAACCACCAATAAATTTATTTTTAATAATTAACAACAAAGCCTCCAAGAACAGTGTCACAAAGTCTAAAACTAGCCCTACTGTTATCCAATCTATCATCAATCTAACATGAAATTTCTCATAGATTTTTATGGTGAAAAAAGATGGCAAGGGAGGGTTCTAGAAAATTAAACTTACATAAATCTAAGAGATTCATGCCATGGAAATTTGAGAAGGGAAGTTTGAATCCTTACCCGAAAGCTTTTAAGGTTTGGATGACGGCGCCTCTTCTTGTCCAAGAACGTAGCTTCTTGCTTGTTCTTGCCTTGCTTCTCCCTTCTTGATGGATTGATGATGATGGCAATGGGTTCTTGATGGGTTGATAATGATGGCAATAGGTTCTTGATGGGTATGATGGCAATGGTAGAGCCTATATGGTTGTTTGGTGGAGATTGGGTGAAAGGATGAAGAAAGATGGAGCTTTAGAAGAGATGGGAGGGTTTTTGGTGAAGGAGATGATGTTGTGTAGGGTAGATGATAAGGAGGGCTGATCTTACACGTAAATAAGAGGGGAGGGGTCGGGCAAAAAAGGAAAAAAGTTGTTAGGGTTAGGGTTTTGTGATAAGGGGATATATATGGGCTTTTTGGATAGATTCTGTAGTACCCCGCTCCGCATCAGCACAACATACAAGAGATATCGGTTTGCTGACTCAAAAAGTAAACCTTCTTGGAGAGCTCATTGTTGAACCAGATGATGACTGATCTAGGTGAGTGGGCAGAACTTTATTCGCTCATTCATGCACGCCTTAATAATGAATCTAGGTTTTTGAAATACTTGTTTGCTTAATAAGATAAGTTTGCATGAATGCTAGAACGAGAACCTGCCTGCCTAAAAGAGATAGAACCATTGCTATGCTAAGTTTAAGAAATATTATTGTATGCTAGTTACACTGACACAGCTATCGAACGGACCTTGCCATTCTAAGGAAAGAGTAGAGTTGTATGCTAACTAGAAGAGATAAATAGACTTGTGTCATGCTAGCTTAAATTAAAGATTGTTCATATGTTTGCTTGTCATCGTGTTTATAATTGCTTGTCTTGGATGCAAAAGCTTGATGGAATGTATGCTTGTTTTGTTATAAGAGTAAATGCTTGTCTTGTTTGTGAAGAGACTAGTAGCCCGTCCTGATATTTCGGTCCTACGAGATCTAGGGGATACAGCTATTAGATAAGAGATAGATAGATTGAAAGCTTGTATTGTCACGTTGTGTTATTATTGTGAAATGTGATATGCTTGTTATCGAGGGAGCTTGCGATTGATGGAGGCTAAACGTCAAGTTTGGAGACTAATAGTGCGTCCTGAGCTCGGGGTGTGGCTATTAGAATGGTGGATGGAGATTGATGGGGTGAGACTAATAGTGCGTCCTGAAGTTCCGGACCTACGGGATCTAGGGGGCATGGCTATTAGATGGGAGGTGGTGCTTCTGTTGGGAAGAGTCTGAGTTAGAGAAGTTAGCTGGTTCATGGAGATAGCTGCATTCAGGTAGTTAGGGAGCATACTAGGCTAGCCTTCTTGTATACCTAACTATTTGATATAGAGACAGACAGGAAAAGAGAACCATATGTTTATATATATGCAAATTGTTACTAATTTGTATATCTGCTGCAGGGATAATCGATCGACAAGGGGTAAGAAACACAAAAGAGTTTATATATATAGCCTGCTTGTTCATGATCATTTGCATCTTAGCGTTTATCTGATAGTGTTTTATGTATTTGCATCGGTCGAATAATGGCTATTAGTGCAGAGCTGAACCATGAGTCACAGCTGCTAATAACATCAGATAAATGAGTCATTGGTTAGCTGGATTACCGCTACTGATCCTGAGTTTCTCGGGGACTGATATCTTATTGTTAGTTCAACTTGTTTGCTTGATTGAATGATAGTCCACTAAACGCTGCATAGTCCATAGAGTTCTTGAGTATAGCTTACGAGACACGTTGCGCACACCCTGATTGGTACATCATGCTTGAACTGTTTGCCTCGATTGCTTGGTTGTATTGAACTAAATTCTGATTTCAAAGATATTTTCAAAAGAAGTAATATGACTCCGTTCCTGTACTGCATGTAACGAACCTACAAAAAATTAGAAAGATCACTAGTAATATAATATTTTATAACATAATTACTTAGTGTTTATTTTAGTGAATATTGCTTCTGTTCGTTAATTTTAGACTCACCAGTACTTTCTCCAAAGTGCTGACCCACAAACAGTTTGCTTGTTCGCAGGTGCTGGATTGTCCGAGGAAGCGATAGGCGTGCCTCATCCCCAGGACCCGAAAATCTATTTTTGATGCCTTGAGCCGTATGGATGTTTGAACTGCTTTTGTATAGAGGACATAATGTATGGAATGATACCATTGTATTCAGAGAACCTCGTGTGTAAACCCCCTGATATTTTTATTTATTTTTAAAAACATTTTTCTCATAATTTTCTGTAATTTTCTGGAATTAAAACTAAGGTATTTTGAATTTAAATGATTTTTAAATGATTTTTAAATGATGTTAATTAATATTAAAATATTAAGAAAATAATATTTTCTAGTGTAAAATGGAAAATTAGACATAGGGTAATTTTTCGGGAATTTATCGGACCCCAGAAGCATTTTTAAAGCCCTAAAAACTAATTTATATTTAAACCGAATTAAACCCTAGAAATAAACCCGGTTTATTTTAAAATAAACCAAACCAACCCAGACCCGGTTCAACTGAACCGAACCCAACCTTAGCGGGTCGGGTTGGATCTAAACCCGACCCGAAACCCGGCTACCCGAACCCGCACCTAAACTTAATAGATCCGGGTCTAACCCGCTACCCGCTGACCCGACCGACCCAAACCCGTTAACCCCAAGTCGGAATCCTAATCGGATTCATTGTTCCGACGCCCCTATTTAACCCCTCGACGTGGCGCCTGAACCCTAATCCACTGCCCTAGTCACCCGTCTCTTCGCCGTCCTCCGCCCTGACTCGACAGCCTCTCCACGAGCAAAGCCGTCTCCACCACCAACACCATCACCTATCTCCCCTCTCCCAGCCCTCGATCATCCTCGACGCCGGAACCCTAAATCCCATCTCCGCCATCGCCCATCTCCTCCGTCTCCCTCTCCGCCTCGAGATCCTTCGCCGCCCTCTCCCAGCCCCGCAGCCCTTTCGTCCTCGACGAACTCCCCCGAGCCCCCATCTCCCCTCTTCCTCCTTTTCCGACTCCACCTTCCTCCGCCCGTCCCTGACCTCGACCCTATCCCCACTCCACCACCTCACCCTCAGCCCGAGCTCGACCTCGCAGCCCTCGTCGACTCCCAGCCGCCTCGCCGTACCCTGCCCAGCCCAGCACCACCACCAACACGAGCACCCCGCCTAGCCCCAACTCGCAACCGATCGCCTGAACCGTAACCTCTCCCCGTCCAGCCTCGTCGACTCATCCCTGGCCGTCTCCACCCTCCCCCGGCGAGTCTCCGGCTGCCCTCTGTAGAAGCATAAAAAATACGCCGGATGACTATACGCGGCATATTGGTGCAGAGCAGCGTAAGCAGAGGCCTTCAGAGCCCTCAAGCATGCAACGGAGCTGTCTTCGCTATAACGCAGCATGAAATATGAAAAGCTCGAAGGACCATCCGCGTAAGGCAGTACGTCCAAGCCACTTCAGCGTAAAAAGAGTGCTTCATCGCCTCCAGGGCGTAAAAACTCATCCTCTTTCAAACGCAGCATTGAGGTGTACAAGAGACGCTTCGTATTCTCCGAAGTGATCCTGTCAGACCCTGCAATGAACCTGTCAGAGCCTGCAATGAACCTGTCAGAGCCTGTAATGAACCTGACGTCTGGATTTCTGACAAAGGGATACGACTCGACTACCCAAGCGACGGCTATAATGATGGCACAGCACTGCAATCCAGGCTGTCAAAAAACCGCCATCCCCTTTGCATAAACTGCTTTTACAAGCACGAAGGGATACGCTGCCTTATTTTTACACAGGCAAAACGCGAGCTGTTTACGTTTTGCAGTAGACAAACCGCCAGCCATGCCAAAAGCTGCACTCCGTACGGGGTTCGAGGCACGTCCCTTCGTCCAGTGCACAGAGCGGCGGCAGTTTCTCGAGGTACGTCTCTGCGACTGATGCGCAGAAGGGGTTGTAGACCTTCAAAAACACGCCTCCACATTTAATGCACAGGATGGTGGCAAATCTCGGCATTTAATGCAAGAGATTTGATTATATCTTCAAAAGCCGTGATTCCGGCTAAAACGTCCACATCAGCACTGTGGCACGGTATGCGACGGCTTCTACGCCCATCCAGCATTTTTGCTCATTCGGCCTCTACGCCTACTCGGCCTCTACGACTACTCGGCTTCTACGCCTACTCGACCTCTACGACCATTCGGCTTCTACGCCTACTCGGCCTCTACGACCAATCGGCTTCTACGCCTACCCGGCCTCTACGACCGCTCGGCTTCTACGCCTACTCGGCCTCTACGACCGCTCGGCTTCTACGCCTGTTCGGCTTCTATGCCGGTTTGATAACTATTTGGCTTCTATGCCATGGTGACAGACATTTGGCTACTATGCCAACCTCTTCTACACAATGGGTATCTACCTACGTGGCTTTTATGCCGCGATCTTCGTAGCGATTATACGCGTTGTGTCCCTTAGTTGGACCCGCGTCACACGCTCATTCAAAGGATCATCTATACGCAGGCATTGGTTACTTTAACCGTTGTGTAAAAGGGTGTTGTACTTTCCACTCCTCGGTCTTTACACCGACGGAGTGGTCACTGTCACTAAAACTCTATAAATAGAGACCTCTATCAATGAGGAACAAGGTCGGAGAAAATTGGTCTAAAAACCTCCAGAGAGATCGATCCAAGGTCGGAAAATTGGTCAAGAATACCAATATCGGATCGAGGTAGAGAGAGAGAGAGAGAGAGAGAGCATCTGGAGCTCAGGCAAAGAGTAGGGATCGACGACATTGGCATCGTGCATCCACCATCTGATGCAACCTTCGATGCTGCTTCCTGTCTTCTGCGGCACTTCTTCAACATCGTGTGGTCCAAGGGCTAAAGTGATCGACTGCAGATCAGACACCTATAGCAATATTTACCCAGATTAAATAAATTGTACTCCCATATCCTCGTATAGGATCAAATTGTACAAGTTTGTTTGTAAACCAAAGAAGGTGGGTCCTGTGTAAACCCCACATTGAATACAACTTCATTCTTTCGTTTAAAATACCGCAAACAAGATGGCGACTCTGCTGGGGACATCTTTCTCTTTTGATGAGGAAGCAATTGCTCAACACGACGCGGTATCTATAGGAACCGTGAAGAAGACACTGGCCGTCCAATTCGACCAGTCTGCATACGAAGACATGCTTCGAACCGGGGGTAGCTCTCACCCTCTCTCCGTCCAAGACAACAGGAAGCTGCGCAAGGTCTGGATGCCCAAGACATCCTTTACCGTTCCTGTGGACTCTCCGATCTCTCCGACCTCTCCGACCTCTCCGACCAATGAGGTTGTAGCATTGCTCCCTCCGTGCCCTGCACGTAAAATTCAGTCTCCCGCTACGCGCGGTACAGACAAAACTTCGGGCAAAGCCTCAGCGCTGACCCAGAAGTATCCACTGCGCTCTACGCGTAGGAACCAGTCTCCCGCTATGCGCCGTACAGACAAAACTTCGGGCAAAGCCTCAGCGCTGACCCAGAAGTATCCACTGCGCTCTACGCGTAGAAATCAGTCTCCCGCTACGCGCGGTACAGACCAAACTTCTGATGATGCCTCAGCGCCAAATCGGAAGTACAAATCACGCTCCATGTGCAAGACAACATCTGACCTCTACGGAGAGCCAGATAAGCGTCGTGATTTTCGCAAGGGGAAGCAAGCAGCAGAGTACTCAACTCCTCGGCAATTACGCCAGCGAAGAAGCAATCTGCCTACCCTCCGGATTATGCGGGAAGACGACGGTCGACTGAGGACCTCTTCAGCTTTACGCCAGTCTGAGCAAATCTCCAAATTACGCCAGGCGAAGTCCCACGACGAAAAGCGAGCTCAGGTTGCGGGAAGGCACCCTCCCCGGGGATTATCCGCCACCCAGATGGCCAACCTATTATATACAGGTGGCCTAGGGAGAACCACGAGGCCCAGTCTCCGCGTGCCCACTGAGGGGAACAGAAGAAACAAGCCGTCGTCTTCTTCCTCTACTCCTCCTGACCTGTGCGAATACTTATTCCAGAAGCGTAAGGAGAGGGGACCTTCCGACATGCCTATTATGCCCCCTAGCGGGCAATGTTGTAATAGTCATAAAATTGTGATTGACTGCTGTTGTTCTAAAGCAAAGCGGTCGATTTTCGACCGATTGAGCTACTCTCAGTCTTTCCAGGAGGAAGAGCCCACGCATGCATCCGTGAACATGGCTTCACACATACCTAGGGGAGGGTCGAGCTCAAGGCGTCATTCCCCTGGGCCTCCGAGCCGAAGAAGATTCGAAGACCTCCTCAGATACACTGAAGCAGGGGTGTTCCAAAACACCCGTGCAAGGTCACAGCGACCAGCTTCGTACTTATCTGATTCCGACGCTGGGGGTCGCCAATCTCCCGGATCAGATGTTGAGAGTATGGAGTCGACTTCTGCAGCGACCTATACTTATCATTCGAGGACGCCCAGGGAAATAGAAGTTTACACCGTTGAAGATGAACGCGAGGAAGCTTCGCCGTCAGGGAACACGGAACAACGCATCACTGTACTGGAGACGTCTCTGAAACAAATGCAATCCGTAATGGAGAACATGAACCAGATGATGCTAACTCAACACGCAACTGCCATGGATCAAGCGTCGGCCCCGCCAACCCAGATACGTGTGGGGGTGGACTTGCCACCATCCAACCCGAGCCAAGTGCCTGTTCTAGATCAAGAGTCAGCAGTTCCTCCGCTTCCTCACTCGGTGAATATACTACCTCCCATCGGAGTCACGACACAACAACTCCGCACTACACCGTAGCCCCGCTTCCAACTGAAAATTCGATGCAGGCAGTACGGGAGTTGAAAGCCCAGTTTGACGCCTTGAAACGCAAAGATCAGCTCAAGAAACTGGGAATCAACCAGCCTTACCCAGCTATCTGGGAAGAGGTCCCTTTTCCTCCGAAATACAAATCTCAGACTATGGCTCTGTTCGAGGGAAAAACATCACCAAGTCAGTACATGAACTATTTTAGTATGATGACGATGTTGCTACAAGGGAACGACGCCCTCCTCACTCGGGTGTTCAAAGGCTGCCTCTCAGGTGTAGCCTATCAGTGGTACCGTAGCTTGGCGGACAACTGCATTACTTCCTTCGAAGACTTCAAGGCTTTATTCTTCACGTGATTCTACGAGGGTGGAATGGACATGTCTATGTCCTCTCTCATCGAAGTCAAGCAAAGGGAAAAGGAAGACGTTCGCACCTTCGTCGAACGTTTTCGTCAGGCCACCTTACAAATGCCTCCAGGAGTTCCAGACTCGGCATTAGTAGACATTTGCAGGAAGAACCTTCTTCCCGTAGTCTCGGTGTTTACAGGACCATATCAGTTCCATGAGTGGCCTTCATTCATCATCTCGGCAGTGGCCGCCGAAGACAACAGTCGTAAGGCGCGCGACAATGGCATTATGATCTCCGCCTCTGATAGAGGCAAAAGGGCATCTCCCAGCAGCGACCATCCTCGCAGCTCCAAGGGAAAAGAAGCTCTGATGGTCAATACGTCCAGACAAAAGACGGCGGCGACTACACAGACGAGACCCGGGACTTCCAGGCCCGTCGAAGTCTACTCTTTCGACGACGACGATATCCCTAGTATATTCGAGTGCCTCGTCAAAAGTGGCAAGATCACCCTTCCGGAGCTGAGGCGCCCCCAAGAAGTCGGCAGTACTGCTGACCCCAAATACTGCATCTTCCACAGATACGTACACCACCCAACAAAGGCGTGTTACGTACTAAAAAGGAAGATCCAGGGGTTAATTGATGCTAAGGCCATCACTCTGCACAACACCGAGAAGACGGTCACGGCCAACATGATCTCTCTGCGGTTCGGCGATCTGCCTGCCCAAGAAGTCGTAAACGGTGTCACGCCCATTTCTCGAACTACTATGGACATCGTCAACCTCCCTCCAGCTAGGGGTCAAAATCATGACCTGGTTCCCCTAACCACCCGGCAGGGCGAGATTATGTGGGTTCATCCGGATTTGGTGTCAGAGCTCGATGAGCAGACCAGAGCTACTAAAGCTACGTCTAGAAAAAGCTCCAAATGCAGACCATGCCATATGATCGCAACTTCTTCACTATCAGACGAAGAAGAGGTACTTGCTGCAACCCGTTCAGGGAAAGCCTACCTCAACGACTATGGAGCAAGTCAGGAAGATACACCGGCGGAAGCTTCAACTGCCAAACCTTCAGGACCAGGCCCCGTCGTACCAGATGCCAGCCCTCCAAAATCGACGCCGGCGGACAAAGGGAAGCAAAGAGAAGTGCGCTTTGAAAAACCTGTGAAAAATATTCCAAGCAAAGGTTTCGAGAAGCCGTACAACTTCGACATCCTGGCCCAACTAGCTAATACGCCAGCCAGGCTCTCCATCTTTGAGCTACTCAGGCTCTCCCAAGACACGCGTCTAGCCCTGAGTGAAGCGCTGATGCAGGAAGAGGCATACTTGACCCAGCTCAAGTGCCCCGACGAAGAACCAGTGGCGTATCCTCAATGCCACAGTGTAATGGAGGTGGTCCCAAACATCACTTTCACCCAAGACGACATGATGTTGAAACATAACAAACATGACAGGCCCCTCTATTACACCGGCTACGTCAGTTCCATGGAGGTCAATCGGATTCACATAGATCCGGGATCATCGATCAGCATCATCCCTCACAGTCTGCTCAGACCATTGAGGATTCCTACCAGCGAACTGGCCTACACCTCCACTACAATCGTAGGTTTCAACGCCGAAAGAAGTAAGCCGTTGGGGAAGATTCGCCTGAGGATCCAGATTGGCAATCTCAGATCGGTGGCCACGTGTTACGTCATCGATTCAGAGGTGTCCTACAACATTTTGCTGGAAAGACCATGGATCCATGACCACAATATCGTCCCTTCAACTCTACATCAATGTCTTAAATATGTAGACCCCCAAGGAACGGTACAAACGGAGGTTGCCGACCTAAACCCGTTTAAAGGAGTAGAATCCTACTATTCTGACGCCGTGTTGTACTCTCAAGACCACACGGAAGAAGTGTCAGGCGAGACAGAGAAGGAATCCCACCGGGAGCCAGGAGAACCCTCTACCGCACTACCGCTGCCAATCAGAGTGAAAGGACGAACCACTCATCCGAAAGCCGTGGAGCCTATGGCTATTCACCTGAACAGATCCAGGTCTGGAAAAGGGGGTGATCCTCCAGTGGTCACTTTGAACCAGAAGCCTACACCCTTGGTCATCAACCTTCGGCGCAACGGGCAGCCGACCAATGTAAGCACGAATAGGGACGGAGTTCTAGATGATAATAAACATCCTCTTTTCCAGTACGTCAATGCTCGAATTCCAAATCAGGAATCCACTCCCTGTGACGAGGTAGAACCCATGGCACGAAAATTCTTGGAAGTTATGGACTCCTACCGTCCGTATGTCTGGGAAGCAGCGTTATCATCCAACGTCGTCACAACGTATGGACCGCATGAGGGTTCTATCTTTATTTTCCTGCCTACCTACAGCAGCCAGCGTTCGATAGTCTTCGGCCGCATGCACAATCAACCGGCTATCCAGGAAGATCCTCTCAATGACGATACTGGAAAAATACAGGTTCACCAATACAGCCCGCAAGCGTTGAGGATCATGCAAAACATGGGCTACGACTTCGAGCGGAAGCCAGGCCTCAACTACGAAAGAGGCAGACGAACGCCGCTGCGTGGAGACCCTTACTATCAACGAACTCATTTCGGGTTGGGATATACCACCTCCTCTAAATCAGACGAGGATGTCTTTTTCTCTTCTCAGAGTGGCTTGCTACCCTCCGACTCGCCTGAAGCTCTAAAGAAAGCATTATCAGCAAACATGGTGGTAGCAGATCCCTTTGAAGCAGATGAACAAGAGTCTGAGCCGTTTGAAAATGACCCTTGGGCTCAACAAATGGATACGCAGTGGGAATTCTGCTTCGAGCAGAGGGAACCTCCTACCAAAGACGAAGTCATCCAGGTTGATGTTGGGGGTGAACTTTCGCCAAAACCGATATTCATCAGCAATAATCTTTCCCCAGCTGAACGTGAAGAAGTTATCCAGCTGATAAAAGAATATATCGACGTCTTTACATGGAATTACGAGGACATGCCGGGCCTTGACCCGAAGGTAGCTACTCATAAGCTCAATATACTGGCCGACTCGAAGCCTATGAAGCAGCACCAACGCCGGTTCCGCCCGGACATGATGGACGCCATCGAAGCTGAAGTCAAGAAGTTGATAGCCTGCGGTTTCATCCGGGAGGAACAACATCCCGACTGGGTCGCCAACGTTGTCCCAGTCATGAAGAAAAATAGGAAAATACGTATCTGTATCGATTACCGAGATCTGAATACAGCCTGCCCCAAGGATGAGTTCCCTCTCCCCATCACGGACATCATGATCGACAACACCTGCGATTTTGAACGCATGTCTTTCATGGACGGATTCTCGAGATACAATCAGATCAAGATGCATCCTGAAGACGAGAAGCACACTGCCTTCCGAACCCCGTTAGGAGTATATTGCTATACGGTCATGCCCTTCGGATTGAAGAACGCCGGGGCTACATACCAACGGGCTATGAGTAACATATTCCACGAGCATCTACGCAAAATAGTAGAATGTTACGTGGATGACATAGCCGTCAAGAGCCGCCTCAAAGATGATCGTATTCAAGACTTGAGGACGATATTCGAGTTAATGCGCCAACATCAACTCAAGATGAACCCTACGAAGTCCTTTCTGGGTGTATCTAGCGATAAATTCCTGGGATTTGTCATCACCGCCAAAGGCATCCAAGTGGACCCTGACAAAGTTCAGGCCATCGTAGAAATGCGACCGCCCCGCAATCTAAGAGAACTCCGGGGATTTCAAGGCCGTCTGGCTTATATCCGGAGGTTCATATCCAACCTCTCAGGGAGATGTCAGTCCTTTTCGCATCTCATGAAGAAAGGTGTGTCCTTCGTATGGGACAAAACCTGTCAGCAAGCATTCGGGGATATCAAACGCTACCTCACCAGTCCGCCGGTTCTGGTGCCTCCCATCATGGGAAGACCATTCTTGCTGTACGTACGAGCGATGGATCATTCGCTAGGAGCTCTTCTCGCGCAGAAGAACGATGTAGGACATGAATAGGCTATTTACTACCTCAGCAGGATGATGGTCGGAGCCGAACACCGGTACAACCCAGTGGAGAAAGAATGCTTGGCTCTGATGTTCGCTATCCAAAAGACGCGACACTATGTCACCGGCCAGACTATTCATATCATCTCCAGGATCAACCCTCTACGAGTACTAATGAGCAAGCCAAGTGTTCTTAACTCTCGACTCGCAACTTGGGCGATGCTATTAACACCATATGACATGGTTTACGTCCCGCAGAAGTCCATCAAAGGCCAAGCACTGGCCGACTTCCTAGCTGCTCATCCGATCCCGGAGGCCTCCAAACTATACGAAGACATTCCCGACGAAGTTGCAGAATGTAATTCCGCAATGGAAAGTGACACATGGCAACTGTTCTTCGACGGCGCCTTCAGGACTGGTCCCCAGGGAAACGTGGTTTCAGGGGTAGGAATCGTCCTGGTCACTCCTAATAAACTCGCCATCTACCGGGCATATTCTCTTAAACGAACCATGCTCCAACAATGTGGCGAAATACAACGCTCTGTTAATCGGACTCCAAGTCGCTAAAGAACTGGGGGTAGAGTCCCTGGAAGCTTTCGGTGATTCTCTGCTTATCGTCAATCAAGTCAGAGGAATATACGAAGTCCGAAATCCAGACCTCATCCCCTATCACCAAGCAACGGTTGAGATAGCCATGACATTCAAAGGGTTCTTCCTAGAACATGTACCTCGATCTCAGAATCTGGAAGCTGATGCCCTAGCCAGTCTAGTTGCGGATTTAGCCACTCCTATAAGAAGGCAGGATTCGGTAATCCTTCTTAGCAGAGACTTGTTCAGCATGAAGAACAACTTTCACATAGAATGCAGCTACACTGTGAATGCAGATCCCCCTGGAAGAGACTGGAGGAGTCCCTTCATAGATTTCGTCGCATACAGAATCTTGCCGGAGGACCCCAAGGAAGCAGTATCCGTCAAAAGACGATCATTACGCTTCTACTTTGATGCATCTTCACAATGCCTATATCACCGGACCTACGACAGACTGCTATTAAGATGTCTCTCTGACGACGAAGCACGACAGATTATCCAGGAAGCTCACGACGGTGTATGCAGAGCGCATCAGCCCGGTACTAAGCTACAGGATCATATCAGGAGAATGGGCTATTACTGGCCTACTATGATCACAGACGCGATCAACTATGCAAGGCAATGCAGAGCCTGTTAGGTTCATGCAGACTTCATACATCAACCGTCTGAATATCTGCATCCTACGGTTGCATCATGGCCTTTCGAAGCATGGGGTATGGATATCATTGGTCCTATTCACCCGTCTTCTTCCAGAGGTCACCGGTTCATACTGGCCATCACGGATTACTTCTCCAAATGGGCAGAGGCGATCCCTCTTGCTGAGGTAAAGGCGTCTGACGTAATCATCTTCATCAAGCATCACGTCATTTATCGCTTTGGCATTCCCCGAAGGATAATCCATGACAATGGGCCTCAGTTCATCAGCCAAGCATTTTATCGATTTTGCGATAAAATTCGAATACATAATATTGCCTCTACGGCATATTATCCAACTGCTAATGGTTTGGCGGAAGCTTTCAACAAAACCATTATCAAACTCCTGAAGAAGTTCGTCTCTTCAAACAAAAGAGACTGAAACGAGAAGCTGGGCGAATGTCTCTGGGCATACCGCACAACGGTACGGACACCGACAGGTTGTACCCCCTTTTTACTGGTCTACGGGAGCGAAGCAGTTCTTCCCATCGAAATCCAGATCCCGTCGCTCAGGATAACCGTGACTAATGAGCTGACCCGAGAAAAGAATGACCTTTTAAGGCTTCAGGAGCTCGAAGGATTAGACGAGAAACGCCTCCAAGCTCAACAGCGCATCGCGCTCTACCAAGCACGCATTTCCAGAACTTTCAATCATAAAGTAAATGAAAGAGTGTTCAAAGTCGGCGAGCTAGTTCTAGCCGTAAGAAGGCTGATGATTCTTACTCACAGGAGTAAAGGGAAATTTTAGCCAAAGTGGGAAGGCCCTTATGTGATCGAGACCACGTTCTCGAACGGCGCTTACAGGTTAGCCCAGCCTAATGGAGACTTGTTAATGGCTCCTATCAACGGCAAATTCCTGAAGAGGTACTATGCTTGACCTCCTCTACCCAAAAGTGGAACATAGCGAGAATGTCAATTCTGACCAAACTACTTCCAAAATGAAACTAGTTAGGCCATAATTCTATCATGTCAGTATGACCTCTGAATAGGTATGCCCTGCTAGAAGTTTATCGAGAGTTTATCACGTCCATACTACCTCTGATATCACTCTCACCTAAACCTGTCATTTACATTCCGAAATGATGGGTCCACAAAGTCAGAAAAGATTCGCTTTATTTTCGAAAAGAGCAGAATTACATCGGGGAAACTAAAAGGAGAAAGGGTACATCATTGTGGGGGAGCAGTCAAATCGCGAATCAGCTTCACCAGTGCAGCTACCTTCTCGCCCCTGGAAACCAAAGCATCAGCGCAGGCCTGTTCCAGCCGTGCCTCTGGATTGTTCATAAAGGACAGTTCAGCCCTTACCCGAAGAGAGCCAGCTCGGGCAGCTTCTTCACGCTCCAGGTCCCGTCGCGCGACGCTCTGTCGACCAGTCGCTACGTTCAGACCTGCCCGTGATTGAGAAGCCCACTCCTCTGCCAGGGCGAGTTTCTCCTTCAACTTACGAACCCTCGCTGCGTTCCCTTCATGCTCAGATTGTCACTTCGTCTCGAGAGCAAGAGCCTCCTCCACGACAGCTTTTCTTTTATCCATCTCCAGCTTATGTGCTTTGATAGAGCTGTCTAGGCCCTCCAGCTGTTTGTTAAGCCGCGCGGTCATGGAGTCGTATCTGGCCTGCACCTCAGCTTCAAAACTGCCCCGGGTCAGTTGCAAGTATTCGTTAATGGGTTGCTCCAATCCATTAACCATCGCCTCCAAGGCGTCAGCTACCCCGGAATCGCCAAACTCTCTGACAGCCCCAATCGAAAACTGGGAAGCCTTCTTCAGGCGCTCAAAATCCAGATTATTTGCCAACACCATTGATATCAGCGAGTTCAAATTGGTGTAGAAGGTGCTGGTATACAGCTCAGTCAGCGCACCCATATCTGGTTGGACGCCAGGAGTGGCCGCGATATTGGCAAGTTCCCCTCCAGGAATGATTGCGGACGAAGTGGCCACAGCCGCAGCCTCGACAGGGGGTGCGATCGAAGGAGGTGGGGCAACGACGGTCGAAGTTATCAACATACTCGTGAGAGACGAGGTCACGATGACGGGTTCGTCCTCCTCTTGAGAGGACGAAACTACTTAGGGCGAATTGGCCCCCGAAGGCATTTCCTCCTCGAAGTCAAAAGCCTCTGTATCATCGCCAGGAGCCTGAGCAGAGCCAGAAGGCGTTTCAGTGCTATACTCCCCGTGGACGCCATCCCCTGAAGAGAGGACAAGAAAGTTGATATCAATATGATAGTAATCTTTCTAAGAGGAGACATAAAGATGACCTTTACCAGTAGCCAACGGTATATATGCCGCGTCTGCAGCCGATGTAGCTATATCACGCCTTAATGACGCAATACGAACTGTTATACCTGGAGAAGGGGGTGGGCCAACCGACATCGCCATAAGCTCCACCAAGCCTCCACCGAGACGTGTTCGAGGTTCGTCAGCTGGAATCTCGCTGGTCGGGCTCACGAACGCAGCAGGAGTTTCCTCCGTTGCTGGTCCGGAGAAAGATTCTCCCATTTGCCTCGGCCACGCAGGCGATTTTATTCCACTACCGGAGGCAGTGGCAGCAACGACAGCCTCAAGCAGGAGTTCTCCGGCACCACCAGCCGAAACTGAGGGTCCCTCCCCGAGAGGCCGAGAGTCTCCAATCAAAAAGACATCCCCCACAGGAGAGACAGCAGGTTCCTCTCTAGGAGCCTCGACGCCAGGAATCCGGAGAGGGCGATCAACCGTCTTCTTCTTCCTCTTGCGAGGGGAATTCTGCTTCGAAGCAGGAGTCTTTCGCTTCCCAGTAGCCGCCAGTGCCCCCGCAGGCGGAGGCACTTCGCACCTCGGCAACGACACCAGAGGCTCATCCGGAGTGACGGACTCCTCACCCTCGTCAGATGAAACCGAGGGGACTTCGACTCTTTCCCTAGGCTTGGGAGAAGGCACCCTGAAGCTTCCACGCGTGTAAAAATTGCGATGGAGGGTGTTGATCGCCACGTAGAACTGAGCGTACGAATGAAGGATACGCAGCTCCGTGGAAAGGGTGACGACCGGCACGATAAAGGTTGCTCCAGTACAACCCGTGATGAAGTACCGCCATCCTCTGGCTCCATCAATGAGTCCGCCCCTGGACCTAAAGCTGGTGATGGCATTGCCCACGTGCAGCTGATCATACCCAAACTGCCTGGCGAACCGATTGGGCAAATAAGGCTCGAAGAAGCAATGATCTTTGCTCCTATATAGCAGATGGGAGGGCCTGATGCAGACCAACCAGTTAAAAGCTTCCGGAGAAAGATCGGTCTTTTCTCCACCTGAATCCTCGAGCCTAAACCCCGAATGATTGTGATGGACAGGGGGGACGGTACATAGAAACTTCCAGCAATGACCGAGGCTCAGCGCCAGCCGACAGTCTACGACTGTGTTCACGTTCTAGAGGGAGTCCTTGTAGTTTAGCAAGAAATTACCCCCCGTGCAACTACCAGAATCGGGAGACATCACCCTGGGGTTGTGAAGAATTAGCCATCCCATCAAATACAGGTAGGGTAACTCTACCCGAGGAAAGCTATCACGTCAAGCTTCATCGACAAGCAGTACGTCAGTCATGGCTCTCAGGCCAGCCTGTATACGGCACACCATGGCAGGAAGCAAGCCCAGCCTTGCCCCAAACACCAGACGGACGGCGGGCCACATGATGTGCCGGTGAATGCGGTCCGCAGACGCAGTACCGGGCACCACTACTCGACGCAGCCATAGGGAGAGAAAACCAGCCAAGCTGGCTTCTTCGGACAGAGGCCTGCGACAGCGCCTCAGGTAGCTATAGGCCTTAGTGCCTTCGGGGTACTTTCCTACCCCGTCAGTGAGGAACTGATCTGAAGCTTTAGCCTCCTCCATAAGAACCTCGACGACTTGGGCACTGAGCACGCCCAAGCAATTCACGGGCTCGTTCTTTCCCCTCGAGACCTTCACCGACTTGACGGCCCTGGCCTGGTGGAAGAAGAGGTAGGACATCCACTTAGTGGTGTGAGCCAAGTCAGAAGGCTCATTATAGAAAGCGGTGCACGCGAGGTAGTGGCACATCAGCTCCTGATACACCTCCACAACCCAAGGGTCCGAGTCCTCCAACTCCCGGTTGGTAGGAACATACTCTTCATACGGAGTATCCCCCATCGGCAGTCTCGAGATCACTGCCATTTCGTGAAGGGCCAACCCCATCTCCCCCAGTGGAGTGGCGAAGGTCCCGGTGAGCGAAATGTATCGCTCCATCAGCGCCAGAAACAGGTTAGGGTTGGGAGGCAACCCAACACTCGTCACGCTCACGGCGGCATACAGCCCGATGACTTCCAGCTCTCTCCGAAAATGCTTCAAAGTCCAGTCAACTAGGCAGGACCATCGGAGATTTGTTGGGGTGATCCACCCATTGCACCGAGGATTCTCCTTGGGATATACCCCCCTCGCACCATGAAGTCATTGTAGAAAGTCGGTAATTGCACCGGCTGGATCACTGAACTGTCTTCACTCGGGACGCTGCCCGGGCACAGCCCCTTGAACAACGTCACGACACCAGAAGGGCGGCTGACAAACGACCAATGGTCGGCTCCTTTCAGATGAAAGATCTTCTCCGGCTTCCTGTGAAGATCAGGAGTCAGCATCCACGACATCGTCCTGCGATGGGTGGCATGGAAGAAAGCCGAGATCGAATAATCTCTCGGCATCGTGGGCAGATATAAGACCACGCTCTCGGCAGGGAAAACCTAGGGTTCTCTTTTGGGCTTCGTCTGGGACCGCTTGTCTATCATGTCCCCAAAAAGGAAGGCCGGCTTGATGTACTGCTCCCCGTCTACGTACGTTAGGGGCTCCCCGTTAATCATACTCAGCAGCATTTGCTTGCCCTGAGCCGATATCAAGATACCCCTTCCTTCGGGATACTGGGGTCCGGAGATAGGAAATGTCACATGCGACAGATCCTCCAAATAGTTCGAGTGCAGCATCCCAGCAGCGGATCCCATCACCTCAGACAGTGGAGACTCACGCAAGTCAACTGCGAAAGTGCAAGAAAAACACGTTATTACGAATCTTGCAACATAAAGACCAAGAGACGACAGTCTGTGCTTTACGCCAAGACTGTACAAAATTTGGTCATCTTTTACGCCAGACTGCCAAAAATTCTAGTTATTACGCCGGAGGTCCCATCCGAAGCGTAAAAACTAAAATTTGGTAGTATACACCAAGTTTTCGGCAGCCGGAGCTTCTACGCTCATAACTACGAAGACATGGAGTTTTTATGCTGACACATTAGAAATGTGGACATAAAAGATGAAGACATCTCCGTGCGTCATCTTCCTCAAAGAGGCTATCAGCACAGAAGACGACCTAGCGCGGTCACGTTCAACGTGTGCGAAGGATTTTTCGTCATTCTTTGTCATTCCCAATGGCTATACCTCTAAGGCCGGATGCGCTACTACTCGGCAGGATGCTTCGCTCAGAAGGAAGTCCACCTTGTCCGGCCAAAGACTCCCTCGCCGGAGCAGAAGGACGAGAAGAAGAGCCTATGCTCTTTCTCTTAGTGGAGAGGGTTTGTTTCGGCGCCATTTTCGGAAACTCGGAGTGCTCGGAGAAAGAACGAGGGGAAGAAAGACTCAAACAATCAAAGCTCTCTCTCGCAGAAGACGGATAAAAAGTTTTTCTCTCCAAAGCTTGGGATATATATAGAGTTGGGGTCGACTCCTCGAATCCTCGGACGGACTCCTCGAGACCCCAACCGAATCTCACGGTTAATATTTGGTTATTATTGGGTACCACGTCTGCCCACTACTCTCGAAAAGCGGACAGTCAGCAAACTCGAAGAGTTTTTTGCGCAACAGCAAGTTAGCGGTTCCTACGCTAAGGAGCTTTTTACGCTCGACAGCAACAGATCTACGGTTTTTACGCTCGCAAGATGCAAGTCTATGGTTTTACGTCCGGATGCCTTTGTGCTCGGTATCTTTTATGCTCGAGAGGCCACAAACCTACGACTTTACGCTCAGCAGATACCAAAATCGATGATCTCACGCTCGGTGGCGCTTAGTTTACGCTCAGAGGCGACGGATCCACAACTTCACGCTTGAAAAATTTTCTTTCCAGAAGCAACAAATCTACAGTTCTACGCTAAGGAGCTTTCTACGCTCGACGGCTACAGATCTACAACTTTACGTTTGACAGCTACAAGTCAGGTTTTTCGCCCGGATGCCTTTGTGCTCGGTAGCTTTTATGCTCGAGAGGCCACAAACCTATGACTTTACGCACAGGAACTACAAGTCTATGATCCCACGCTCGACGGTGTTTTATGCTCAGACGCAGCCAACTTATGATTTTGTGCTCCACGACTTCCCGCACATCTGAAAGATATGCAGGCCAGGGTACGCGTACGTCTGAACGATCCTCAAGGCGGTCGATTACAGGAGTTCACAACAGAAGATACTCCTTCTTGGCCTCAACCTATCCCAAATATCCGAAGCATACAGAGTTCAAACATTGAGAAATTACTCTTCTCGGCTCCATTGGAGGTTCATCCAGACTCCAGTCTGAATATCTCGTCTATCAAAATGGCAAACTCAGTTGGACAGCCATTCCTCGGCCCTGTTCCAAGGGATTTACGAGAAGTCATCCTTGAAGACGAAGTCTGAACAAAAATTCTGTTCATCAGAAGTTCAAAGCTCTGTGCGGTTCCTCAGTCCTAGCAACAGGACAGTTCTAAACGTTCGAAATGCTCAAACATCGTTCTATGGACTATTTGCTATGCATAAGGGATGGGACCTAGCACTCTTTCTAAACAGAGTCAGCGTAAAGAATCAGACGTGTCGAAGCTACACATATTCAGACTTCACAGCAACGTATGGCAAGACGATCATATGAAGAAGCAAGACAATTTTTATTAAAGATAGGAGTCATGATTACATATGAAAGAAATCCAATCTACAAGGGTTTTCTTTTCATTTTCATGATTACATCTGAGGGAAACTCCATCTACAAAGGATTTTCCCATCGTCGTCTGAAGATTGCCCAGAAGCTATTCTGACAGGTTCTCGCAGGGGCACAATTCTTCATCCGTCTTCTCCGGCAGTCAGTCTGTTCCAGCGAACTGGCTGACATGGCAAAATATCACCGGCGAGAGAACGACAGAGTTGGGGCTTGCATAAATTATGCAGATCCCATGCTCCATGCGCCGTGACAGATTGAGTTAAGATATTTCACCCAACTCAATGCCCGAGGTCAGAGCTAGTTGCTGCTCTCACCCCCGGAGGTAACAGGAGAAGACACCGCTTGCAAGCCGTGTGGTCTAATATGACCCTTCCCTTCTCCTGGAGGAACAGCCATACAAAGTTGCTGATTACCCCGAGCAAGGGAGGCTAAGATATCCTTCCATGATCCATCGTTGCAGTGGACACTTGCTCGAAGATGCCGTCTTTTTCGGCTCCTTACACGCTAGAAGAACATGATCTCCTTCTTCCTCAAATCGACCCGACGAACTCCGACGATCATCTCTGCGTGGTGATGAAGATGTGGGGAGAATGGGCTAACTCCTCCAGCCTTTTTATAGGCGAAAGGGGCTACACCGGTCCCCAATAAATCTGCCATAAAGTCGGCATCGACCGTTTTAATGCTCCATTCAGAAACGTTTCGAGTCACGAGGAGCGGTTCATGCTTCATTCAAAGCGTTCCAAATTCTGAGGAATTTGAAAGCTTTGAAGGGGGTCTTGTAGAAGCATGAAAAATATGCCGAATGATTATACGCGGCATATTGGTGCAGAGTAGCGTAAGCAGAGGCCTTCAGAGACCTCAAGCGTGCAACGGAGCTGTCTTCGCTATAACGCAACGTGAAATATGAAAAGCTCGAAGGACCATCCGCGTAAGGCAGTACGTCCAAGCTGCTTCAGCATAAAAAGAGTGCTTCATCACCTCTAGGGCGTAAAAACTCATCCTCTTTCAAACGCAATATTGAGGTGTACAAGAGACGCTTCGTATTCTCCGAAGTGAACCTGTCAGACCCTGCAATGAACCTGTCAGAGCCTGCAATGAACCGGACATCTGGATTTCTGACAAAGGGATACGGCTCGACTACCCAAGCGACGACTATAATGATGGCACAACACTGTAACCCAGGCTGTCAAAAAACTGCCATCCCCTTTGCATAAACTGCTTTTACAAGCACGAAGGGATACACTGCCTTGTTTTTACACAGGCAAAATATGAGCTGTTTATCTTCTGCAGTAGACAAACCGCCAGCCACGCCAAAAGCTGCACTCCGTACGGGGTTCGAGGCACGTCCCTTCGTCCAGTGCACAGAGCGGCGACAGTTTCTCGAGGCACGTCTCTGCGACTGATGCGCAGAAGGGGTTGCAGACCTTCAAAAATACGCCTCCATATTTAATGCACAGGATGGTGGCAAATCTTGGCATTTAATGCAAGAGATTTGATTATATCTTCAAAAGTTGTGATTCCGGCTAAAACGTCCACATCAGCACTGTGGCACGGTACGCGACGGCTTCTACGCCCATCCAGCGTTTGTGCTCATTCGGCCTCTACGCCTACTCGGCCTCTACGACCACTCGGCTTCTACGCCTACTCGGCCTCTACAACCACTCGGCTTCTATGCCTACTCGGCCTCTACGACCAATCGGCTTCTACGTCTACCCGGCCTCTACGACCGCTCGGCTTCTACGCCTACTCGGCCTCTACGACCGCCCGGCTTCTACGTCTGTTCGGCTTCTATGCCGGTTTGATAACTATTTGGCTTCTATGCCATGGTGACAGACATTTGGCTACTATGCCAACCTCTTCTACACAATGGGTACCTACCTACGTGGCTTTTATGCCATGATCTTCGTAGCAATTATATGCGTTGTGTCCCTTAGTTGGACCCGCGTCACACGCTCATTCAAAGGATCATCTATACGCAGGCATTGGTTACTTTAACCGTTGTATAAAAGGGTGTTGTACTTTTCACTCCTCGGTCTTTACACCGACGGAGTGGTCACTGTCACTAAAACTCTATAAATAGAGACCTCTATCAATGAGGAACAAGGTCGGAGAAAATTGGTCTAAAAACCTCCAGAGAGATCGATCCAAGGTCGGAAAATTGGTCAAGAATACCAATATCGGATCGAGGTAGAGAGAGAGAGAGAGAGAGAGAGAGAGAGCATCCAGAGCTCAGGCAAAGAGTAGGGATCGACGACCTTGGCATCGTGCATCCACCCTCTGCTGCAACCTTCGACGTTGCTTCCTGTCTTCTACGGCACTTCTTCAACATCGTGTGGTCCAAGGGCTAAAGTGATCGACTGCAGATCAGACACCTATAGCAATATTTACCCAGATTAAATAAATTGTACTCCCATATCCTCGTATAGGATCAAATTGTACAAGTTTGTTTGTAAACCAAAGAAGGCGGGTCTTGTGTAAACCCCACATTGAATATATCTTCATTCTTTCGTTTAAAATACCGCAACACCCTCGAAACCCTAGCCCTAGTAACAGTAATCGGATACAGCAGCACAGTACCCCGGACACTGTGTCACAGTGTCGAGACGACCCACGGACACGAAGAACCTCGTTCCACGGAGCCCTATTCAGGTAACCCGTTCTCTCTCCTCGTTGCTCCGTTTTCTGTTCCGTCAGTTATGACGCGTAGGCTGTATGACCCTCTCGATGCCCGTGCAACCCACTCGGTGCATCGCGTCCTGTGGCAATCGCGAACCATGATCCATAAACAGGAAAAACAACGCCCCATTTTCACCCGGAACTAAGTACGCCCCGCCAAACGGGACGACTTGATCGCGCGCGGTCTTTACCTAAACGTGCGCACCGTTGATACGGACGTGCAGATTTTCGCAGAAGTTGATTCGGATGTGCGTGCACACCGGAATCAACGTGTATCCGCCGACAACGCCCCGTATCCGCCTGTTCTGGAGCATGTTGTAACTTTGTGTACACACGTCGGATCGAGACGAAACTTGTGCCATCGGACTCATAGAAATACGCTGGTCCTGTGACCCAAGTTTGGTTCGATTCTGAGAACGTTGACAAAATCGCGTATCGTGGGCCCCGCAGCTCCACTTGACGGGCGATTTTGTGATCGGCTCATCGGAATCCAATTCTGGAAGTTTCGTTGGGTTTGTATCATCGTTCTGGACTTGTTGATACTAAGTTGGATGAATTTGGAGACCATTGGTTCTGACACGTTTTTCGGTACAAAATGGGCCACATGTAGACTCCACTTTGACCCGAAATTACGGTTTTGCCCCTGTGTCCAAATTGGACGAAAGGGAAGTACTTTTTAGCTATTTTGCTTATTCTGGGAACGTTGGTGATATCTATTTCAGCATCCGGAGATATTTGTCCTGAGGACGTAGCTTCTGATCCTGTGTGCTTGACTTCTGGACAGTACACCTTGCAGCTTTCTTACCAGGCAAGTTACCTTGCCAAATTGCTTAAAGTATTTTGCATGCTTAGTATATTTCTGTATATTTATTGCATTTCTGTATATTTATTGCATGTGTAGTTCCTTTCTGTCATTAATATATATTAGATATGTTGACACACACTTGACACTTAGTATCATAGAGGACAATCATTAGGCGTATGGGCTTTTAACCACTTTGGTAAACCATAGTAACTAGCACGCACTATGGTGGTCGTGTCCGATGGTCGCTACCCCAGAGGTATGTCGATTGATGGAGTCCGAGGGTCGCTACCCCAGAGGTATGTCGGCTGATGATGTCCACTAACGAGCGTATGAGTTGTGAGGATTAGATCCAGTAGCCTACCCTTGCCTATACGTCGAAAAGTTGTCCTCATTTGCATTCATATAGATTGTCTTGTACAGCGTACTTATTTATTTTCAAATTATATGCATGTTTACTGTATTCAAGTTGGCTCGCTTTCTGTATCTTGTTACGTCCCTCTGAGGACCTGGTCCTCTGCCAGGTGTATCTGTTCTTGAGTATTTGCAGGAGCACAGATTTGGATGGTTATATATGTTTCGTGGATGTCCTCCCTTCGAGCCCGTGATTGCTAGCTGATATTCTTATATTGTGTTGTTGTGTTGTACTTATATTGTATTTGCTCTTATATTCGAGTTGGTAGTGGATTTGTTTCCATCCAACTATCATCCTTAGATACTTTTATGGAGATCTAGTTTCATAGACGCTGGTTATTCATTTATATTGATTTTCTATGGATGAGATTTAGATTATACCCTGTGACTTGTGACATATGTTGTACAACTTGTGGATTTGATATTCATAATACAGCGTACGTGTGGATTTGGTTTCCATATATTGGAGTTGCCATATCCATGCGACTGGCATGCTTACGTGTTCCTAGTCCTACGTATTTTGGGACTGGGGCGTGACATCGTGCCTTGTAATTTGCCCCGTATATTCAGATGGATTATTGTTTGCAACATTGTCCCTCCGCTGCGTACTCGATCGATTCGATGATAGCCATAACTTTAATAATGTTGCCTTGTGCGACCGCAACCCCAGGCTCGCACGACATCATATCCCGAAGAAAATGATCGTCCCGCGGGAGCACTGATACGGTGATTCGTGTACATCTGGGGCGGCCGGTTCCTGCGGAAGATTGGGGCATGACAGATTTAAACCTGGGAGGGGGTGTTCCTAGGGCTTGTAGGGGTCGACCACCAAGGGGGCTGCTCTTGCACTAAATTATGAAGAGGGAGTGAATTGTTATGATTGGTATTTGGTTGGTTAGGATCTTTGGTGGTTAGGTAGTTAGTTAGTCAGGTAGTTTGCCAACTAGTATGCCACCTATGGCCCTTTCTATAATTAGAACTCTATAAATTGAACCAAATTAATGTATATATATATATATATATATATATATATGGGGTATTTGTGTGCACTACATGATTACATGCGTTGGGTTTGGGTCAAGTTCTAGTCAAAATGAGGCAGTTTTACGGTAACCGTGGTTCTAGATGTTTGACAATATTTTTGGATCATGGGGGAGGTCAAACAAATGTAACATCCATATTCCAAATATATTAGGCACAATCAATATTAGTAATATAAATTTTATTGGGAGGAAAAAGGGTGTGCATTGCTTAAAATATCTAAGCCATGGCAAATGTCATATATATAAAAGAAGGATTTAGAAATTACTACTCTAATCTATTAAATTAAATTAATTAAAAAATATCAAATTAACCCTATTAAAAAAATGAGGGGCTTACAATCTACCCACCTTAAAAGAATTGCGTCCTAGCAATTAAGAAAAACAAAACGTAATAGGTCAGGAAAGGTTTGCTCCAGAAGAGATGACGCGATAGTTTGACTTATTTATTGAAGCACGACACAAAGGATAATGGACCATGAACAAGGGAAAATTCGAGAGGAAGGTAAGGGTTTTGTTCAAGTAGGACATGTAGGGAAGTAATAATTTCCCCCCCCTAGGCAATGATAGATGAGTAACTCAAGATTAAAGGAGTCTGATTAGAACGATGATCAACTACAACTTCTAAAAACTTGGGTACCACTTACATATTACTACTCTACACTAACAAGTTCATGCTACATAATACTAGGTATAGACTAGGAAATAGAACTAAAAGGCACATGTTAAAGTATTACTAGGAATATTCGTAACTATAGCTGGCTATGATAAACCTAAATCTTACCCATATTCGTTACTCCTCGAGTCCGTGCCTCCTCCATTGTCATCACAAAAGCCTGTCCACGTCCCTGTGGTGGTGCCCTCTGTTGTTGCTGGGCCTGCTGGAAGAGTGTTGCCTGTGATGCCAAGGGTGGCCCCGGATGATATCCTCCAGTGCTGGTGGTCTGAATCCTCCATCTTTCACCTGTGGTGCTCCTGGTGCTAGATAAGATGGCCGATGTGGCTGCTGGACTGGTCTCAGTGCGGGTAAAGTGGGTCGATGAACCATCGGTGTTCCTTTCCAACGCTCAGGACAATCCCTGGCTGAATGCTAACTGGATCTGCAAGCTAAACATAATTCCAACTTGCGTCTGCACGGCCTCTCAATATGGCCTACCTTACCACAGAAGTGACAAGTAGGAAGGGCTAGGGCTAGGGCTCTTGATGCTGCTCTCTATGGTGGATTCATCTGGGGTCATTTTGTAGGCTCCCCGTGTAGTTCTTGAGCTGGTACTAATGCATGCGGTCTCTTCTGGCTGGACTCCCTCCTGTGGATGCGCTCCATGCATCGAGCTGCGGCAAGGACATCCATATAAGAAGTAGGTACAACGGAGCAAATCTGTCTTTGTATCTCAAATCTCAGTCCGTCAAAGAATTTCTTCGCCTTCTCTTCTTGTGCCGGGATCAGTGTAGTGTTAAACAGTTGAATCATGCATGATGCAAGTCAAGAAATTTATTCGAGTGTGATATAGAGGTCAAGAACGTGTCAACATGTGGATGAGATCCTATAAATTTATTCTTGTCCTAATTGCATGCTTGCTTGGTCCCTTAGTTGAAACCAAAGCAATATATTCGTAGACCTGCATGGGCCACCATAAAAACTCTGTTACGTCCCAGTCCCAAAATACCAAAGGACTAGCCACGTGGCAATGACCAGCAGCACATCTCCGATGAGCAATCCCAATTTAATGGACCCTTTAGAGAGCACTTAAGCTGTAATACAAATATAAAGGTCTACAATATATGTCACAATCTATATATCTAGTATCATCCACAATAAGCATCAAAATCATAAAGAGATAGTCCAGTCACAATGAACATAAAATGATTTGTCCAACCAAAGTAATATAAATAATGTCGTGGAGAACAACCCGTCATCAAAATGGAAAGAAAAATAACTCCAAGTAAAATATACAGAAGTCACTACAAGATCAAATATCTAAGAACACTAAGCATAATAAATGAATGGTGATAATACTGTGTGCTCAAGAGAAGTCCTTCAGAACAACCTCGTCCTCTACAACCTGTATGTCTCCAATAGCAGCACCTGCTGCGTAAACCTCGTGATAACTCTCCTCGTCTACACCTGGGGACATAATTCGGATCCAGGTCCTCAGGGGACATGGCAATGTACAATAAACACTCAAGCCAAATGAAATACAATAAGTAAAAACAAATCCTCAGGGCAAGATATATGACCAGCTAAGTAAATTGCAAATGAGAGCATCACTAGTACTCAGGCTGAGACCACTACAGTCTCTGTGTCGGAGAGCCCATATCAAAAAGTAGTATCTCGTAGGGCCATTATATGTTCCAAGCTCTGGTACAGAGACTAAAGCACCTCCAGTAACATAGTATATATATATATATATATATATATATATATATATATATATATATATATATATATATATATATATATATATATATAATCAGCCTATAGCGTGTGTGTCTCTCCCCACCCAATGTAACCTCACGTCTTATGTCCACAACGTCTCATGTCCATAACACGCAAGATCACGACCTCTAGCTAGTACAACAAGTCATAATGATATCTATATAATATGCAAGTCTCATATCACAAATCTTGTAAGCCTATACAGAATTACCATGAATAACTCAAGAAAGATTCTGTCACATGAAATAGTGTCAAGTATCCTACGGTATGACGTACTTGGTAAAGCAAGCACGTAAAAATAGGATCGTGAAATCAACTCTCTAAGTGACGTTACACGACTACGCGTAAGGCGTCGACACCCGAAATTTTGTTCGGACGCTAAGCAACGTCTCACGGTCCTAGGTTGAACAGGCACATCACAAGATTATATATATATATATATATATATATATATATATATATATATATATATATATATATATATATATATATAAAAGCACAAGAAGATAATATAACAGGATCTACTGCAAGTTTGGCAAGGTACACGTGCTTGGGTCTGTAGTATGTAGTTGCAAAGTTGCTCCCGCGTCCACTCCTCCGGAATCCAATTGATATAAACAATAAATTTTCTACTTTAAGTATCTAATCAAGAATCTTGTAACCGCAACTAAATTGTATAATTTATTATAAATCATTAAAACCTAAATCCAACCTCATTCTAACATGTAAATTCTTTACACAACAACATACACGTTTTACGAGGTATCAGAACCTAGTTTCATGGTTTACGACTTCCAAAATTTACGGTTAAGTCCCCAATCAAAGAAAATGAACATAAATTATAATAAATTATATAATCATGAATTAAACCTAATTTATATTAATTTTTAACCATTAAATTCCAGGATTGACAAAATAATTATATTTTAAGATTAAGGCTACTTTAAGTTGACTAGTTTTGTCCGAAACTTGTTCGGAGCATTGTCAATCCATGGGTATGGTTTATATTCATAAAAAAATATTTTATATAATATTTTATTCTATTTTAATCTCAAAAAATAATCATCTTTTATTTCTTCTAAAACAACCCCTATTTATGGGCAAAACTATGCCACAAAATCTCCCGCAACCTAGGCTACTGACCCTTATTTTTAGGGTTCAGAATTTTGATAAAAATACAATAAAAATAATTCTAAAATACTTATTTTATAATAACAAACCACCAAAAATTCAGTTTTAAGAATTGAGGCCTCCAAGAACCGTGTCACAAAGTCTTAAACTAGTCCTACCGTTGTCCAATGTATCATCAATCTAACATAACATTTCTCGTAGATTTTTTTGGTAGAAAAAGATGGCAAGGGAGGGTTATAAAATATTAAACTTATATAAATCTAAGAGATTCATGCCATGGAGATTTGAGAAGGGAAGTTTGAATCCTTACCCGAAAACTTTGAATGTTTAGATGACAGTGCATCTTCTTGTCCAAGAATATACCTTCTTGCTTGTTCTTGCCTTGCTTCTCCCTTCTTGATGGGTTGATGATGATGGCCATGGGTTCTTGATGGGTTGATGATGATGGAAATGGATTTTTAATGGGTTTGATGGCAATGTTGGAGCCTTTATGGTTGTTTGGTGGAGATTGGGTGGAAGGATGATGAAAGATGGAGCTTTGGAAGAGATGAGAGGGTTTTTGGTGAAGGAGATGATGTTGTGAGGGGTAGATGACAATTGGGTCTGCTCTTACATGTGAAGGAGAGGGGAGGGGTAGGCCAAAAAGGGGTGAGAGATATTAGGGTTAGGATTTTGTGATAAGGGGGTATATATATGGGCTTTTTGGATAGATTTAAACCTATAAGGGGGTGTTCCTAGGGATTGTAGAGGTCGGCCACCAAGAGGACTACTCTTGCACAAAATTATGAAGAGGGAGTGGGTTATTATGGTTGATATTTGGTTGGTTAGGATCTTGGGTGGTTAGGTAGTTAGTTAGTTAGGTAGTTTGCCAACTAGGATGCCACATATGGCCCTTTCTATAATTAGAACTATATAAATAGAATCAAATTAATGTAAAGAATATATATATATATATATATATATATATATATATATATATATATATATATATATATATATATATATATATATATATATACATTGGGATATTTGTGTGCACTACATGACTACATGTGTTTGGGTTGAGTTTGGATCAAGTTCTAGTCAAAAGGAGACAGTTTTACGGTAACCGTGGTTCTAGATGTTTGACAATATTTTTGGAGCATGGGGGAGGTCAAAAAATGTAACATCCATGTCCTAAATATATTAGGCACAATCAATATTAGTAATATAAATTTTGTTGGGAGAAAAAGGTTGTGCATTGCTTAAAATATCCAAGCCATGACAAAGGGTCATATATATATAAAAGAAAAATTTAGAAATTATTACTCTAATCTATTAAATTAAATTAAATAAATAAATAAAATTAAAAAAATACCAAATTAACCCTATTCAAAAATGAGGGAGCTTACATCAGCACCCGAACTTCTGGCATCGCAGTGTTTTCCTTTGCCAAAATTTGGGTGTTGAGCACATTTCTTGTCCGAGGAGGCTGCCGCATGAGAGGTGGACGCATGATGTGCGGTCCCTGTGGCCAAGAGAGAGACGGGGAGATCATGTTCCGTATTTGGGTGAGGCGTAGCAGCCTTTGCAACCCATGTCCTGTGAGTCTTCAGGTGCTGAGCACCCTTCTTGTTGGAAGGGGCTTTCGCATAAGCAGTGGACGCATAATGTGCGGCCCCTGCGGTAGAGAGAGAGAGAGAGACTGGGAATGCATGCTCCGCAGTTAGGTGAGACACAGTGGCCTTTGCAACCCACGTCCTGCGGGTCTTCTTTGGCTTTGTTAGCCTTGGAGAAGGACTAGCACTTTCCTCCGAGAGCATCTCTTCGAAATCCTGCTGGTCGAAGCGGGCCACCAGCATTCTTTGAGTTGATCCGAGCTTGGCTGCGTCGAATTGCGTCATAACTTTCTCATCAGAGGAGAAAGATGTCCCAGTAGAGTCGCCATCATGTTCGCCATTAAATGTGTTCTTGCAAACTTTGTATTTAAGGAACGAAAAAGAGTACAAAGAATCCTAAGCAAAATTATCTAACTACAATATTTTGATCTGGGGTGTGACGATGGACAAAGAGCGATGTGACGGCTCCTTTACTCCGTTGACGATTCGATGCAGGGTGAAGAAGCTTATGTTCTCACTTTGCTCGTCTCTGTATGCTCTGTGTGTGTGTGTGTGTGTGTGTGTGTGTGTGTGTGTGTGTTTGGACAGGCTACCCGGGTATATATAGTCATCCTTGGGTGCGCATATGTTGGACGTCATAGATGCTAGAGGGTGCCATGTGTGCCCCCTTAATAGGGTGTCACGCCCCGATTTCGGATAATCGATAATCGTCCCCCGGGCGTGATGCCGTGCACGCGTAAGGCGCGCGTGCACAAGGCCTTAGGCATAAGGATATTCTTTAGATCAATGCAACAGAGTAGACAAATAAGATAACACAAGGTTGAGGCATAGAAAAGTTTCTCTTTTTATTTATAATGAACATCTTGTTACATTGCTTGACTCAAAAGTATAAAATGCCCCACGGGCTTACAAACTTGGACGCAAAATGAGATAGCCGATCCATACATTATGTCCCTTTACATAGTTTCAAAACACAAAACTCCTTGGGTGCGGGTAAGCACCATCGCCTTAGCGTTATTCCCGCAACGGAGAGAGAGGGGAAGGCTTCTAGCTTGAGCCTCCAAAAGTCTTGGCCACGAACCGCCAAGGATCCCAAAAAGTCCGGAGAGAACTTCAGCTCCTCGCCGCGTTGCCTTGCGCCGGGGAACCTGCTACAACGAGGGTCAGTACTTCGAAAAGTACTGGTGAAGGCTAGCTGCTCAACTTTACCAAGCTCATGAGATGAGTTCTAATGAGTATGCTACAATTATGAGCTTAGGTGGGTTTCTATTCTTGCCTAGTTCAGATTTCATTCAGCAGGTATGCAAGAACAAAATAACATAACTCCACATGCCACCGTTCGGTGACTTTACCTGTACCGTCTGAACCACCTGTACAACTTACCATAGCCTTCCCTGTCACGAAGACATAGTTAGTCTGCACAGTTTAAATATACACAACATCTCTCTTTGTTGTTTAGGAGCCATCATGGGTTTAGTCTGGGCTGGCGGCGACGCTTGCAGCGCGGGTAGCTAGCCCCGCTACAATTCCCCGCTCCCACGACTAAGAAAGTAGATTCCGCCCGGGTCGAAATGGCCCGGTGCCCCGGTAACCGTTCGCAGGAACCTGGATCCCTTGTGCACAAGAATTCCCATGACCATTTCTATGAACCGAACTTCATAGATTTACTTACTAGCGATTTAAAGAACATCATGTACGAAACTGCTTTACTGTACTATCACAATCAACCAACAGTTATTTGAAATAACATGCAGCAGTTTATAGAAGAACACCTTGAACTTATAGAAGAGCACTTTTAACTATCAATAAATACCAACCCATTAAACATCCAACGAACATGCATGCATCAATGAATTTATGCAAGGTTTTGTATGACAAGCAATGGGTGTTCCAAGCCTACTTCTTATCTTATCTTGTTATCCCACTTGTTACTTAAATGGGTATCGTTTGATTGAATGCACAACTGAGTCAATTTTATTATGAACGGAGCCCTTGGAAAGAAGGTGCTTATCGAAATAGAGCCACTCACAAGTTTGGTTGAATAGGAAGAAGAAGTAGAGATCTCTAAGACTCCGCTCGCGCGTCGTCTACACGATCACCTGCACGCACCAACGGATGATCAATACCTCCTGTTTCGGTCTCCAAGGCTCGATACGAAATGCGAAATCCTAAGAACGAAAGCAATGAAATCCATTGAAACCGTTCAAGAAAACGCAAGTCCTAAGACCAATAAGTACGCAACCAAGCGGCAATCGAAAACGGGCAAGGAAAACCAACACAACGGAAAGGCCTCTCTCTACTCTGCCGCCGAGTCCTTCCTTGAGGCACGATCCATTGATTATGGGACCTGATTCCGAAGAAACCAATCCATAACGAGAAAAGGATCTTGATTCAATCTGTCCTGATCGAACGGTACCAAGCATATCTTAGCCGCGCTCCCCGAATAGGGGGAACGGGACGAACGGGGCGTTACATAGGGTGCAACTGTAACCGTGAGCGGGCCAAGCTGTCACGTGGACGCTTGTTGGGATTTTCTGTTGCTGAAGATCTTGGTAGTTCTCGTCCTTTGTGGGTGTGACTTGGTCAGCTTGACACATGGTCCATATTTGGTTGGAGAGAATCACTCATGTAGTAACAACAAGATTTTGTCTTCATGGAGTATGAAACACATGTGGCCAGAGACGCATGGGACACATGGAGTCTGGGACGCATGGGGCCAGAGACGCATGGAGCCAGGGACGCATGGGACCAGAGACGCATGGGACACATTGAGTCTGGGACGCATGGGACCAGAGATGCATGGAACGCATGGAGTCTGGAATGCATGGGGCCAAAGACGTATGTTGTGTTGTACACGTGGCACTGCACATCCATCGAGAGTGAAGTTCTGTGCTGACGTGAGACTTCTTTCGTTTAGCGTGTCCACGTCTTTTAAGGACTTCAGAAAATCCTCTTTGTCAGGATTCTGTGTCAGAGACAATCATGTTACTAGGATGTCGTACCAGGTCCATCTGCGGCCAAAGCTGCTTCGACTGTTTGGGACACATAGATGTCACCTTATTGGACCGAAGGGTGATTTTGCGGCCCAACCTCTTCTAAGCTTTACTTTGGGGCACATGGTTGTTGGACGCATGGATGCATATTTTTTATGTTTCTACACTACTCTGCCTAACTGTCGGACTTCACGTGCCCTACTTGCCTTCTTTGTATATATTGATCAGATCCACTTTTTGTTTCTTAAATTTTCTTCTTGGCCCAACGACTCTTCCATAAGACGATCATTTACCGTCCAGTCAACTCCATCTCTCTATCGATGTCGAATCCAGTCGCACTTGACGCGCGAACTGTCGCTGCAGAAAACCTTCGAACTTGTCGGAGCGCACGGAAGGCCGAGGAAACAAAATTGTTCTGCTATTAGAGAAATAAGGAGCCTAATTAGTCTTCTGGTATTTATTTCGGATATTGGTACGTCCCTCAAACACAAACGTTCTATATATATATTTATATAATGTAGAGAGGGGTGGAGAATGAAAGTACGTAGCATTTTCACATATATGAAGTTCAAAAATGCTATTTGTCTTTCAAAAATTTAGGTGATAGTATCTCGCATTATATAGCATATGACATAGATGTTGACATGACAGCTGACACGGCAAAATTTAACATTAAAATTAATATTAATATTAAATTAATATTAATATTAACTCTAACTTTAACATTAATATTAATATTAATATTAACATTAAAATTAATATTAATATTAACATTAACATTAACATTAAAAAAATTTGGATGATTATTTTTTTTGTTTAAAATTTACCATATTAGCTGTCATGTCAGATGCCACATAATGTAAGATGGCATCACCCATTTTTTTGAAAAACAAATAGCGTAATTGTATGAAGTTGCCTCTCTATGTCCCGTCTCTATGGCTTATAGCTTTTATAAGTAAGTAAATGTTACTACATTTACTTATAGAAACCCCTCTTCTTTACCGTACTAAAATATATGCAAGAATGGATGCAACCCACAACCAAAATGAGTTTGGTTACATAGAACATATTTTATGTATCTTGTTACGTCTTACAGATGACCTCGACTGAAGTTGTCAGCTTCATGATTATCATCTTTATATATCACATATGTGCTACCAAGGAACAGTTTAATAAACACTGTTTTGTTTTTATGGATATGCGTTATAATTGGTTCAAGATATGATACGCCTCTCTGGTCAGTTATAGAGGCCACAAAGTTTTACCTCTGTTGGCCATGACAATTCAATTGAGTTACAAAGAATTAGTATAATGATAGTTTAAAAGAAATCTTTGAATAAATACTTTTCATTGTGACTAACATCTGCCAACTACATTGGAAAATGACAATATTTGGAGGATGATATGTACATATTGCCTGGAAAATCTAATCTATCCAACCAAACAAATTAGTAGACAGTAGTCGTTACTACAGTTTCCACTTCCTGGAAGGCCCCTCATAAAATTAGGGATACCGACAAAGCTAAGTTTCTAATAGCTCAAATAGATTATTTGCTATACCAATGATTGGGAGAGTTTCAAAGTAGAATGAATCGGAGAAACCTTCCGACAAGAAAGAGCGGTCATTTAGTATATTATTTGATCTTGTCTTCGGAATCGAAACTGAACAATTGATAAAAGCTTTCAATTCAAACAAATAAGCGTAGCGAGTAAGATAAAAAAAAAACAAGTCTACCATTTCTCAACATTTGACGAGAGCTGAGAATTGTCGAATGGAGACAAAACAAGGAAAAACCGCACAAGAACACATTATCATTCCAATTCTGGAAGGGACGATGGACTTACACTGAGAGTGCATTTGTCCATGAGGACTCCTCTCCTTGGTTCGGTGCATGATGATGAAACAATCGATGACCCAAACCTGCTACCCAACCCCTTCGCACAGTAAAGCTTCTTCTCCATTCTATATCCATCATTTTTGTATTATATTTCGTATTGATTGTTGATTTATCGAGTCTGTTCTTGGATTATTTCGAAACATAATATTTGGGACTAGTTGTTGATTTCTACATTTTGTTCAAATTATTTACTAATTTTAGGGTTAATTTTATAGATTCTTCTCCTTTCGGATATCACCTATTTTTCACTATTAGGTTTTCTTAACAAACTACTTTAACAAGCATCATCAGGAAGGATTATTAGGAAGAAGGCTGGTTTTGGATTGTTATTTGCTTTTCAAATGTATAAAACTTTTGGCAGTAGTCATATTTAAAAAAAAATTAAAAATTGAACTAATTTTTCAATTTTTAGGGGTTTATTAGCGTTTACATCCTTGAATACCAACTTAAAGTTTAAATCTGACATGTCCATTAGAAAGTTTGAATCCATTATTTTTATTTTTAGTTAAAATTTTTTTCTTTCCAACATGTATTAGTTGTTGTACTTGTACTCATATTAGAGGTATAATAAAAAAAGATTTTTTTTTTCAAGATTTAAACTTTTTAATTGAATATGTCAAGACTTAAATTTAAGCAGTGATAAAATCCAGGGTCTAAGCCCTTTGTTGACAAACTACCATTATCAACCATTATGAAACAATTTTTTTAGAAAATAAAAAATAAAAAGGGCTAATTAGTGTATAGAACCTAGATTTTATCCTTTTTTTTCGTACATAATATTATATTTTGATTAAATTACTCAAAGAGAAATAAATTTTAACAAATTACACGAAGAGAAAAAAAAAGTCCTTACTAAAGACGTTTTGTTCTCCTGTCACAAAAATAAATAAATTATCGAAAACGTCCTTAGTAAGGACATATTTTTTTTCTTTTTTTTATAAATTTTTATCTACTCGTGTAATAACAAAGTAGAAAAAATATAAAAAAATAAAAAAAAATGTCCATAGCAAGAACGTTTTTAATATTTTTAAAAAATAAAAATAAAGAAAAAGTTAGTAAAAACGTACCTGATAGGGGAGTTTTTCTTTAATTTTTATGGAAAAGGGTGTTTTCAAGATTTTTTTTAAAATAATAAAATGAAAATGCAACATTTTTAACTTATGTATTTATTTAAAAAATTATAACTAGTGAAACACTCATAGTAGGAACGTTTTCAATTAATTTGATACTAATACATATATGTTAAAATTTTATTAAACTAAAAGAAAAAAAAGTTTTGATACTAATACATATATGTTAAAATTTTGAGACAAAAGTGGCTGCTCAAATAGTGGTGAGAGTACCACTTGTCCCCATGAAGGCCTAACTCGAATCCTAGCATTTTTTTTTCTTTTTTGCCTCAAAATTAAAAATAATAGTAATAAAAAAGTATTTTAAGTCAGTGGGGGAAAAAAAAAACTTTTGGACGTTCTTGTAGCCATTTGGGTGTGTCACTTTTAAAAAAATTTATTAATTTTTTTTATGGAAAAATGGAAACACGCTCGGTAAGAATGTTTTTTTTAATTAATTATTTTATTTTTTTCTATATTTGACGTGGTCAGAATAAAAAAAAATTAAAAAAGAAAAGAAAAAAATGATCGGATAAAGACGTTTTCAATTTGTTTCTTTATTTTAATACGAAAAGAATCAAAATGTGAACATTTTTTTGCTCCCTCCTAGTAATTTTTTAAAACTTATTTTTCTGTAGTAATTTAGCGAAAATATAATGATTTGTACAAAAAAATTCGAAATTTTATACCAACTTTTTTTATTTTTGTCTAATATCCTCCCTCACATGCATGATAATACAACTTTTTTATATAGTCTAGGAAGGATATAATAGGAAAAAAAAAGACCAGAAATAAAAAATTTAAGTATAAATTTTCAATGTGAGGACTTGAATTCTGAACTACTATAAAATCTAGGGGCAAAATTGATAATTAGCCAAAATAAAAAATTGAAGCTGTCATGATAAGCAAGAATTCCTGGTGCTTTTCAATAAGCAGGCATCTTTCGTTATCAGCAGAGCCAAACGTGCTTAGCTTTTGTTTCTCAGACAAGTTTCCACGGCGGGAGCAAACAAACATCATCGGATCTCTCTCTTTCTCTCCCCTCACCGCTGTTGCTGGTACCTCTCTCTTAGAGTTTTCTATGTATGTTAATTGTTTATGTATAAAAAAAACCCTAATCCTGGTTAGGAATTAAAACGCATTTGAGGAATCATAAGAAAATTAAATTTTGGGGATTTGTTATTTTCCTAATTCTCTATTGAATCTGGAACCATTTGTCGATTGATTCCGCAAAACTGCTGCTTTGGTTTCTCGCCCGATTTGTTGGTTTCGTTCAATTTAGTTGTTTGTGGCCCGTGTCGTTCCGGTTCCGAACACGTAGTGGACACAATACAGACACATTTCCAATCTTGAGTTGGATTTTAATTCAGGGACAATGTTTCAAATTGAAGGGACACTAAATTGACCAACGGCGATACATTTCACTTGTTCAAGAACATTACCATGCAATATAATTTCTCAACGATCAACAAACAACAAGTCAGAGTAAACCGAAAAGTATTCACATTCATGAGCAACTACGGGATCTAGAAAATTGTTGTAGATTGGAGGTCGATGAATACATGGAACATTTTCCTTCTTTATTTTGCCGAAGCCCCCAACCTTTCTCTTTCCTTTGCCATGTTATAACTAATCACTTCCTTCTTGATTTTATATTTTTTGGCTCCCGAGGGAGTTAGTCATACAGAGGAAAATTTTCCCCATCCATAGTCTACCATTATTTTTGACAAGATGTCCAGCGTGGTTGGCATAGTCATAAACTCATAGTTAAAACAATTGATCTTATCCTCTTGAGGTGACGGAGATCTTGTTTCGCCTCACTAAGAATTCTGTGCCGCAAATCCATAGGATTTGCAGCAACTTGGTTACTGACATCTACACTGATTTGGAGGTAAACAAGGTTTGTGATCACAAGGAAGAAGCAAGATCCCCAAAATGAGTATAGCACCTTATTAGCAGTTCTGTGGCCCCGTGGAATATTCTGATGTATGGCATCATTATAGCAAATTATCTTTCTCCATTAGTCAAATATATTCATAGCTTAAAACAAGGTTCAAAATTTCGCATAATGGTCCTATACAGGACTGGAGATTTTCACAAGGTAGTCAAAGACACAAGACGCAATCGAGATACAAAGTGTCAATATCGTCCGAGCACAAGGCGTACTTAAAGCGCGCGTCCGAACGATCCGAGACGCAAATATATATATATATATATATATATATATATATATATATATGTGTGTGTGTGTGTGTGTGTGTGTGTGTGTGTGTGAGAGAGAGAGAGAGAGAGAGGGATGAGACCTTTATATATATATATATATATATATATATATATATATATATATATGTGTGTGTGTGTGTGTGTGTGTGTGAGAGAGAGAGAGAGAGAGAGAGAGAGAGAGGGATGAGACCTTTATATATATATATATATATATATATATATATATATATATGTGTGTGTGTGTGTGTGTGCGCGCGCGCGCGCGCGCGTATCCTTTGAATTGAAGTTTTAAGATATTTTTCAAGTGCTTTGTAAGAATAATTCAAATTAATAGTAGTTTCATTTCATCAAAAAATGTAAATGATATTAAAAAACAGTAAAAAAATAAACATTATATAAAACAGTAAAAATGTAAATAAAAAACAGTATAAAAAAATATTATAAAAAATAGTATAAGAAAACAGAAAGAAAAAAAAGAAAAAATAGTATATATATATATAATATTATACAAAACAGTATATAAAATAGAAAAAGAAAGAAACAGAGAGTATAAAAATAATATCATACAAAACAGTATAAGAAAACAGAAAAAAATGAGAGTATAAAAATAACATGGCTAAATTACAACTTAATACCCTCAATTATTTCAAATGTTCAACTTAATACCCTCAACTTTAATAGTTACTAACTTAATACCCTCTCTCAGTTAATATTTTCGACTTCGTACCCTCCGTCACCCTAACGTTAGGGTTAAAAAATAATAATTCCTAAACTACCCTCCCCCCACCCCCCAAAAAACCTACCGCTGTCACCCCCACTTCCCCACCCGCCTCGAACCACCACCCTACCTCGCCGTGAGCAACCCCCCTACCCCGTCGCGCGCCACCCCCTCCCCCGTCATGAGCCACCCCCGCGCATGCCTCCGCCGCAAGCCACCCCACGCCGTGCGTCGCCTCCCTCCTCCACCGCAAGCCACCCCCGCCCCCGCCACGAGCCAAAGGATGGCCCACGCTAACGGTTTTTTCCACGCTATCTCGTCAGCACGGGCGATCCGTGAATCCCGCCTCCCGCGCGTTCACAGCGCGCCACCCCCTCCCCCGTCGTGCTTCCCCCGTGCGCGTCCTGCCGGCGACCGCTGCTGCTCGCGGCTGTGCGCACCCCCCACCCTCTGGCTGCCGGTGACGGAGAAAGAGGGGGGGGGGAGGGGAGAGGGGTTGTCAGAGAGAGAGTGGGTTGGGAAGGATATTTTTGTTATTCTCTAGTTCGGTTAACACTGTTAGGAGGGAGGGTATTAAGTTTATGCCTATCAAAGTTGAGGGTATCAAGTTGTAATTTAGCCAAATAACATTATACAAAATAGTATAAAAAATTAGAAAAAAAGAAAAAGAAAAAAAAAGAGTATACAAAACAAAATATTAAAGAAATAGTAAAATTCTGAATATTCTCCAGGTGCGCATAGACACGCCTTAACCATCACGTGCCTCAGGAAAAGACGCATTTTACGAAACGCGTTTCGTCTTTACTACAATGAGGCGATGTCCCTCCGCCTAGGAGCAAGGCGCGTCTGGGACGCACCTTTGACTACACTGACTTTTTATACCGCATACTGTACAAGCCATACTGCTCGAACATTATAATTTTATTATATATATATATATATATATATTTGAAAAAGATGAAAAATTTATTCAAAATGTTTAAAGAATACAACCATGTATACATCCTCCTATCCGATGAATCTCGCTATAACAAAGACACTAAGGCATGTCCCCTCTTGCAAATTAATATCATCCTCAATACTACACAAGACTCCAGGTGAGAAACTAGTCGTTGACGCCAATGTGCCATACAGTACAGGAGAGTCTGAGTCTGGCCTCTGTGTACCACGCCCCACCCTTGTATCTTGCTTGAACTGAATATCTCCTGAACCACACTATGTAAAGTATTCACATGGCCAACAGATAAACCAAGTTTCCGCTGCTGAAAGCCCCAAATCTCAGTGCTAAAAGTGCATTGAAACATAAGATGATCCGCCGTCTCCAATAGTTCGCCCCCCTATCCATATCAGTTGGCATCTGCTGAAAATCATGGGAGAGGAGCTGCCCCACTTTCCTAGCTAGCAAATTCCATTGCCCATTAGTAACACTTCAACTCCTGCTGCCAACCCAAGAGTTCAATCGTCGAACGACCATTGCAAATGGCTCACGTCAAGTATGGTTTGATACGAGTACGCAACCTCAAAATATTTTTGAACACCATCGAGTAGTTATTGTTAGTCCCGAGGTTTAATCAAAGATAGTAGAATTTAAGTTGAAGTCGAGATCAGGAGTTCACACAAGAGTTTCCTTCCTGATATCTCTCGATCCAACAATAAATTATACATAGGATCTGATTACAACCTGAAACAAGATAACAAAAGAATCAGAGAAAACTATCTTCTCGTTCTTTCTTGCAATCGCAGTTGCAAACGGACATAACAGAGTTTACAACTTGCAAAAGAGAAGAGGAAGAAGAAGAATAAACTCTGGTTGCTGGGGTGATGAATATCATCGTTGCTCAAAGCAAGATTCGTCCCCTTTTTTTCACGTATAATTTCTGGAACGTTCGCTGTCACCTCCTTGCTTGGACTCGCACGAACTTCCTGGACGGCAATGGCGGATGCTGGCACTCTCTTCGTCTCCTTTTTTTCGAAGTAAGTGCTCAATGTAGACACGAAGAGAGTATTTATAGCGGAGCCTGGCCGCCCATTAGTTACAAAAAGATTGGAATGAATTTAATTCATATCCCACAAGATTGGAATGAATTAAATTTAAATTCCATATGATTGATTTGAATTAAATTTAAATCTCACATGAATAAATGTAAATCCTATATGATTGGAATGAATTAAATTCAAATCACACATGATTTATTTAAATCCTACATGATTGGAATAAATTAAATTCAAATTCCACAAATATCAGATTTAAATTAATGACTCAGTCTTTCCATAACTGATTAAATCTATCTGATAGCAGCGGACCTGCATGCAACAACTCATGCGGTCGCTCATGCGGCCGCTCGCGCATAATCGAGCGCATCAAATACGCACAAGCGTAATGCGCCGATGCTGACGTGCTAAGTGCGCCAACAAAGCGCCACTTTGCGCCCTTGAGCCCGAGTCCGAGTCGCTAAGCCCCTTTGGGGCTTAGTTCCTATGGAATAAATTATAAGAGAATAACAAAAAGCATAAAAACTTTCATTAAGGAGTTAATCCTTCTTCATCCTAATAAAATACCCCCATATGGCACCCATGTGCCTCATCACACCCCATGTGCACTCCTCAACACAAGCAAAGCATTATATTGAGATACCCACTTGGTGGTGTAGCCAATGTGAGACTATCTTATATAATTCAAAGGCAAAAACACCAACAATTTCCCACATATCACAATATATGGGTTAATATATGGGTTGAGCCTTCCTTACAGTGACTGCCCATCATGCATTAGGATAGGTGTCGCTTCGACTTGAATCTTCTTGCATGGGTCAAAATAACAGTATGATACAAGAATGGACTAAGCCTTAAATTCTGCACCATAGTTATAATTCTTTCCACTCACATAATGACATCAACTGTGCTTCCGGTTGCACATTGAAGGCCATGTGCATGCCTGGTTTTGGTGTATGTATTTTGGTTGTCTATAAGTTTTTCTTCAAGAGACGACCAGTATCTCTTTCCATACACTATAGGTGAGTTCTTAAAGAGTCCTTGACATGAAGCATTGCGCTTCCTTGCAGTGCTACGCCGCCATGACATGTTCTTCTCCGAGTTTCAATCCCTAATGTGGTGTCATCCACTGTAGCATGAGGTTCACTCCCTCTTTGTAGTGCTAAACTATCCAGAACGAAGCCTTACGCTTCCTTGCGGTGTTACGCCGCTGTGACATAGCTTTCCGCCGAGGATTTACATCTTTTACCTCTGTGGTGTCACACCGCTGTAATATGAGGTCATCGACCTCTTTGTAGTGCTGCCTACCACTCTTCATTCTACAACATTAGGCCCCATGCCTATCCGCGGTGATACGCTGATGTGACATGACTTAATGCCAAGGATTTACATATTTTATCTCTGTGGTGTCACACCACTGTTGCATGGGATACAAGTCCCTTGTAGTGCTGAAACTACGTACTTCCTGTAAAGCACACCGGATATTCACTAATGTCCGAGAACTCATTAAGGCGTCAAAGCCATCATTCCACAGGAAATTATTCTTCATAAAGAACAAAAAGTAGACAATAATGGTTCTGAGTTCGTAACCCCTCATTGTCTCAAAGGACTACCCACTGTTCCTGATATTCTTCCAGTCAATGGTCCTTCTTTGAACCAAAAGCTAGATGCCTAGTAGATTTCTCTTTGAACTAATAGCATAAAACTTTATGGTAGAATTACATAGACACAATATCAGAATATCTTCAAGCACATTTTGGTTGCTGTGTCCTCGACCAAGTGGAGCTTGAGACCCTTGGTGAACGGGTCTGCTAGGTTCTCCTGACTCCGAACATCAGTTACGGTAATGATTTCAGTCTTTATCAGATCATTCATTGTCCTGTGCCTCAACCGCACAGTCCTCTTCTTACCATTGAAGAGTTTATTTGATGCCACTACTGCAGTCGCCTGGTTGTCGCAGTATATCAGTACCACCAAAATCTGCATACCAACCAATGGAAGATCATACATGAGCTTCCCAAGCTACTCTACTTCATCCGCTGTAGTAGTCAGTGCATAAAATTCAGATTCCATCGAGGAATGAGAGAGCATAGTCTGCTTCTTCAACTTCCATGATATAGAAGCTCCACCAATAAAAAAGACGTATCCTCTTGTGGACCTTTCGCTCTCTACATTTGAGCACCATCTTGTATCACTGAAGCCTTCTACTACTGTCGGATACCCGCTGTAGTGCAGTGCATACTTCTGAGTCCTCCTGAGATATCTTATCACTCACTTCGCAGCCTTCCAGTGCTCCACACCTGGGTTGCTCGTGAATCGACTCAACATCCTCACAGCAAAAGCTATGTCAGGCCTTGTGGAAGTTGTTGCATACATCAAACTCCCAATGACGCTTGAATACTCCATATGCTTGACGCTTTCCCAAGGCACTACCAGAAAAAGTCAAATTAGCGACGACCAAAAACGTCGCTAAGTGACAAAAAAATGTCGCTAATCACGTTTAGCGACGTAATTAGCGACGTTTTACAGAAGTCGGTAATAATTACGTCGCTGAAAGGAAAAAATATCACTAAACGTCGCTATACCGACATTTTTTAGCGACTTAGACGTGTCGCTAACTTAGCGACGTTTAGCGACTCTGAGTCACTAATTAGCGACGTAATTAAATATCGCTAAACGTCGCTAATTAGCGACTTATATAACGACGTAACATCGACGTCTTTAATGACCTGGCAGTACTGCCATGTCAGCAATTTGCGACGTACAGCGACATATTTAGCGACGTCTTTAGCTACGGCTAATGACACGTCGCTAAGTAGCGACTTGTTTAGCGACTTATAAAAATGTCGCTAGACGTCGCTAAACGTCGCTAAATACGTCGCTAATTTTACAAAAAAAAAATAAATTGTTCCAAACTATTATTCCTGCAATTTATAAATTTTTAATTAAAAATAGACCCGGAACAACCCTCTGTTGAATTCTATGGGATCGTCGACCCCTTCGGTGGAACACTCAACACCGGATTAACCAGATTTAATATGAATAAAAGTATCACAGTCATACAATTAATACACACAAATATTATAGATAGACAATAAAAGTATCACAGTCATAAAAGTATCATAGTATCACAGTCACACAAAATGGGAATAAACAGCGTCACAAAATACATAATATATAAGTATCAGAGTATCACAGTAACACAAAATGCATAATATATAAGTATATGAAACATCACAGTATCAATCTCGAGGATATCCAAAACGGGACAGATACCAGTCCCTCAAATACTGCGCATAAACAGTAGGAGGCATCATTTCCTCCTTAACAGTAGGAGGCATCACTTCCTCCTTAACAGTAGGAGGTGTCGCTCTCTTGGGTGCGAATATAATTGATAACAGATATTACTTAAGACATATCCTTAATAATACGGAATGGAAGAATTAGATGACTCACAAAGAATTAGCTGTTTGTTGCAGTATAATAATGATACCATAATATCTATTGCTCAACATTTTGTCCTAACAATAAAAATACTATAAGATGTATCTAGTCAACCAACAGATACAAATCTATTGGTAGTGTTGATGATGGAGATGATAATACGAATGCTGATGAATATTTATCCCTTTCAGTTTTGAGAAAGGTGATTATGGACATTAATAAATCATCTGTATGTTTGTATTGTAAAATAATGTATTTAACATTAATCAATCATGTTTAAGAGATTCTAAAGATAATATTAATCCCAAATACATGTGGCACCTTAGGCTAGAATTTATTTGTGAAGATAAGATTAACAAGCAGGATGAAACCATTATTTTTCATTTCTGTTATATCCTACTAGTAAATTTTTTATCATAGGTAAAATACTCAAACTTCTTTTTCATTAAAAAAAAGAGGAGAAAGAGCCACTAGTTCATAGAACAATCGATATAGAGTAGAGAAACAAATCAGCAAGAGTGTTTGAATTAGATCAAAATAGTGAATACTTAAGCGATGAGTTTCTAAATCACCTTAAAGATAACGAGATTCTCTCTAAATTGACCACTCGAATTAGACCAATATACATATGCTACATATAAGTGAATATGACAACTAAACATATTTTAAAGATGTTGATCGTTCAATCAACCTAGACAATAATTTATAGCATGTGTTGCAATTTCTAATACTTAAAAATTAACATAGGAAAGTATTAAGAAATTGATATTGAACAGTAAAAATAGATAATGTTTGGTTTATGAATGTATAGGAATCAATCCTGATCAAAAACCCTAAACCTAACCCTAACCCTAACCCCTGATCAAAAACCCTAAACCTAACCCCTGATCAAAAACCCTAAACCTAACCCTAACCCTAACCCTAACTCCAGGTCAAAAAATCTAACCCTAACCCTAACCCGAAACCTAACCCTAACCCTAATCTGCGTCTGTGTGTATGTCTGCGTCTGTGTGTGTGTGTCGTGTGTGTCTGTCAGTGTCTGTGTGCGTGTGTCGTGTCTGTGTGCGTGTGTCGTGTCTGTCAAGTGTGTCTTGTGTCAGTGTCACATGAGAGAGAGAGAGAGAGAGATTACCTAGAGCTCGAGGAGGAGGAGGGGGATGCCGGAGTAGCCGCAGCCGTGGAGAGCCGGTCGCCGGAGAGGGGGGCGGGGGAAATCGAAAAGTTTCGAAATTTTTGATAGATGGGGAAAAGAAAACTGAGCCCTAATTAACCAAAATTTAGCGACGTTTAGCAACGTCAAATAACAACATCGCTAAAATAAAAATTAGCGACGTCAAAGACGTCGCAAATACGTTACTAAATATTTTTGATAGATACGTCGCTAATTACGACGCTAAACATCGCTAAATCAGATATATTAGCGACGTTTAGCGACCTTAATTGAACTTATAGTGACTAATCTTTTAAATTCTTAATAAAAGTCGTTAAACGTCGCTAAATGTCGCCATTTAGCGACGTCTAGCGAGGATTTTTATGGAGTCGCTAATTTAGCGACGTTTTTACAAGGAGTCGCTAAAATACGTCGCTAATCCCGCTTTTTCTAGTAGTGAGGATTTAGCTTCAGCTTCTTGTCATACATGTACGGAGTATCGATCCCTGGAAGATCCTGATATCCATATCGTGTGAGCATCTTCTCAATATAATGATACTGTGACAGCACCACTCCAGTGTCCGTCCGGATAATCTTTATCCCGAGGATAAGATCAGCTTCCCCCAAGTCCTTCATACTGAACTTGGATGAGAGAAACTTCTTTGTCTCAGTAACTCGTGCTAGATCCGTGCCTAGTGTAACCTCCGATTTCCAAATTTCCGAAATAATTAGATTTTTAATTTATTTTAAATACCAAGTTTATAAAATATTTTCTCCTTGAATTTTTGTATTTGATTTGGAACAATGTTTGATTTTAGAAGGTAATTTAAGATCTTTTATAAAAATCATTTTTCTAAATGTCAATTTATTATAAAATAACTAGATAAATAATGATGTAAATATAATACTATAGCTTCGAATATTTTTGGCTTGAAATCATAAAACTATTTGTTTAATAAATTATTGAAGGACTAGTTGTTCATAATAAAATTTTTTCATATCCATTTTTGGAATAGTAAATAAATGAATTTCATATTTTTAGGGTTTTCAAATATGGGTTGATTAGTAGCTAATATCATCAGCTAGCCTTGGAAGCCTTAAAAATATTTTCTTAAATTATAATATTTTCTATTAATTTTATAAGTTTACCGTCTCCCATTTACACCCTCATTTTTTTCCGCATGAAAAACTCATTTATGTAATCTTGGGCCATTCGTTATTTGGGCCAACCCTCACCCTTTATCCCACACCTTCTCTCCCTATTTAAGTCTCTCATCACCATTCCCAAGAAACCCTAGCTAGTCCTCACAATTTCCATAAGCCAACAACCATTAACATTTTTGTGTGCTCGTGTCTGTGTGTCCAGCATCACCGTGTCAGCCGTGTTGGCCTCGGGTCCGACCCCGGGTGTCCCACCGTATCCATTCATTTCCTGTGTCCAGATTTACAATATTACAAATTTTCGTGTCCGACACACCCGGACACATCCACATCCTCCACTGTACAACATCATCCCCGTGTCCGGCAGACCCGGACACGTCCCCCCACAGTCATCAACCGCCGTGTCCAGCCCCGGACACGACCCCGACAGAGGAAACCTAACCCTAACCTAACTTCGACGAGCGCCGGTGGCCGCCCCAGATCCGCCGAGCGCCGGTGACTGCGAGTCCTCCTCGTCGCCGTGGCCGACCAGACGCAGCCGCCTCGAAGCCGCCGTCTCCTCGAACCGAGAGTCGCCTCGAGCCGAGCGACGCCGCCGCCTCAGATCTGTCGAAGCCGCCGAGTTCGACAGCCACCGCGTCGAACCGAGCACCCGCCGTTGCTTCCGGACCACCGCCGCCGCCTCAGATCTGTCGAGCCGTGGCCGCCTCGAGCAGACCGCCGCCGCCCGAGACGAACGTCGACCGTCGACGCCCTGCCCGGCCCGGCCTCGCCGGGAAACCCCATTGTAAGCCTCTTCCTTCTTCCCTCTTTCTTCGATTCAGAAACGCTGAAATAGGTTTAGTACATATATTAGCTTAATGTTAAATTAGTTTAGTTGTATAATTATAATTAGTTTAGTCATAATTAGATTAATTAGTTAATTAAAAATCAGTTAGTAAATTCTTAATAAATTAGTTTAGTTAATTTATAATTAGTTTAATTAATGTATTAGTCTAGTAAATTCATATAATTAGTTAGTAAATAAATATAATTAGCTTAGTAAATTCATGTAATTAGTTTAGTAAATACAACATAATTAGTTTTATTATTTTAATGTATGAAATTAGTTATTTAGTATGCGTAAATTTAGTTATGTATTATATATAAGGATTTTTGATTATGTAAATTAGTATATATATATATCCGTATTTTGGCATAAATATATATATGTAGATTTATATTTTCGTATTGGTATATGTATGTATTTAAAATATGAATAGGTATATTATTTATTTTTATTAATAAAATTGTATAATTAAGTATGTATAATTAGTTGTATATGTATGTATATTGGGTATTTTTATATGGTATAAAATTAATTTGGCGAATTAATATTAGTATGTTTAAGAATGATGTTGACAATATGTATATGTATATTCTAAAATGTACTTTTGCACATATATGATATATACATATTTTGGTATATAAAATGTAATAGTATACGTATTATTTTGGGTATAAAAAAAATATATAATGTTTAGTATATGTATATATATTGTATATATATATGTACTTAATATATTTTCAAATATGTATAATTAGTATAAATGTATATATATATCTTGTACATACAATTAATGTATTGTATATGTATTTAATGTGATGTACTAGTATTAGTATATATTGTAATAATAACATTGACAATATACATATATATATTTTAAAATGTATTTTAGCATATGTATGAGTATACATATATAATGTTCAACTAGTATAAATCAAAAATGTATTTAAAAGATATATATTGTAAATACATTTAAATTGGTGGATGTATATATATTGTAAGTATTAATGATAATTAATAATATGTGTATTTATATACGTATCCCTACTAGATGACCCTAGTTGACTAGTGCCATACCTGGCAGAGCCCCTGAGTTCATGTATTTGTGATGTGTTAGTGTAGCACCTGATGCAAATGTTGTATTTGATATATTTTAGGACTGTTGGTTCCTCCAGACGATACTCTGGGACAGGACATTGGTTTTACCAGCTAAGGACCCAAGGCGAGTACATTCTCTGATTAGTTTCTAATTTATGATATCTCCTATGTTCACTGTATCTAGTGTAAATATCCATGTTCTTGACACGTTGATTACACGGATTGGTATACACGGATCTCGTCATGAGATGTTATTCCTTATTCATGGTGTAGCTTGCACAAGACTTGTTTCCTTGATATCTTGTGCATGTACAGACACTGAGACCCGGGGGGATTTGCTACCTCCCTAGGGAATCCCGTGCCATAGCGTACCATGGTTGGATCTACTATACCAGTCGGGGGTTTGAGGAGTACTTTAGTGTAGATATGTGATCATACCCAACTTTATATGCACCATAGCTCACCCCACATCTCACGTCGGGTGCGGCCTGACCATTTACATGCTCCATAGCTGTTACGTGTGATTAGCCTGACCTCTACATGCATCATAGCTAACCAACGGTTAGCCTGACTTTATATGAACCATAGCTAATCACATGTAACCAGCCTGATCAAGTTTCCAAGCCGATCACATGTTAAAACTAGTACTCACACACTTAGTCATAGGATTCTTGCTCGTTGACATATTGTTTCTCTTCCTGCATTTACTTACAGTATTTCCAGTATTTCTCTCATTGTACATTTCTCGTACCTATACATGCATCTGGTATATTTCCATCTAGAACTGCTACATAGTTTATATCATTAATAAAGAACTGCTATTTAGAGATGTACTTTGCTCCTTCCTGACTGAAAAATATTTTTCCAAACTGTGAACTTAGTGGACTTGGTTCCGACACTTGAGGATTGGATGTTACTGATTGCAGGTATGATTATTTTTGTTATTAGGCTTGTGTTGTATTCTTTATTCTTCAAATTCCTATCGTGCTGTAGTTGTGATTGAGTATGTTGTTAATATTTTTATAGTGTTATCCGAGTCTCCTTATGGAGTTGGATACTAGCGTGAGATTTTATAGATAGTACTTGACCTAGACAGCGTTCTACCGCCGATGCTGCGGCGTAGGCTGGACGTACCCACGCACTCGTGCCCCTAAATCGGGTGCGGGTCGTGACACGTTTTTAGTGGTGGCCCATGCAGGTCAGACTTCGCAAGTTGTGCGATGTCGTTGTAGTGTGACGTCTTCGTTGTACTACTGCGTGCCTGTTATAGGACATAGGACATAGGGTACTAGGATGAGAGAGGATACTCAATCACAAAATCTTGAGAGATTCCTGGGACGACCCCTTGAGAATCTTATTATAACTTCTAATTTTGAATCTTTCGTTTTGTTTCCGTCCGTCCTTACTCATTGATATTGAATTTGATTATTGTTGATCAATTATTAACATTTGAATCTTGGTATCATTGTTGAGTTTGATTCTTATTGACCAGTTGTTAAATTTAATTCTTGGTATCATTGTTGAATTGATTTCATATCGAGATAAATTTTACGGGCTAAAATTTACGGTATCATCTGATGACATATGTTGATAAGGACAGTGAGAAAGGTAAAACGTCTACTTTGGTTATGGACCCTAGAGTTTGTCGCAGCCATATTAGCTGTGGTGACGAGAACGTAGGAACCTGACTTGGATGTACATACTATAGTTATGAAACTTAGAGTCTTTCGCAGCCATACCGGTTGGCGTGGCGAAGATTCTAGATGACGTGATTATAGAGTTGCATACCTTAGTTACGGAACCTGTCGTTTATCGCATCTATGCTTACTGGCGTGGCGAGGATTCTGTGTGTCATGATTTCTGACGGACGTGTATGATTATCAGGTTGTATCTTAAATTGGTTCTTAAAGTATCATCTCAAGACTTATCTATTCATGTTATTCCAGGACTTTGTTCCATCGCTTCTTTTCTTTACTAGCAGTAAAGATACTTTCCGTCCTTGATCCAGTTCCTTTTTGAGCTTATTTTCTTTGAGGATTCCTTGTTAGTATGATAATTAGTTACTTACAATTTTGGTTTTGTCTTGTATTGGTATTGACTGAGTGTTGCTTGTGAGTTGTAAGTGTTTCCTAGTTGGACATGTGAGCAGTAGACTTTAATCTAGAGTTAACCATAGCATAATACCTTGTAATAATGGTTCTAGGATAAGTGTCATTATAGTACTATAAGTAGAAGGAGAGTATAGAGTATCAGTGATATTTCAAGAGTTAGTATCAGAGCCAACATACCCGTCCTGGATAATCATGATTATGCAATTGGATGATCTACGTGAACAATTAGGTATCAAGAAAATTGTGTTAAGAATTAATGGAGCATGATGTTCAATTTGATGATTGATATCGGAAGGGTTAAAGGTAAGGAAATATATACGCATAAAGTTAATGAGGTGTCATGAGTAGAGAAATATCGGAATAGGTAATGAAGATGGTGAAGCGTATCACGGATTAGTTTAATAGGCTTTAAAGGATTAAAGGAAATACATATACAACCATCGAGATGAGGAACCATATACTTGCCCATGAGAATAAGAAAAATGAGTGTTATAAAAGGTACAGCTAATCATGAGTTCTAATAAGTTTGAGGAGATGATACAATAATGAAGCTAGTGATATAATACCAAGAGTGCTAATGATTCTATATCGAGGATTAGTCGAGAATAACGTTAATAACAGTGAGCACTCTGCGTGATGATAATATGATGATATACCAGTTGACATAAATTGAAATCATGAAAGAAAATACAGGTGATGATAACTTTGATCATTGGAGGTAATAGTATAAGTGATTCAGGCAGTACAATTCTAGTACAAAATTATAGACACTAGATGCATTGAGTGCACCTTGAGTATCAGAGATCGAGAGCACTGATCTGTACCTTTGTGGAGTTATAAATTAAAAAGGTGGAAATAAAATTTTATTTTTATAATAATTGAGGAGTTGAGATTATGTCATTAAAATTTTGAGGATTTCAAATATTGATTCAATAAAAATGGTCAAGGCTACAAAGAATTTTAGAAGTGATTAAAATTTTATTCGATGTTGAGTATCTGACCTTGAGGAGGTATATGCATTTTATTTTAAAGTTGTTCGAGAAGTTAAACCTTGACGATTATTTGAGGATTTATTTTATGGTAGATGAGAGATATGAATATTATGAGTAGATAATATACATGTGTAAGGATCTGGTGATTTGAGCATGATGGAGATGGCACCGCAGACTGACTTGGGTGTCCATCTAAAATTGTATTGGAAAGAGCAGTATTTAGTATGGTGTTGCACTTGACGTATATTTGAGTGATAAGAACGACTAGTATGAACAAATGTAGTAGGAACGGGAACTGACAGAGGGCATGGTACTAAAGAGATAGAGGTATCAACTTGGATGCATTATTAAACCATGGATATATTAAAGATTCTTGGTATCAGAGTTAGGTATCAATAGGCAGGTGTATGCAATGAGGATGTAATCATGGATGTCTTGTGGACTAATGATTAGTTGATATGGGTACCAGTGTACAGGGATAGGAATTAGTTAGTGAATTTGCTAGAGTTAAGTGTTTGTTAGAGATGGGAGATACCGTAAGTAATATGTTAGCAGGTTCTTTTTCTAATGTTCCCGTCTCTTGATTGATTGATTTCCCTGAGTGCTGTAGTTCGTATTCATGATTTTCTTGTTAGGATATAACTAGTAGTACACCTTAACAGAGACTGAAATACCATGACAAAAGATACATGACCTATATATTTTCTTAAAATTGCATGACTGTAGGTAGAGTTTTCTTAAACCATGATCATTGGAGTTTTGACCATAGCAAAGATCTGTGACGAGGTTATGACTGACAAAAAGAGACAAGAGGATTAAATTTGTGGATGAGCATTAAATTAAATAAAGAATTTAGGGGTTGTTATAACGGAGTTGATGGATCATTGATTTTATGAAAATCGAGGTATGATTGAAATTCGAGGACAAACATTAACTTAAAGGGAGAATTAAGAAATTCACAGAGCCAAAAATTTGAGGATTTATTAATTTTAAGGAGGTCTTGATATGATTGAATTGATTATTAAAAATTTGAGAAATTTGAGAGATTATCGTTTTTTTCTAATTGATTGCGAGATAGAAATTTTATAGTTTATATTATGAATGTTGCATTGAAGATTCTGAAAGTATCGCATCGTTGAGTATTGAGAAAAAAAGAAAATCAGGAGATAAATCGTTAATGGAATAGTTTCAAATTAAATTCTCGGGAGGAGGATGTATAATTGAATAAGCATCAATTGAATTTGGGTTAGAGGAGTAAGATGAATGATGGATTAGTGTTTAAAATTTAAATTTGGGATACAGATTTTTAAGTTTTATAAATATGCAATGATTGGATTTCAATTGGAGGATTGGATATTAAATCCTTGAGTATTTAGATGCGAACTTAAATTTTGGAGGAGATTATGAAAAAAAAAAATTTGAATTTGATTTTAAAACTTGAAGATTTTTCGGAATATGATGTTAAAATTTTTGAAAGGTTGGGAAATAACAACATGGAATTACTTCAGGATTATTTGGTTTGAAGTTTAAATTTTGATAGAAATAATATGATGAGTAAAGGCAATTATTGAGGATCTTAAATTTCGAGGACGAAATTTTTCTAAGGTGGGTAGACTTGTAACCTCCGATTTCCAAATTTCCGAAATAATTAGATTTTTAATTTATTTTAAATACCAAGTTTATAAAATATTTTCTCCTTGAATTTTTGTATTTGATTTGGAACAATGTTTGATTTTAGAAGGTAATTTAAGATCTTTTATAAAAATCATTTTTCTAAATGTCAATTTATTATAAAATAACTAGATAAATAATGATGTAAATATAATACTATAGCTTCGAATATTTTTGGCTTGAAATCATGAAACTATTTGTTTAATAAATTATTGAAGGACTAGTTGTTCATAATAAAATTTTTTCATATCCATTTTTGGAATAGTAAATAAATGAATTTCATATTTTTAGGGTTTTCAAATATGGGTTGATTAGTAGCTAATATCATCAGCTAGCCTTGGAAGCCTTAAAAATATTTTCTTAAATTATAATATTTTCTATTAATTTTATAAGTTTACCGTCTCCCATTTACACCCTCATTTTTTCCCGCATGAAAAACTCATTTATGTAATCTTGGGCCATTCGTTATTTGGGCCAACCCTCACCCTTTATCCCACACCTTCTCTCCCTATTTAAGTCTCTCATCACCATTCCCAAGAAACCCTAGCTAGCCCTCACAATTCCCACAAGCCAACAACCATCAACATTTTTGTGTGCTCGTGTCCGTGTGTCCAGCATCACCGTGTCAGCCGTGTTGGCCTCGGGTCCGACCCCGGGTGTCCCACCGTATCCATTCATTTCCTGTGTCCAGATTTACAATATTACAAATTTTCATGTCCGACACACCCGGACACATCCACATCCTCCACTGTACAACATCATCCCCGTGTCCGGCAGACCCGGACACGTCCCCCCACAGTCATCAACCGCCGTGTCCAGCCCCGGACACGACCCCGACAGAGGAAACCTAACCCTAACCTAACTTCGACGAGCGCCGGTGGCCGCCCCAGATCCGCCGAGCGCCGGTGACTGCGAGTCCTCCTCGTCGCCGTGGCCGACCAGACGCAGTCGCCTCGAAGCCGCCGCCTCCTCGAACCGAGCACCGCCTCGAGCCGAGCGACGCCGCCGCCTCAGATCTGTCAAAGCCGCCGAGTTCGACAGCCGCCGCGTCGAACCGAGCACCCGCCGTCGCTTCATGACCACTGCCGCCACCTCAGATCTGTCGAGCCGTGGCCGCCTCGAGCAGACCGCCGCCGCCCGAGACGAACGTCGACCGCCGACGCCCTGCCCGGCCCGGCCTCGCCGGGAAACCCCATTGTAAGCCTCTTCCTTCTTCCCTCTTTCTTCGATTCAGAAACGCTGAAATAGGTTTAGTACATATATTAGCTTAATGTTAAATTAGTTTAGTTGTATAATTATAATTAGTTTAGTCATAATTAGATTAATTAGTTAATTAAAAATCAGTTAGTAAATTCTTAATAAATTAGTTTAGTTAATTTATAATTAGTTTAATTAATGTATTAGTCTAGTAAATTCATATAATTAGTTAGTAAATAAATATAATTAGCTTAGTAAATTCATGTAATTAGTTTAGTAAATACAACATAATTAGTTTTATTGTTTTAATGTATGAAATTAGTTATTTAGTATGCGTAAATTTAGTTATGTATTATATATAAGGATTTTTGATTATGTAAATTAGTATATATATATATCCGTATTTTGGCATAAATATATATATGTAGATTTATATTTTCGTATTGGTATATGTATGTATTTAAAATATGAATAGGTATATTATTTATTTTTATTAATAAAATTGTATAATTAAGTATGTATAATTAGTTGTATATGTATGTATATTGGATATTTTTATATGGTATAAAATTAATTTGGCGAATTAATATTAGTATGTTTAAGAATGATGTTGATAATATGTATATGTATATTCTAAAATGTACTTTTGCACATATATGATATATACATATTTTGGTATATAAAATGTAATAGTATACGTATTATTTTGGGTATAAAAAAAATATATAATGTTTAGTATATGTATATATATTGTATATATATATGTACTTAATATATTTTCAAATATGTATAATTAGTATAAATGTATATATATATCTTGTACATACAATTAATGTATTGTATATGTATTTAATGTGATGTACTAGTATTAGTATATATTGTAATAATAACATTGACAATATACATATATATATTTTAAAATATATTTTAGCATATGTATGAGTATACATATATAATGTTCAACTAGTATAAATCAAAAATGTATTTAAAAGATATATATTGTAAATATATTTAAATTGGTGCATGTATATATATTGTAAGTATTAATGATAATTAATAATATGTGTATTTATATACGTATCCCTACTAGATGATCCTAGTTGACTAGTGCCATACCTGGCAGAGCCCCTGAGTTCATGTATTTGTGATGTGTTAGTGTAGCACCTGATGCAAATGTTGTATTTGATATATTTTAGGACTGTTGGTTCCTCCAGACGATACTCTGGGACAGGACATTGGTTTTACCAGCTAAGGACCCAAGGCGAGTACATTCTCTGATTAGTTTCTAATTTATGATATCTCCTATGTTCACTGTATCTAGTGTAAATATCCATGTTCTTGACACGTTGATTACACGGATTGGTATACACGGATCTCGTCATGAGATGTTATTCCTTATTCATGGTGTAGCTTGCACAAGACTTGTTTCCTTGATATCTTGTGCATGTACAGACACTGAGACCCGGGGGGATTTGCTACCTCCCTAGGGAATCCCGTGCCATAGCGTACCATGGTTGGATCTACTATACCAGTCGGGGGTTTGGGGAGTACTTAGTGTAGATATGTGATCATACCCAACTTTATATGCACCATAGCTCACCCCACATCTCACGTCGGGTGCGGCCTGACCATTTACATGCTCCATAGCTGTTACGTGTGATTAGCCTGACCTCTACATGCATCATAGCTAACCAACGGTTAGCCTGACTTTATATGAACCATAGCTAATCACATGTAACCAGCCTGATCAAGTTCCCAAGCCGATCACATGTTAAAACTAGTACTCCCACACTTAGTCATAGGATTCTTGCTCGTTGACATATTGTTTCTCTTCCTGCATTTACTTACAGTATTTCCAGTATTTCTCTCATTGTACATTTCTCGTACCTATACATGCATCTGGTATATTTCCATCTAGAACTGCTACATAGTTTATATCATTAATAAAGAACTGCTATTTAGATATGTACTTTGCTCCTTCCTGACTGGAAAATATTTTTCCATACTGTGAACTTAGTGGACTTGGTTCCGACACTTGAGGATTGGATGTTACTGATTGCAGGTATGATTATTTTTGTTATTAGGCTTGTGTTGTATTCTTTATTCTTCAAATTCCTATCGTGCTGTAGTTGTGATTGAGTATGTTGTTAATATTTTTATAGTGTTATCCGAGTCTCCTTATGGAGTTGGATACTAGCGTGAGATTTTATAGATAGTACTTGACCTAGACAGCGTTCTACCGCCGATGCTGCGGCGTAGGCTGGACGTACCCACGCACTCGTGCCCCTAAACCGGGTGCGGGTCGTGACACCTAGGATCAGCATGTCGTCTACGTAAAGATAAACGATGACCCCTCTTCCGTCAGCGAACTTTGTGTAAACACACTTGTCCATCTCACTGACCTTGTAGCCGTTTGATTTTATGACTTTATCAAACTTTTCATGCCACATCTTGGGAGCTTGCTTCAGACCATATAAGGATTTTACCAACACGCAAACTTTGTCTTCAAGCCCTTTGACGACAAATCCTTTTGGTTGTTGCATGTAAATCTCTTCGGTCAACTCTCTATTCAGGAATGCTGTTTTGACATCCATCTGATGAATAACTAGCTTGTGAATTACACTCAGAGCAATCAACATCTTGATGGTCGTCATCCGCGCTACTGGAGCATATATGTCGAAATAGTCGATCTCCTGCTTCTGAGAAAACCCTTTGGCAACTAACCTTGCCTTGAACTTGTCAACAGTTCCATCGGCCTTCATCTTCCTTTTGAAGATTCACTTGCATCCGATTGGTTTAGCTCCTTTCGGCATATCGACAAACATCCAAGTGTTGTTGGAGGTTATTGAGTTATACTCATCATTGATAGCCTTCCTCCAGAAGACAGCATCTCTGGTCTTCATCGCCTCATCATAGGTAAGTGGATTTGTTTCCACATGATAAGTGACAAAATCTTCTCCGAAGTCCTTATGTCTCTTCATCCGCTTAGTTCTCGGTTTTGCAAGTTCTGGTTCGAACATTGTCTCTGGAATGACAAATTCTTCATGTACTACATCTTCTTTGGAAGCTTCAGCCTCCTGTGCACCCACACTATTCTCCGAAATATCCGCGATAATAATGTTCTTGTGCCTTGCAAATTTATCTTCAAAGAATTTTGCGTCGCAAGATTCAATGATATGATTTGATTCTATATCAAGAAACCTTCGAGCATCACTCTTCTCAGCATAACCTAAGAAGATGGTCTTTGTTGTCCTCGTACCCAGTTTCTGAATCTTCAAGTCCGAAAGCTTCACATGCCAGACACCCCCATACTCGAATGACATTCAAGCTGGGTCTAACTTTAAACCAGAGTTCATGAGGAGTGACAACAGATGCTGAGTATAGTGCTCTGTTCAGGATGAACGTAGCCGTCAATGCAGTTTCTCCCCAGAAGTAATTTGGAAGACCAGCAGTTAACATAATTGAGTTCATCTTTTCTGTCAATGTCATGTTCTTCCTCTCAGCTACTCCATTTGATTGAGAAGAATACAGAGCAGTCGTCTCATTGATAATTATATGTTCTTTGCAGAACAATGCGAATTCAATAGACCTATACTCTCCGCCTCGATCACTTCTAAGCCTCTTAAGTTGTTGCCCTGTCTGACGTTCAGCTTCAGCCCTGAACTCCTTGAACTTCTCGAATGCTTCATCCTTTGACTTGAGCAGATAGACGAACGGATACTTCGAGTAGTCAACAATGAATGTAATAAAATACTTCATCTTGGTCTTTGTGGAGAACTGTTTGAAATCACAGATATCTTAGTGCACAAACTCCAGAAGATCTGTGCTTTGGTTAACCCGCTTGAACGACTTTCTGGTGATCTTTGTCTGTGCACAGACATCACACTTCTCTACCTCTTTACCCCCATATTTGGAGATAAGCCCAAGACTAGATGTAAACACACTGATTTTTTAGAATTAAATTTTAGAATTTTAATTATTGGTAATTATGAATTACTGATTTAAGGGAAAATTTTCTATAAATTTTAGCCATTTATAATATATAGTATTAATAAATTTATAATTATGTGTATTTAATTCATTATTAATATAGTACAGAAAATATATTTTTGGTGTAAAGCTATTAATAGAGTATTTTAGAATTTTTCAGGAATTTATTGAAGTCCAAAACTATTTTTAGATGGCCATATATATATATATATATATATATATATATATATATATATATATATATATATATATATATATATATATATATTTAAACCAACCCAAACCAAAACAAACCAAACCAAACTAAACCTAGACCCGTACCCACTAACCCGCCCAATAACCCTTCAGCAACAGTAAAAGAACCCCCCCCCCCCCCCCCCGCGCGACGACTCGATTCCCCTTCTCTGTAACCTCCCCGAACCCCTACTCTTCAGCTCCTTATAACTCCCTCACTGTCACCTTATATAAACCCTAGTCTAGCCGACCACCACCACCATTATCTCCTCTACCACCCCGACCAACCTCGGCCGTCGATGACCGCTGGACAGTCGTTGTCGCACGCCGCAAGATGCCTCCGCACAGCTGCCAGAATCCCAAGTACAGCACACGGCGAGGTACACTACTTCTAGCCCCTGTCTCTCTCTGCACAGTCAACTAAATATTGACTCGTCGAATCCTATGTGAAGACCATATGACCCACTTGAACCTTGTATAATTAGTTCGGTGTATCGTGTCCTGTGTTGGTCATAATTCGCGACGCAAAACAGAAAAAATGACCCAGTTTGTAGTTCAGAAACGGTTTTAATCACCCATGTTCATGGCTAATTTTCTTTCAATCTAGTTTATATTTTTAAATTCTACTCAAATAGTAATTTAGACAACATAACCGAGATTTAATTTCTTTAATTAGTTTATTTTAATTTGTAGTATGCTGTATTTTAATTCATGTTGAAATTTGTCAAAAACTTGGTTTCTTAAACCCAAATTTTCCTGAAACGTGGTGCGTCCCTCTAAACGAGGCAACTTCGTCGTGTGCGAATTGCACTGAAAGGCGCATATCGTCAACGGAGATATGTGAGATTTTGCGAAAGTTGATTTGGATGTGCGTGCACACCGGAATCAATGCGTATACGTCGAAAAGTTTCGTATCGGCATGTTCTGACACTCATCATAATTTTGTGTGTGCTTGTTGTTTTGTAACAAAACTTATGCCATCGGATTCGCAGTGTTACGCTGGTCCTGTGACCCAAGTTTGGTTCGATTCTGAGAACGTTGACGAAACACCGTTTCGTGGGCCCCACGATTCCACTTGACGGACGATTTCGTGACCGACTAATTGAAATCCAATTTTGGACGTTCCATTGGATTCGTTTTATCGTTCTGGACTCGTAGAACTAAGTTTGATAAATTTCGAGAACTTTGTCTCTCGCACATATTTTTGGGGCGAAGTGGGCCACATGTGGACCCCGCTTTCACTAGAAACTATCAATTCTGTCCATGTGTCCAAATTGGACTTATGGGTAGTCAATCCTAGCTATTTTAAGTTTTCTGAGAGCAATAATAATGTTTGTTTTAGCACCCGGAGGTGTACCTGGAGATTTTACTTATATCGGAGCAACTAACGGAGCTCAGAACACAGGCAAGTGTACCTCGCCAATTTGCAGTAGATCATTTGATATTATTTCTTTGTGTTCTTTCTATATATATATATTATGTGATGTACCTTTTCAACCTAGGACCGTGAGACGTTGCTTAGCGCCCGAACAAGATTCGGGTATCGATGCCGTACGCGGATTCGTGTAACGTCATTTAGAGAATTGATTCCATGATCTTATTTTTGTGTGCTTACTTTACCAAGTACGTCATACCATAGGATACTTGACACTATTCATGTGACAGAATCTTTTCTGAGTTATTCATGATAATTCTATATAGGCTTACATAATTCGTGACATAAGACTTGCATATACATAGATATCATTATGACTCGCTGTACTAGCTAGAGGTCATGATCTCGCGTGTTATGGACATGAGACGTTGTGGACATGAGATACGAGATTATATTAAATGGGGAGAGGCACACAGGCTACAGGCTGATTATATACATATATACTTTATTATTTAGGTGCTTTAGTCTCTATTCCAGAGCTTGGCACATTACGTAATATTCTTGCTGCTACGGGCTCCCCAACACAGAGCTTGTAGTGGTTTCAGCCTAAGTACTAGTGATGCTCTTATTTGTATTTCACTTAGCTGGTTACATAGCTTGCCCGAGGATCTATTTTTATATACTGTATTTTATTTGGCTTGAGTGTTTATTGTACCTTGTTATGTCCCCTGAGGACCTGGATCCGGATTATGTTCGCAGGTACAGTAGAGGAGGATTACCCCGAGATATACGGGACAGGAGCTAACGCTGGAGTAGTACTAGCACCAGAGGACGAGGTTGTGCCAGAGAATTTCTTCTGAGTATTTCAGTTTCATACTCTGTTATTTATGCTTATTGTTATTTCATATCTGGACTCATGGATATATGTATTGGTGATATTTTCTTTCTTTTATTGTGTCGGGTTGTTCCCCGAGACACTATTTATTTGGATTTGTTTATAGATTATTTCCTTTATCTATTATATTGACTAATTTATCATATTGACTTGAGTTTACTTTCTGTGGATGAGATTAAAGTTATACTGTGATAGATGTTATAGACTGTATTTATATTTATTACAGCTTATGTGCACTATAACGGGTCCATTAAATTGGGTTTGTCCATTGGAGTTGTGCTGCTGGCCATTGCCATGCGGCTAGTCCCTCGATATTTTAGGACTAGGGTGTGACATAGTTTTGTGGTGGCCCATATAGGTCTACGATTATATTGCTTCGGTTTTAACTAAGGAACCGAGCAAGCCTACAATTAGGATAGGATAAATTATAGGATCTCATCCACTTGTTGATCTGTTCTTGACCTCTCTATCGACTTCAAAATAATTTATTTACTTGCATCCTACCTTGATTCCTCTGTGCGCCTCTCATAGTTTACTTTGTATGTAGAGTAATAGATCCATGAGCCAGCGACGAGACTTCTGCGAGAGCAGCACAAGGTGTTGTGGTCACTTACGACGATGGGGTGACGCCACTAAGTGGAGATCCCTTCACTCAATAAATCAATCAAGCATATCATCACGCCTCGAGGTTCCGGTGAGACGACATTCTACCACCGCCGCAGTTTACTCCACCAATGCCCATTTTTATACCAGGACAGTCTATGGATGGACAACAGATGTTCCAAATATTCTATACAATTGTAAACCTCCCACCCAAAATTAGGCCTACTTGGCTTAGATAGTGAAACTAGGGCTAGTTGAATCCAATTAGAAATAGAACACGACATTTTATTTAATTATACAATATTTATATCACTTAGTACACCATACAGTTGCTTCGATAATTGAAGCACTACACTAGCCATATCCTTCCTACAAATTTCACATCCTTGTCCCAGACATGCCCGCCTTCTATCCTGACCTTTGTGTAACTTATAATTATGCTCTCTTGTGCTACATTTTAGTCGCACGATATTCATCGCGGGCGTTTATATTTAATCTTAAATAAATACGACTTTGTATCTTTGTGCGTTCCAATCGAAATTGGAGACACAATCTTGATCCGTTTTGTGCAACCCAAATTATGATAATATTCTATCCTGAGCCCTCTATGTCCATGACACTTGTGTCCCACCTAATTTTAGTCCCATGTACTTCTAATTAATTCAAGAACACCTTGTGCATTAATTTTAATTAATATTAAACCAATTTTCATCTTTGTGCAAGTTTCCCAATTGTTGGGCATTTTTATGCAAAAATGCATTAAGGTGTCCACACCATTGGATAATACATGAAAAAAAACCTATTTTTCCCTTCATATGAATTTTCTTCATGAATTTCGGAATGTGCAACGCACAACATCGCCCCTCATTTAACCCTAGCCTTGCATTTTAACAATGTATATTATAGCCCTCCAAACATCCCCATGGCAAGCCAAGGCCCATCCCAAGTAGAATGTTGGCCAAGCCCAAACCCTAGGTCAAACATCAAACCCTATTTTCTTCAAATAAATATAATATTTTCCTTGCTTTTTCCTATTTCACAAAACCCAAACTCTATAGCTAGCCGAATTCCCCCTCCATCTATTATTCATTACCTTCTTCCTCCCCTTCCCTGTGCAGACCCGGCCGGAGACTCGCCGGACTCTACCTGCACCATCAGCTCCCCCTGCTCTCTTCTTCCTCTCCTCATCTTCCACTGTCCCTTGCCATCCTGGCCGGACTTCCCCATCACCACCACCATTAACACCATTGCCTTCATCTTCTTCCTCCTCTTCTCCCTGTCCTCCCGTCGACCGGAGTCAACCCCGACCTCGCTAGAGCACACCACCATTACCACCCTCACTACCTCTCCCTTTATTCTCCTACATCTCCTCCACGCTGAACCACCAACGCCGCAGCCATCCCGTCACCTTCCCCCTTTTCCTCCTGTCCCAGTTCACCCGACGAGCCCCGACCCGACTTCGGCGAGCCCCAAGCCGCCGGTCATCTTCCCCCTCGACCACCACTGCCCACCGTCTCCTCACCACCGCCTGAACCACCCCGCCTCGTTTGAAACACCACGATGACTTCATCCATCCTCCTCGCCTGAAGCCGAGCCGACCACAGCCATCTCGCCTGAGTTCTCCTCCGGCCAACCGCCATTAATACCAGCAGCACCACCTCTTCCTTCCTCCACCTGTCACGACTGAACACTACCACCCGAGCCTCCTCTTCCACCTCTTCCCTGTCCTCTGTCACCCTCACCGAACCTCCCCCTGGTCGGAATAGTATCACCATCCACATCATTACCATCATCCCAATCATCATCCCAATCACCATTATCATTATCACCATTACCTTAACCTTCATCATTATCATAATTATTATCCTAATCACCATATCATAATCCTCATCATCATCTCACCATCATTATCTCAACATCTCACCCTCGTCAGCATCATCAACATCGTCGTCCCCGTGCGCGTACCCAGAGGTTCGAACCTGTCCCCCTCCTTTCTTATTTCGTATATGTGCTTGTGTGTAGGGTTTTATCATATTGGTTCAGTTAGTTGACACCAGACCGTGTCGGAGAACCCTACTTGTATACGTACGCGCATGCGTATATTGTTTAATTTAGTACATGAATATTATTCATTGGTATATATATATATATATATATATATTTAGTATATGTATTCAAATGGGTATGTATATAAATTATTGGTTATATTGTTATATAAATATATGGATATATATATTTATATAAGTAGGTAATTAGATGATAATAATAACTATGACTACATATGTGTTTACTTGTTGTAGGACACTAGGACACCGTAGATTTTGCCCGCATATTTTCCTTGACTTTGTGACCTGAATATTAGGGAATTGTCTGCCTTGTGTACATCGATGTACTGGCTAGACAAGTGTTAGTTGACTGTCTGATTATGCACAATTGACCGTGTTTGTTGACCAGTGTCACCCCTAGTGTACCCTATGAGTCCAGTGTAAATATGGTTGCGTATATGCTAGTGTAATGACTGATGTTGTATTGTATTATATTATATGTATATAGGACCTATTGGATTGTTTTGTGCGACTTCTGGAGCAGGTTATTGGTACTATGCAACTTTTTTGCCATGCAAGTATACCTTGCCATTTAATATTATTCATATTCCATATGTTGCATGCATCTTTATTTCTGTCATTAGTTCATATATTTTAGCTGCTATATAAACTGCGCATCCAAGGAAGTTGGGTGCAACGACGGTGTCGTCGTGATCTATTTTTATTATGTATATGCATTGACCTTGTTTATGAGACCGCCCCATTATCATGAAGCATCATTAGGTTTATTGGCCGTGACATAGCTATTACACGAGTGTGAGTCTCATATAGGACACGGACTCGCATACTGGGTTAGCCTCCTGTACGTATAGGCCGTGCGTTAGGGATAACTGCTGTTAGAAACTTTACATGCTAGTAGACTTGGCAGTTATTAGAGGTATTATCGTGTCATGGATATGACATGCTTAGAGCATGGGGTGGAAAGAACAACAAGTAAGGCGTGTGGGCTCCGTTGCATTTTCCCTTTTGTAACTCGGACGCTCCGCTGGAGATATGGACGGTGATGACCCTATATATTATATATTATCAGGCGGCCTCTGCCGTTCAAAAGACGACATGCTTTGTAGGCCCCTGAATCTCCAAGAGAATCATGCCAATCCCATTTATGGCCAAATAGTCCATGCGTTGGGAAAGTTGTTCTTAAACTGCATTCACTTAGACGGTTAGGTGACTCATTGGATGTTTATTTCAGTACTTTATTAGCATGCTTCAATGTATCTTGTTATGTCTCTCTGAGGACCTGGTTCCTTTCCAGATATAGATGTTCATGAGTATTCGCAGGAGCGCAGATCTAGACTTGTTGCTTATGTTTCGATGAGGTTTTCTCTTCGAATCTTAGTAATTGTTAGTTGTTGTACTTATATTGTGTTTACTTTTATATTCTAGTTCGGCAGTGGATTTGTTTCCATCCGACTGTCATCCTTAGATACTTCATATTGAGATCTAGTTATATAGATATTAGTTATTTATTTATTTATGATTTCTGTGGATGAGATTTAGATTATGTCTTGTGACTAGAGATAGTTTATACCACATATGAATTATTGTTCATATTACAACGTATGTGTGTATCATGGTATCCATATATTGGAGTTGCCATATACATGCGGCTGGCATGCTTACGTGTCCTAGTCCTACGTATTTTGGGACGGGGGCATGACAACAATGATGCAAGTACAATAGCAGGTTCATCAAGAGGCCCAACAATGTCGGACGGAGATGTTCTTTGACGGACTTAGCTTTGAGCTACAGAGATTAATTGGCTCTGTTGTAACTACTTCTTATACGGACGTCCTTGCTACAACACGACGCATGGAGCGCATTATCAGGAGAGAGTCCAGCCAGAAGCGGCCGCATGCACTAGCACCAGACCGAGCGCAGCAGGGAGGAGCTGCAAAGCGACCACAGATGAATCCATCACAGAGAGCATTTACACCACTAGCACTAGTCATTCCTACTTGTTACTTATGTGGCAAGGTAGGCCATGTTGAGAAAGAATGCAGACGGAAATGGAAATTATGTTTAGCTTGTGGATCCAGCTAACATTCAGCCAGGGATTACCCTGAGCGTTGAGAGAGAGCACTGATGATTCATCGACCAGCCCTACCAGCACCAGCACCAGCACCAGGACTCCCTATTTGTCATTATTGTGGCAAGGTAGGCCATCTCGCCAAGGAATGCCGACGCAGATTAGAATTATGCTTGGTTTACGGATCCAGCCAACATTCAGCCAGAAATTGCACGGAGCATCGAGAAGAAACACCGATGGTTCACCGACGAGCACCGATGGTTCACCGACAAATTTTACCAGCACCAGGTGGATATCAGCCGAGGCCACCCTTGGCACCACAGACAACACTCTTCCAGCAAGCCCATCAACAGCAGAGGGCACCACCACAAGGACGTGGACAGGCTTTTGTGATGACAGTGGAGGAGGCACAGACTTGAGGAGTAGCGAATATGAGTAAGATTTAGTTTTATCATAGCTAGCTATAATAGCGAATATTCCTAGTAATACTTTAGCATGTGCCAGTTAGTTCCATTCCCTAGCCTATACCTAGTATTGTGTTAACATGAACTTGTTAGTCTAGATTAGTAATATGTCAGTGGTACCCAAGTTTTCATAAGCTGTAGTTGATCTTCGTTCTAACCAGGCTCATTTACTCTTGAGTTACTTATCTCTCATTGCCTAGGGAAAAGTTTTTATTTCTTCCTTACGTATTCTACTTGAACAAAACCCTCACCCTTCTTCACGATTTTTCCTTGTTCATGATTCCTTATCCTTTGTGTCATGCTTCAACAAACATGTCTTGTAACCGCGTCATCCCTTTTGGAGCAAAACTTTCTTGACCGGTTACTTTTTATTTTCTTAATTGCGAGGACGCAATTCTTTTAAGTTGGGTAGATTGTAAACACCCTGATTTTTTAGAATTAAATTTTAGAATTTTAATTATTTGTATTTATGAATTACTGATTTAAGGGAGAATTTTTTGTAATTTTTAGCCATTTATAATATATAGTATTCATGGATTTATAATTATTTGTATTTAATTAATTATTAATATAGTACAAAAATATATTTTTTGGTGTAAAACTATTAATAGAGTATTGTATAATTTTTCTGGAATTTATTGAAGTCCAAAACTATTTTTAGATGGCCACACACACACACACACACACACACACACACACACACACACACATATATATATATATATATATATATATATATATATATATATATATATATATATATTGATTTATTTTTAAACCAACCCAAACCAAACTAAACCTAGACCCGTACCTACTAACCCGCTAACCTAACCCAATAATCCTTCAACTACAATAACAGACCCCCCCCCCCCCCCCGCTCGACCCCTCGATTCCCCTTCCTATAACCTCCCCGAACCCCTCCTCTCCAGCTTCTTGTAACTCCCTCATTGTCACCCAATTTAAACCCTAGTCTAGCCGACCACCACCACCTTCATCTCCTCTACCACCCCGACCAACCTGGCCGCCGACGAATGCTGGACAGTCGTCGCCGCATGCCGCAAGACGCCTCCGCACAGCAGCCAGAATCCCGAGCATAACACATAGCGGGGTACACTACTTCTAGCCCTTGTATCTCTCTACACAGTTAACTAAATATCGACCTATCGAATCCTATGCAAAGACCACATGACCCACTTGAACCCTGTATAATTAGTTTAGTATACGTGTCCTATGTCGGTCGTAATTTGTGACACAAAACAGAAAAAAATAACCCAGTTTGTAGTTAAGAAATTGTTCCAATCACTAATGTTCATGGCTGATTTTCTTCCGATCTAGTTAATATTTTTAAATTCTACTTAAACAGTAATTTAGACAACATAACCAAGATTTAATCTCTTCAATTAGTTTATTTTCATAGTATGTTGTGTTTTAATTGCTCTTAAAATCTGTCAAAACTTGGTTTCTTAAACCCAAATTTTCCCAAAACGGTGTGTATCCCGCTAAACGAGATGACTTCATCGTGTGCGAATTATATCGAAAGGCGCGTATCGTCAACGCAGATTTGTGAGATTTTATGAAAGTTGATTTGGATGTGCGTGCACACCGAAATTAACGCATATCCGTCAAAAAATTTCGTATCGACCTGTTCTAACACTCGTCATAATTTCGTGTGTGCTTGTCGTTTCGCAACAAAACTTACTCCATCGGATTCAAATAGTTACACTGGTCCTGTGACCCAAGTTTGGTTCGATCCTGAGAACGTTGACGAAATACCATTTTACTGGTCCCACGGTTCTACTTGACCGACAATTTTGTGACCGGCTTATCGAAATCCAGTTCTGCATGTTCCATTGGGTTCTTATCATCTTTCTAGACTCATAGACACTAAATTTGATAAATTTGGAGAACTTTGTCTCTCGTACATTTTTCGGTGCGAAGTGGGCCACATGTGGACCCCGCTTTGACCAAAAATTATAAATTCTTCCCTTGTGGCCAAATTGGACTTATGGATAGTCAATCCTAGCTATTTTAAGTTTTCTGAGAGCAATGATAATGTTTGTTTCACCATCCGGAGGCGTACCTGGAGATTCCATATATATCGGAGCAATTGACAGAGCTCAGAACACATGCAACTGTACCTTGCCAATTTGCCGTAGATCCTGTGATATTATTTGCTTGCGTTCTTTCTATATATATATATATTTTTTGTGATGTACCTTTTCAACCTAGGACCTTGAGACGTTGCTTAGCGTCCGAACAAGATTCGGGTATCGACACCGTACGAGGAGTTGTGTAACGTCATTTAGAGAATTGATTCCACGATCTTATTTTTGCGTGCTTGCTTTACCAAGTATGTCATACTCTAAACTCCCTGATTTTTTTAAGATTTTCAAAACTGGATTTTTCACCATTTTCTGGAATTTTTTGGGATTTTTCTGTAATTTAAAAACATAATTTTAATATTTAAATAATTTTTTAAATGATAATAAACAGTATTAAAATATTATGAAAATAATATTTTTGGGTGTAAAATGAAAAACTGGACTTAGGACAATTTTTCTAAAATTTATTGGGCCCCGGACCTATTTTTAAAATACCTAAATATAATTATTTAATTAATTAATTGTTTAATGATATTATTATTATTATTATTATTATTATTATTATTATTGTTATTATTACTATTATTAATATTAAGCCCACCGGCCCGACCCATTTCCTCCAGCCCAGCTCGGCCCACGAACCCAGCCCAGCCCCCTAGCGGGTCGGGTCGGATCCGCCAGACCCGACCCAAGACCCGCCCGTACCCGGTTCCCTCTCTCCCTCTTCCCCGCGTTCTCCGGCGGCGCCCGATTCCAGCGCCGCCCGCTCCGCCCGGCCACGCCCCCGCGAGCCTCGCCACGCCACCCACGTCCTCCGCCCGTCTCGGCACCCCCTCACCCCCGGCGGCCTATAAAACCCTCCCCGCTCTCCTCCGTCAGCCACCCCGACCACCTCTAAGCCACAGCGCCACCCTGCCAACAGCCGCCCTCCACCGTCGAACCCCTCCGCCACTGACGTCGCCGCCCTGGGCCTCCCCGCTCGACGTCGACGGTCCCTCCTCCTTTCCTCGACAGCAGCTCCGGCAACAGCAGCAGCCGAGCGCCGCCGCGAGCCCCGGCCACCGCCTCGCCGCAGAGCCCCCGGCCCCCTCCGCCTCAGCCTGGCCGCCCAGCCGCCGTCCCCTCGCCGGAATCCCAAGCCCTAACCCTAACCCTAATAGCCTGTATCCGACACGTGTCGGACACGTGTCGGACACGATTCTGACCCCGGTTTTCGGGTCCAGTTCAGGTGCGTGTATCTTCTTGCTCGTAGCTCGAATTTCAATTCCGTAAATTGCGTTGGGAAGCCTGTATGACCCTCTCGGTGCCCGGACAAACCTCTCGGGGCATCGCGTCCTGTGGTGATCGCACACCGCGATCCAAAAACAAGAAAAACAATACCCCGATTCACCCCGGAACTGGGTACGCCCCGCCAAATGGGACGACTTGGTCGCGCGCGGTCTTCACAGATACGTACGCGTCGTTGATACGGACGTGTGGGATTTCGCAGAAGTTGATTCGGATGTGCGTGAACACCGGGATCAACGCGTATCCGCGGACACCGTCCCGTATCCGACTTTTCTGAATCTTGCCCTAACTTCGTGTACACACGTCGGATTGAAACGAAACTTGAGCCATCGGACTCGTAGCGATACGCTGGTCCTGTGACCCAAGTTTGGTTCGATTCTGAGAACGTTAACAAAATCGCGTGTCGTGGGCCCGATAGGCCCCGCTCGACGGGCAATTTTGTGATCGGCTCATCGGAATCCAATCCTGGAAGTTCCGTTGGGTTCGTATCATCGTTCCTGACCTGTTGACACTAAGTTTGGTGAATTTGGAGACCTTTGACCCTGACACGTTTTTCGATGCAAAGCGGGGCCCACATGTGGACCCCGTTTTGACCCGAAATTATCGTTTTTGCCCTTGTCTCGAAATTGGACTCAAGGACAGGCATTTCTAGCTGATTGATATTTTCTGGATCTGATGGTGATGTTTATTTCAGCAACCGGAGTACCGCCTGCAATTTCCGCAGAAGTCAGAACTACAAACAGAACCGGAACCACAGGCAAGTGTACCTCGCCAAAACTTGCAGTCTTTGCTAAATATTCCTTGGCTTAGTTGTACATCAGAGGGCAAGTATACCTTGCCAACTTTACAGTCTTGTTGCATATTTTCTTGTTTTATTTATAACTGTTGTACATACTTAACCTAGGACCGTGTGGCATACTTAGCGTCCGATTATCAGTCGGGTGCCAACCCCGTACGCGGTGTTGGGTACGTCACCTAGAGATGGACATTTCGGACCCTTTACTTTCTCGTACTTGTCTTATCAAGTACATTATAACCCAGGATACTTGACACTATTCATGGACAGGATCTTCCTGAGATATTCGTGGTGATTCTGTATAGGATACAGGACTTGACATTGACATATGTTCCTAGATACTATATGACTTGTTGCATTAGATATAATCTTACGTGACATGGACATGGAGCCACATGGACATAAGACGTATGATTACATTGGGTGGGAAGAGACACACAGGCTACAGGTTGATTTTATATCATTCCGGCGTCTCAGTCTTCCGCTGAGCTAGACGACCACATGATATCACTGCTACCGGCTCCCCGACATAGAGCTTGTAGTGGTTTCAACCTGAGTTCTAGTGATGCTCTCATCTTGCATATCACTTAGCTGGTTATTTAGTGTTTCCCTATTGTACCATTTATTGCTGGAGAGACACACAGGCTACAGGTTGACTATATTATGCCGGCGTCTCAGTCTCTCTCCGAGCTAGACAACTACATGATATCGCTGCTACCGGCTCCCCTACACAGAGCTTGTAGTAGTCTCAGCCTGAGTACTGGTGATGTTCTCACCTGTATTTCACATAGATGGTTACATATTTACTCTGTTTATTTCATTGACTATTTTACTGCATTAGTATGGCTTGTATTTTCTGTACCTTGCTGTCCCCTGAGGACCTGGATCCGGATTATGTCCCCAGGTATAGCCGAAGAGATCTATCCAGAAATATACCGTACAGGAGCACTTCCAAGAGCTGTACCAGGACCTGAGGACGAGATCGCACCAGAGGACTTCTCCTGAGCAGTGGCTGTATATAGTCAGTTATTTCTGTTTCTATTTCCAGTTCCTTTATTTCCTGTCTATTTGCTTTGGATGTATCAGACATAATCTCGGATTGTTCACCGAGATATTTATTGAGATTTGATAGTTATTCTATTGCATTATTTCTGGCATTTAATCTGTGATTATCTGTTGTGGATGAGATTAGAATAACCTGTGACTTGTAACAATTATTCTATTTCCTGTTAGACTTACAGCTTAAGTACGCCCTGATGGATCCATTAAATTGGGTTGTCCATCGGTGCGTGCTGTTGGCCATTGTGCACGTCTCCAGTCCTTCGGCATTTTGGGACTGGGGCGTGACATATTTTTGTGGTGGCCCATGCAGGTTTTCGACTAAATTGTTCAATTTCTTAGGGACTGAACAGGCCTGCAATAAGATAGGATAAGTTTTTAGGATCTCATCCACTTGCTTGAAACGTTCTTGATATCCATATCGAATCAACTTAATTCTTGACTTGCATCTTGCCTTGATTCCTGTGCGCCTCTTATTGTTTATTTTGGTTGCAGGGTTATGGATTCACGAGCAAACGACGAGACTCCCATAACATCACCATGAGATGCTGTGGTAACCAACGAAGATGAAGTAACACTAGTAGATGGAGGACAATCAGCTCAACAACATACCTCGAGAGTCCAGCACGATGCTATTCCACCAACGACGCCATTTACTCCACCAATGCCCGTAATTCCACCAGGGCAGGCCATGGACGGGCAGCAGGTGTTTCAAATAATCTATGCAATAATGCAAGCTCAACAAGAGACTTTGAGTCGCAGCCTAGCACTTGTACTGGAGCAGGCGAATCTACCAGCACGAAGGCCAACGACGGGCTCTATTTCTGATTTCCGCCAGCTGAAGCCCCGTACCTTCTCAGGCAAAGAGGAGCCCACAGAAGTTCATGAGTGGCTCACTAACACTCAACATCAATTAGAAGCAGGCGAGCTTCCAAGAGAACGTTGGATGACTGCCGTCAGAATGCAGTTGACGGACAATGCACATCACTGGTGGCTATCTGAGGAGACACGGCTTGGACCAGACCGAGTCAGTTGGGAAGAGTTCTCTAGACTCTTCCAGGAGATGTACATTCCAGCTATCGCTCGATCAGAACTTCGAGACAAGTTCAATCACCTCACTCAGGATGCTAAGACGGTGGAAGAGTACAACGCTGAGTTCATTCGTCTAAGTCGCTTTGCCCCAACATTGATCCCGACAGAAGAAGAGAAGGCCAAAAAATTCTTCGACGGACTAAACATTGAGCTACAGAAACTAATTGGATCCGTTGCACCTACTTCGTACTCAGACGTCCTTGCTGCAGCGCGACGCATGGAGCACATCATCAGGAGAGAGACCAGTCTGAAACGGCCATCCACATCAGCACCAGTCGGAGCACCACAAGAAGAAGTTGCAAAAAGATCTCACATACACCAGCCACCAGAAGCATCTCCACAGGCAATACCTGTCTGTCCATATTGTCGCAAGCGAGGCCATATTGAGGACGAGTGCAGACGAAAAAGAAAAGTATGTTTAGCTTGCGGATCCAGTCAGCATCCATTGAGGGAATGCCCTGAGCGTCGAGAAGGAGCAACAAGGGTAAACCAACGAGCGTTACCAGTACCGAGGTCAGCCTCTCCAGTATTGGAAGTACCGCAAACGGAAGTTCAAGAAGTTCTACCACCAGCTCCAGGAGGATATCAGTCGAGGCCACCCTTGATACCCCAGGAACTACTCTTCCAGCAGGCTCAGCAGAAGAATCGACTGCAAGAACGCGAGCAAGCCCTGACGATGACCGTGGAGAACGCGCAGACTCGTGGAGTAGCCAATGCGCGTAAGTGATTCGTAGTCTTCCGTTTCTAGTCTTGTTTTAGCTCGTGCCCGTTGGTTCGTGACCTCAGCCCCAACCTAGTAATTTGTAACTTGTTAATAACAACCTGGTTTTCATAAAAGTTGTAATCTTCTTGCTTTAAATAGATTGTCTTTGGAAAGTGTATAACTTTTATTTTTAGGGAAACAGTATTTCCCTAAGTATCTTGTGATGTGTTTCGAACGATACTTGCAACCGTGTTATCTCGGCTGAACGGTTATTCTTTGATTGCGAGGACGCAATCCTCTTAAGGGGGGTAGATTGTAAACCCCCTGATTTTTTCAAGATTTTCAAAACTGGATTTTTCACCATTTCCTAGAATTTTCTGAGTTTTTTTGTAATTTAAAAACAGGGTTTTAATATTTAAATGATTTTTTAAATGATAATAAATAGTATTAAAATATTATGAAAATAATTTTTTGGGTGTAAAATGAAAAACTGGACTTAGGACAATTTTTCTGGAATTTATTGGGCCCTGGACCTATTTTTAAAACACCTAAATATAATTATTTAATTAATTAATTATTTAATGATATTATTATTATTATTATTATTGTTATTATTACTATTATTAATATTAAGCCCACCGGCCCGACACATTTCCTCCAGCCCGGCCCACGAACCCGGCCCAGCCCCCTAGCGGGTCGGGTCGGATCCGCCAGACCCGACCCGAGACCCGCCCGTACCCGGTTCCCTCTCTCCCTCTTCCCCGCGTTCTCCGGCGGCGCCCGATTCCAGCGCCGCCCGCTCCGCTCGGCCACGCCCCCGCGAGCCTCGCCACGCCACCCACGTTCTCCGCCCGTCTCGGCCCTCCCTCACCCCCGGCGGCCTATAAAACCCTCCCCGCTCTCCTCCGTCAGCCACCCCGACCACCGCTACGCCACAGCGCCACCCTGCCAGCAGCCGCCCTCCACCGTTGAACCCCTCCGCCGCTGACGCCGCCGCCCTGGGCCTCCCCGCTCGACATCGACGGTCCCTCCTCCTTTCCTCGACAGCAGCTCCGGCAACAGCAGCAGTCGAGCGCCGCCTCCAGCGCCGTCGCGAGCCCCGGCCACCGCCTCACCGCAGAGCCCCCGGCCCCCTCCGCCATAGCCTGGCCGCCCAGCCGCCGTCCCCTCGCCGGAATCCCAAGCCCTAACCCTAACCCTAATAGCCTGTATCCGACACGTGTCGGACACGTGTCGGACACGATTCTGACCCCGGTTTTTGGGTCCAGTTCAGGTGCGTGTATCTTCTTGCTCGTAGGTCGGATTTCGATTCCGTAAATTGCGTTGCGAAGCCTTTATGACCCTCTCGGTGCCCGGACAAAATGCTCGGGGCATCGCGTCCTGTGGTGATCGTACACCGCGATCCAAAAACAGGAAAAACAACACCCTGATTCACCCCGGAACTGGGTACGCCCCGCCAAACGGGACGACTTGGTCGTGCGCGGTCTTCACAGATACGTGCGCGTCGTTGATACGGACGTGTGGGATTTCGCAGAAGTTGATTCGGATGTGCGTGCACACCGGGATCAACGCGTATCCGCGGACACCACCCCGTATCCGACTTTTCTGAATCTCGCCCTAACTTCGTGTACACACGTCGGATTGAAACGAAACTTGCGCCATCGGACTCGTAGCGATACGCTGGTCCTGTGACCCAAGTTTGGATCGATTCTGAGAACGTTAACGAAATCGCGTGTCGTGGGCCCGACAGGCCCCGCTCGACGGGCGATTTTGTGATCGGCTCATCGGAATCCAATTCTAGAAGTTCCGTTGGGTTCGTATCATCGTTCCTGATCTGTTGACACTAAGTCTGGTGAATTTGGAGACCTTTGAACCCTGACACGTTTTTTGATGCAAAGTGGGGCCCACATGTGGACCCCGTTTTGACCCAAAATTGTCGTTTTTGCCCTTGTCTCCAAATTGGACTCAAGGACAGGTGTTTCTAGCTGATTGATATTTTCTGGATCTGATGGTGATGTTTATTTCAGCAACCGAAGTACCGCCTGCAATTCCCGCTGAAGTCAGAACCGCAAACAGAACCGGAACCATAGGCAAGTGTACCTCGCCAAAACTTGCAGTCTTTGCTAAATATTCCTTGGCTTAGTTGTACATCAGAGGGCAAGTATACCTTGCCAACTTTACAGTCTTGTTGCATATTTCCTTGTTTTATTTATAACTGTTGTACATGCTTAACCTAGGACCGTGTGGCATACTTAGTGTCCGATTATCAGTCGGGTGCCAACCCCGTACGCGGTGTTGGGTACGTCACCTAGAGATGGACATTTCGGACCCTTTACTTTCTCGTACTTGTCTTATCAAGTACATTATAACCCAGGACACTTGACACTATTCATGGACAGGATCTTCCTGAGATATTCGTGGTGATTCTGTATAGGATACAGGACTTGACATTGACATATGTTCCTAGATACTATATGACTTGTTGCATTAGATATGATCTTACGTGACATGGACATGGGGCCACATGGACATGAGACGTATGATTACATTGGGTAGGGAGAGACACACAGGCTACAGGTTAATTTTATATTATTCCGGCGTCTCAGTCTTCCGCTGAGCTAGACGACCACATGATATCGCTGCTACCGGCTCCCCGACACAGAGCTTGTAGTGGTTTCAACCTGAGTTCTAGTGATGCTCTCATCTTACATATCACTTAGCTGGTTATTTAGTGTTTCCCTATTGTACCATTTATTGTTGGAGAGACACACAGGCTACAAGTTGACTATATTATGCCGGCGTCTCAGTCTCTCTTCGAGCTAGACAACTACATGATATCGCTGCTACCGGCTCCCCTACACAGAGGTTGTAGTAGTCTCAGCCTGAGTACTGGTGATATTCTCACCTGCATTTCACATAGATGGTTACATATTTACCCTGTTTATTTCATTGACTATTTTACTGCATTAGTATGGCTTGTATTTTTTGTACCTTGCTGTCCCCTGAGGACCTGGATCCGGATTATGTCCCCAGGTATAGCCGAAGAGATCCATCCAGAAATATACCGTACAGGAGCACTTCCAGGAGCTATACCAGGACCTGAGGACGAGATCGCACCAGAGGACTTCTCCTGAGCAGTGGCTGTATATAGTCAGTTATTTCTGTTTCTATTTCCAGTTCCTTTATTTCTTGTCTATTTGCTTTGGATGTATCAGACATAATCTCGGATTGTTCACCGAGATATTTATTGAGATTTGATAGTTATTCTATTGCATTATTTCTGGCATTTAATCTGTGATTATCTGTTGTGGATGAGATTAGAATAACCTGTGACTTGTAATAATTATTCTATTTTCTGTTAGACTTACAGCTTAAGTACGCCCTGATGGATCCATTAAATTAGGTTGTCCATCGGTGCGTGCTGCTGGCCATTGCGCACGTCTCCAGTCCCTCGGCATTTTGGGACTGGGGTGTGACACATACCATAGGACACTTGATACTATTCATGTGACAGAATCTTTCCTGAGTTATTTATGGTGATTCTGTATAGGCTTACAGGATTCGTGACATAAGACTTGCATATACATAATATTATTATGACTCGCTGTACTAACTAGAGGTCATGATCTTGCGTGTTATGGACATGAGACGTTGTGGACATGAGACACGAGATTATATTAGATGGGGAGAGACACACAGGCTACAAGCTGATTATATACATATATACTTTATTATTTAGGTGCTTTAGTCTCTGTTCCAGAGTTTGGCACATTACGTAATATTTTTGCTGCTACGGGCTCCCCGACACAGAGCTTGTAGTGGTTTCATCCTGAGTACTAGTGATGCTCTCGTTTGCATTTCACTTAGCTGGTTACATAGCTTGCCCTGAGGATCCATTTTTATATACTGTATTTTATTTGGCTTGAGTATTTATTGTACCTTACATGTCCCCTGAGGACCTGGATCCGGATTATGTTCCCAGGTACTGTAGAGGAGGATTACCCCGAGATATATGTGACATGAGCTGACACTGGAGCAGTACTAGCACCAGAGGACGAGGTTGTGCCGAAGAATTTCTCCTGAGTATTTTAGTTTTATACTCAGTTATTTATGCTCATTGTTAATTCATATATGGACTCATAGACATATGTATTGGTAATATTCTCTTTCTTTTATTGTGTTGGGTTGTTCCTCGAGACACTATTTATTTGGATTTGTTGATGGATTATTTCATTTATCTATTATCTTGAGTGATTTATCATATTGACTTGAGTTTACTTTTTATGGTTGAGATAAGAATTATACTGTGATAGATGTTGTAGACTGCATTTATATTTATTACAGCTTAAGTGCACTCTAACGGGTCCATTAAATTGGATTTGTCCATTGGAATTATGCTGTTGGCCATTGCCACGTGGCTAGTCCCTCGGTATTTTGGGACTAGGGCATGACACTAGACATCTTCTTTATTCTTTTATAATGAACATGTCATAGTCTATTGTGCCATAACTCAAAAGAATAACCAGAAGAAGTGACAAGTTGAAGTTTGAACATCCCTTCGGTATAGAAAGATTTTTTGAAGTATGTTCCTTTGTAAGACATCACCATATATCCAGCATTAATGTCCATCCTCAAGCCTACGTTGCAGAGCAGACTTCCTGAGACCAGATTCTTCGTTATCATTGGTACATGCTTCACATCCTGAAGCGTCAGCGACTTCCCCGAAGTCAGGTTCAGTATCACTGTTCTAGTCTCGAGTACTTCAGCTTTTGCCTGGTTCGCCACCATAATATTCTCAGATTGTCATGTCCCAGTCCCAAAATACGTAGGACTAGGAATGCGTAAGCATGCCTGCCATATATATATGGAAACTCCAATATATGGAAACTATAACACATATGTATGTTGTATTATGAATAATAATTCACAAGTGGTATATAATTGTCACAAGTCATAGGGCATAACTAAATCTCATCCACAAAAATCATAAAGAAATAAATGATCAAATATGTCAATGAACCAAATATGAACTAGTCGAGAAGAACTAATAGTTGGATTGAGACTAATCTACTACCAAACTAGAATATAAAAGTTAATATAATAAGTACATCATCTAATGATCAAAGAAGCCCGAAGGGAAGACCTCCTCGAAAGAGAATGAAGTAGCAAGTCAAGATTCGTGATCCTGCAAATAGTCATGATCGTCTACACTTGGAAAGGGACCAGGTCCTCAGAGGGACGTAACAAGATACATAGAATCATGCCAATAAAGTACTAAAAATAAACATCCAAGGGTCGCCTAACCGTCTATGTGAATGCACTTTTGAGAACAACTTTCCAGCACGTGGGCTATCTGGCTAAATTGGGATTTGCATGATTCTCTCGGAGAATCAGGGGCCTAAAAAGCATGACATCTTTTGAACGTCAGAGGCCACCTGTAGATATATAATATAAGGGTCATCTGACCACGCATCTCCGGCGGAGCGTACGGGTTAAATAAGGAAAAGTACAAAGGAGCCCAAACGCCTTACTTATTGTTCTTCCCACCCCATGCTCTATTCATGCCATATTTATGACACAATGGTACCTCTAATAACTGCTAAGTCTTCTAGCATGCAAATTTATTGGCAGTTATTCCCTATCGCACGTCCCATATGTATAGGTGGCCAACCCATTACGCAAGTCCGTGTCCTACATGAGACTCACACTCGTGTAACAGATGTGTCATGACCAATGAAACATAATGATGCCTCCAAATCATGTGGTGGTCTAGTAAAACTAGGTCGACATGCATAATATATAATAAAGACAAAATACGACACCACCGTCGTTGCGCCCAAGTTATTTTTGGACACACAGTTTATATAGCAGTTAAAATATATGAATTAAGTAACAGAACTAAAATGCATACACCATATAGAATGTAAATCACAGTACAATGGCAAGGTATACTTGCCTGGCAGGAAAGCTGCATAATGTAAACGTCAAGGTGTCAAGTACAGAGTATCAGAACCCGCTGCCTCCGACTAATCATCTCCGGATGCAAAAATAAATATCACCAATGTTCCCAAAATCAGCGAGATAGCTAGAAAACACTATCCTTTCATCCAATTTGTACACAGGGACAAAACGGTAACTTCGGGTCAAAATGGGGTCCATGTGTGGCCCATTTTGTACCGAAATACGTGTCAGAGGCAAAGATCTCTAAATTGGACAAATGATAGGTCAAACAAATCATAAATGATGATACGAACTCAACGATATATCATATTTTTAATTCCGATGAGCTGATCACAAATTCGTCCTTCAAGTCAAACCATGGGCCTGCGAATAGGCGGTTGGTTCAACTGTCTCGGAATTGTGTAAAACTTGGGTCACAGGACCAGTATGATACCACGAATCCAATAGCGCAAGTTACGTCGTATTCCGACGAGTGTATACAAAGTAGGGTGGTTGTTTACAAAAATCGTGATACGAAAACTTTTTACGAATACGGGTTGATTCCGACGCACAGACACGTCCGAATTAACTTCCGTGAATGCCCACACATATGGATATACTATACGTGCCTTTTGGTGCAATTGGTATACGACGAGGTAGTCTTGTTTGGTGGAGCGTACTCTGTATCATAAAATTTTAGTTTTAAAATACTAAGTTTTTGGTCGTTTTGGAAGCCGAATAATTTAACAAATAAAAAACTAATAAAAAATAAAAGAAAAGTAATTTTTTTGGTTATATTGAGAATTTTTTTTTAATTAGATTTTAAAACTATTAAACGGGTTTGTGGCAAATTGGGCATGAACATTTATGGACTGTTCATGGATAGTTTTTCGGCCGACTTTCGGTCGATTTTTCGACCAATCCAGGACACGAAAACTCGTCCCGCTTGGAGAGAATCCTAGAGGGTTAGGTTGTGAACGTATACGAAGAAACCACCCAAGAAAAGGATGAGAGATGAGAGAGATATTAAACATTGAAGTAGGGGTCGTTGTTGTTGGTGTGCAGTGCGGGCGAGCGGCTGATCGACAGTTGCTGTCGGCCTGGGCGACGGTAGCCGGCGTCGGGTGGTCGACGCTGAGGTCGACGATAGTCGGGTAAGGGCTGGAAGCGAAAAAATTATGGTTAGGTTTACTAACTATACCTATATATATATATCGAGATAGATAGGGGGGTCTGCGGGTTCAGGTGTGGGTAGGTTTAGGAGTTTAGGAGTTTAGGTTTTATATTATTATTATTATTATATATATATATATATATATATATATATATATATATATATATTAGAGTATAAAAATTCGAGAGAAAAAAAATAGTTGCACCATCAATAAATTCTAAAAAAAAATATTTATAATATTTTAACAAGAGATATATAGTAGTAAAAATAGTTTTGGGATAATAATTTCAAATAAGTATTTTATTTAATTAATTAAATCAAGAAATCTATTTTCTAATTAACTATAAAAATATTCTAAGAAAATTTAATATTTTAGAATAATCTATAATAAATATAATAATATAAAATACACACAAAATATATATTTTTGGTGAGGGGGTTTACACAGATATAGACTTGTAAGTGGTGAACAACTCCTTCTTTGAGCAAACATGGCAGGATGCGCCAGTGTCCACCCACCAGTCAGAGTCGACACCAGTCGTGACAACCTGAGCAATCATAGCAACCTTGTTAGCCTCACCTTGCTCTGTATATTTGGGCTTGGATCTATAGTCACTCCGGTTGTGTCCCTTCTTGCCACAATTGAAGCAAGTCACTTCAGACTTGGACTTTGGCTTCGGCTTGAACGAAGTTGAGTTTACCTTCAGATGGTTGAAGTCTTTATTTTTTTTGTGAGAAGCCTTCTGCTTCCCATTGGAATCACCAGCATGCACCAAGTTAGTCTTTGCCAACTGTTGGGACAAGGAATCCAACTTCAGTTGTCCCCTGTGTCACGCCCCGATCTCCCGCAGGCAAATCGGCCGTTCCCGCTAGGCAGGAATCACCCTCGCCAGCGCTCCCGTGGAACGACCGCTTGACCCATCCCGACGTGATGCCGCACGAGCGTGAGCCACGCCCGTGCAAGGCCGTGGTTCATTGGCTGGCGGTAAGAGTTCTAAGCCACAAAGTTGCACAGATTGTCCGAGTGTAGCGGAGACATAAACGCATAGGCGATTTGGTAACAGGTTCACTGACTCGACAATATATAGCGGAAGCATTGAATAACACAAGTTGAAGTAAAGCAACTCTTTTATTGATATAAACATGTGTTACAGGCGGCGTATAGCCGAGATTACAAGTCGCTCAAGCCTCTCTCTCTGAAAACATAAAAGCGTGCCAAGTGGCTACAATTGTGGAATGATTGTACAGGCGATGTTCAGGCAAGTTCCAACATTATGTCTTGTATATGTGCTTCAGTTCCGGATCGCACCGTTGCTTCGGAGTGATCTCTACGCCTTAGCACGCATGAAGGAGCATCCACACCGAACGAGGTTCTCCCGCACCCTGCATACAAACTGGTGGATTATCAGTACATTGAATGCACTGGTGGGGAAGCTACTCGCCCGCTCGACAAATCCAAACACGTAATATAAGTTCCGTGCACCAACTATTAAGTTGTCTTTCTAGTTGCCTTAGGATCAGTTTCATGTAAGATTTGAATAGCCTAACTCGTGTGGCAGTGCGCCGTGCGACATAAAAGAAAACACGGCAAGACTTACCAACTTACCATTTTACCTTCCCTATCCAAGGCAAACATTGTTAATTTAAGCACGGCAAGTATAACATTCAGGAGGCATAACATATGCAAACACGAGGGTCGTTATAACATGATCGTTCAGGTGTTCAGTTGTTCTTTGATGCGATGCAATGACTCGCACGCGTATAGCCGCTAATCGAGGATGACTTGTCTATATGAACAGAAGTCGCTAGCATAGCCATAAAGGACCATTTTGTAGTCTCAGGGTCGAGGATGAAGTGCAAGCAATAGAAACGATGGGCATTGCACTTATCCCGCTGAAACAGACGACTACTGTTTGTAGTCTCAGGGTCGAGGAGCAAGTGCAAGCAACAAATACGGTGAGCCTTGCACTTATCCCGCCGAAACAGACGACTACCAGAAGTTCCGTCTAGACCGGGTCGGCCCCAGTGCCCCGGTGACTGCTCGCGGAACGAGATCCGAAGATCACCTTTTACAAGTTGTCCGCGACATACAAGTCAGGGTCTCAGGTTAAGTACAGAAACAAGTTCGTGGCAGAATATATATATATATAAGAACAAGTCCGGTATGGAACAAGTTCGAAACAGAATATATATATATAGAACTTGTTGAGACAGGATTCATTAGTTTGCTCCTCGAGCTGTGATTCAGGGATTTATTCATTCTTGGTGCAGATTCCCTGGTTCAGAATTTGCCTTGGTGACCTAACGGTCCCGGATACTTGCGGGTTCAATCATTCACGGAACGACTACTTAGTAGTCTCCTGGGGTTTGGATGAAAACAAGACAATATTCAAGCAGACAAGCATGCATTTGTATAAACACAAATATTTACGTTGGCTCGGGCCTGAAGGTAAGCCGAGGAGTGAGATTGTTAGGGGACTTCCCGAGCAATACGTTCTAGGGTAGCAAGCGAGGGTCTGAACATATATAAGTAATGTTTTATTTCCATGTTCTAGCATAGCAATACAAGTTGGAATTATTCCCTTAGCTAGGTGCGTTGGATTCTTATTAGCATGCAGGGGTGATTCACCTAACGACTAGCATGAAACATTCCAAATTTTATGTGTGCTGGCTAAGCAAAGACAAGTTCACCGTAGCCACCCACCTTAGCGATGATTCGCCTCGGTAGAGTGATACGCCAAGCGAGCCTATGAAAGCCTGAGCCGAATTCCTGTAGGGACAAGCTTGATATCCTTTGCTTCTCGGTTGAGGCAAAGCGGGTCGGGACAGTTGCACTTTTGCCGTTTGAGACGGCAGTCCATTTGAGCAGAACGGGGTGTTACATCCTACCCAACTCAGAAAAAGTCTCGTCCTCGAGACTTTACTGAGGACAAGCAGTAATCTATGGTTGAGGCAATCCTAGACAAGTCGTTGTACTTGTTTACTTGGATATTCACTTGCACAACCTTCGAGATCGGCATATCGCTTAGTCTGGATCGTGCGTACTTTCGAAGTGCACTTCTAGCGTGAGCACGTCAACCAGCTTAGTGATAGCGAAGTCTTAGCACTCGAGTTTTACCCTTTCTTAAGTCTTGGATGGTGCACAAGTTCAAGGCGTCCCTCGAATATATGCATTCAACCAAACTTAGAGTTAGTAAAATCGGACAAGCTACTAGCGATAATCTCAAGGGTCCGCACAGGTTGGCACAAAGGCCACTCGCAGCACAATATCATACAAGCAAGCATATCATATCATTCAAAACGTATTTTAAAAGTATTTAGACTTATTGTTGGAACATCCCATCGAGGCATTGAGAGAGAGCGTGCACATAACCCACGAATGAGCTTTCAAAACTGTGATAATCGAAATAAAGTCCAAAGGCATAGAAGCCAGGCTCTGATACCACTATGTCACGCCCCGATCTCCCGCAGGCAAATCGGCCGTTCCCGCTAGGCGGGAATCACCCTCGTCAGCGCTCCCGCGGAACGATCGCTTGACCCATCCGGGCGTGATGCCGCACGAGCATGAGCCATGCCCGTGCAAGGCCGTGGTTCATTGGCTGACGGTAAGAGTTCTAAGCCACAGAGTCGCACAGATTGTCCGAGTGCAGCGGAGACATAAACGCATAGGCGATTTGGTAACAGGTTCACTGACTCGACAATATATAGCGGAAGCATTGAATAACACAAGTTGAAGTAAAGCAACTCTTTTATTGATATAAACATGTGTTACAGGCGACGTATAGCCGAGATTACAAGTCGCTCAAGCCTCTCTCTCTGAAAACATAAAAGCGTGCCAAGTGGCTACAATTATGGAATGATTGTACAGGCGATGTTCAGGCAAGTTCCAACATTATGTCTTGTATATGTGCTTCAGTTTCGGATCACACCGTTGCTTCGGAGTGATCTCTACGCCTTAGCACGCATGAAGGAGCATCCACACCGAACGAGGTTCTCCCGCACCCTGCATACAAACTGGTGGATTATCAGTACATTGAATGCACTGGTGGGGAAGCTACTCGCCCGCTCGACAAATCCAAATACGTAATATAAGTTCCATGCACCAACTATTAAGTTGTCTTTCTAGTTGCCTTAGGATCAGTTTCATGCAAGATTTGAATAGCCTAACTCGTGTGGCAGTGCGCCGTGCGACATTATAGGAAACACGGCAAGACTTACCAACTTACCATTTTACCTTCTCTGTCCAAGGCAAATATTGTTAATTTAAGCACGGCATGTATAACATTCAGGAGGCATAGCATATGCAAACACGAGGGTCGTTATAACATGATCGTTCAGGTGTTCAGTTGTTCTTTAATACGATGCAATGACTCACTTGCGGATAGCCGCTAAGCGAGGATGACTTATCTATATGAACAGAAGTCGCTGGCATAGCCATAAAGGACCATTTTGTAGTCTCAGGGTCGAGGATGAAGTACAAGCAATAGAAACGATAGGTATTGCACTTATCCCGCCGAAACAGACGACTACCGTTTGTAGTCTCAGAGTCGAGGATGAAGTGCAAGCAACAGAAACAGTGAGCCTTGCACTTATCCCGCCGAAATAGACGACTACCAGAAGTTCCGTCTAGACCGGGTCGGCCCCAGTGCCCCGGTGACCGCCCGCGGAACGAGATCCGAAGATCACCTTTTACAAGTTGTCTGCGACATGAAAGTCAGGGTCTCAGGTTAAGTACAGAAACAAGTTCGTGGCAGAATATATATATATAAGAACAAGTCCGGTATGGAACGAGTTCGAAACAGAATATATATATAGAACTTGTTGAGACAGGATTCAGTAGTTTGCTCCTCGAGCTGTGATTCAGGAATTTATTCATTCTTGGTGCAGATTCCCTGGCTCAGAATTTGCCTTGGTGACCTAACGGTCCCGGATACTTGCGGGTTCAATCATGCACGGAACCACTACTTAGTAGTCTCCCGGGGTTTGGATAAAAATAAGGCAACATTCAAGCAGACAAGCATGCATTTGTATAAACACAAATATTTACGTTGGCTCGGGCCCGAAGGTAAGCCGAGGAGTGAGATCGTTAGGGGACTTCCCGAGCAATACGTTCCAGGGTAGCATGTAAGGGTCTGAACATATATAAGTAATATTTCATTTCCATGTTCTAGCATAGCAATACAAGTTGGGATTATTCCCTTAGCTAGGTGCGTTGGATTCTTATTAGCATGCAGGGGTGATTCACCTAGCGACTAGCATAAAACATTCCAGATTTTATGTGTGCTGGCTAAGCAAAGATAAGTTTACTGTAGCCACCCACCTTAGCGATGATTCACCTCGGTAGAGCGATACGCCAAGCGAGCCTCTGAAAGCCTGAGCCGGATTCCAGTAGGGACAAGTCTGGATATCCTTTGCTTCTCGGTTGAGGCAAAGCGGGTCGGAACAGTTGCACTTTTACCGTTTGAGACGGCAGTCCGCTTGAGCATAACGGGATGTTACACCCTGGCCTCATCTTCAATGTGAATCCAGTGAAGAAGATCTTCGAGCTGGATCTCCATATTCTTACGGTACATGTTAGTCTTGAACTTGATCCAGCTTGGAGGAATCTTGGTGACGATAGCCCCCATCATGAACTTATCTTCCTGCTTCATGCCCTTTTCCTCCAGCTTCTGCTGCATCCTCAGAAGTTCCTTGACTTGCGACAACATTACATTCTCGTCTTCAAATTGCAAAGTGAAAAACTTTTCAACGAGATAGATTTTAGACATCTTTTCATCAGTTTTGTAATGCTTCTCAAGAGCTTTCCAGATGTCTTGCGCCTTCTATTTCTTGCTTAAAACTCTGCCATCGAGTTCTCTATTGCATTGAGGATCAACAGCCTGCAAAGGTCGTTGTCTTCTTAGTACTTGTTATGCACGTCCTGTGCCACACTAACTTCAAGTTCTCCTCCATCTTCAGGGATAGTAGGTTCTGGATCAACCAACACATAAGCAACTTTGACAAGACAAAGATTCAGAGAGATCTTTCTCTTCCAAATGTTGTAATGTTCGCCATCAAACTTCTCAAGCTTGTGAAAGCTAGTATCGAGAAGGTTTGATCGGTTCTCCATCTTACTCGGATCTTGCTTTGAGATTGTTTGTTCCGAGGCTTAATCAATGATGGTAGAACATGAGTTAACGTCCAGATCAGTAGTTCACACAAGAGTTCCCTTTCTGATATCTCTCGATCCAACAAGAAATTATATATAAGATCTGATTACAACTTGAAACAAGATAACAAAAGAATCAGAGACTATCTTCTCGTTCTTCCTTGCAATCGCAGTTACAAACGGACAGAACAGAGTTCACAACTTGCAAAAGAGAAGAGGAAGAAGAAGAATAAACTCTGCTTGCTAGGGTGATGAAGATCACCGTTGCTCAAAGCAAAATTCGTCCCACATAATCTGCTCCCAGGAACCAGCAAATTCACGTAGAACTTCTGGAACGCTCACTGTCACCTCCTTTCTTGGACTCGCACGAACTTCCTGGACGGCAATAGCGGCTGCTGGCACTCTCTTCGTCTCCTTTTTTCGAAGTAAGTGCTCAATGTAGGCACGAAGAGAATATTTATAGAGGAGCATGGCCGCTCATTAGTTACAAAAAGATTGGAATGAATTTAATTCATATCCCACAAGATTGGAATGAATTAAATTTAAATCACATATGATTGATTTGAATTAAATCCAAATCCCACATGAATAAATGTAAATCCTACATGATTGGAATGAATTAAATTCAAATCCCACAAATATTGGATTTAAATTAATGACCCAATCTTTCCATAACTGATTAAATCTATCTGATAGCAGCGGACCCGTATGCAACTGCTCATGCGTGCAAAGTGCACCTACAAAGCGCCACTTTGCGCCCTTGAATCCGAGTCCAAGTCCGAGTCGCTTTGGGGCTTAGCTCATATGGAATAAATTCCAAGAGAATGTAAAAAAGTATAACTGCTTTCATTAAGGAGTTAATCCTTCTTCATCATAATAAAACACCTTAACATGGCACCCATGTGCCTCACCATACCCCATGTGCACACCGCAACACAAGCAAAGCATTATATTTAGATACCTACTTGGTGGTGTACCCAATGTAAAACTATTTTATATAGTCGAAAGACAAAAACACCAACAGTTATTGTTGATTAGTAATCGTCAGAAATCTATCTTTGATGCATATTTATTCCTGGTCAATTTCTACCTAAGTAACAAAGTGGAATGATAAAGTACTACATAACATATGGATATAACAACTCAGCCATCATGCTCAGAGGAGGAGGATGATGAATCCTCCTCAATGCCCTTGTGCTCAGAGGATGACGATGAGGCCTCCTCAAATTCCTCAGGCTTGACAACCGCGACAAATACATTGGAATTTGACCTTAATGATCGCCATGGGTTCTATAGCTCCTGAAGCATCCTCTACATGCTTCAAAGTTGTTCCTTCTCCAGGAAATACCTCTTCCTCTTCTTCTCCTACCATCCACTCTGCTACATTATCTTCTAAGTCTTTCACTTCAAGTGGATCTCTGTCTTTAAGGGATTGCCTCTCTTCCAACCTTGCATTGAACTTAATAAAAACAAGTTCATTCAACATTTGCGTGCCAATCCTCTCTCTTTTTAGTATGTACTTAAACAAGAAATTTCTTTTTTTATCATAACTACACAATTTAGGTTTAATAATTAATACTAAACAAACATAAAGCATGAAACAATTTATCCATCTCAATTGAACTCGTATTGCATTTACATATGGAAGACTCTACATGCAACAGTCGATGTCCTTATTGCCATAGCCATTAAGTCGGTACCATGAGTTATCCGTCATCTAGCTATAACAAATTAATATAGCAAATTGAATCAAAAAACTTAGGCTATTGTATTTCTGCATACACTATAAAACATAACTTAAATATAAATAAATCACCCGCAGTAAAATTTGGCTTTGACCGTTGTCTTTTGGTAATTTTCTTCCAAATTTATCACGACGAAATTGGTCGGTAGTCTTGTCTTGCACCCCAAACTCGCCCTTGTAAAACTTCAAGAAGCAATACATAATACCATCCATAGAAACCATCTTTATCAAGATTCAAGTAATAGTCGGCTCTATGTTATGGACCTTTAGGTTTGCCATCCCATTTCCTATCAATTATGTTCCAAATAGGAAGATACTTATTCTCTTCATTATACATAACGAATGCAACTTCCTTTTATCACTCTCCAAATCCCCTACAGATACACTGCCGGAGGATCGTCACCATCTTCTCACTGGAGGACACGGACCAATGAATCAAATAAACTCGCCGTATTTGTATTCGCGGTTCAAACACCCAGAGCTCAAAACAATCAATGAGCTTGTTTCCCTTTCTCTAGTTTTGCTATCAGGGTTTTCAGTTCTTTCTATAGTCTTTGTCAGTCTTGTTATTTCCCTTTTTTTTAATAACTTCAACCACCAAAGGGCGGTCTAGATGCTAAAGTGGTTGGTTTATAAGTTAGAGGTCTAGAGTTCAAGCTACATTACAGGTAGTTTACAATCATTTTTTTTTTGTTTAATTTATTTTGTGCGCTCCTCCTTGCCCATCAAAAAGAAATGTGGAGAAATCTCTTTCTGTAATAAATTCTGCATCTCCGTTTATTCCTTTGAAGTTTGCTCCCAATTAGTTATCATTTAGTAGTATAAAATTTACATATGACTTTGATTAGCAGTGATCTAGGAAGCACTTACATTTAAGCATGCTTGAAGCGTCAAACCTGGAACTATCAAAACTATTGAAACAGATTGATTTCAAACCATGGAAACCCCTCAAAACTGCTGAAATCGTTACGCATAGGAAGGGTGCGGAGCCAATGTCGATACTGAGATTTCTAGTTTAGGTCCCACTCATGCTTATTATAGTTTATATTTACTTTTATATGTTTTTGACTAACCAACACATTTTTCCTAATAATCCAGTAGTACTCGTAAGATGATAGCCTAGCTGTCTACTCAATACATTGAGTTTACAGTTTAGGTTTCTTTAATCAATTGTATGCCTTCAAGATGCGCACATCTCCACCCTATACATCAGAAATCTCAGTTAGGGACAAGTTCCTAAACAAAATGAATAAAAATATTACATTATTACCTTTTGAAATCTTGCAATATTGTCGCAGTCTCGCAGAGGATGATTAGTCGTCAATCCTTTCATTTCTTTTAGTAATTTTCTTGCATTGCATCCTAAGATGCTTACTCAAGGTTCCTCGAATTGCAGCTTGCATAACCAACACGTGGCTCCACAAGATACTATCTAAGGGAATGTGGATCAAGGTTCCTGAAACTCTTGTCCTGTTGCTAACAAGCAAGTAGTTTGTATCCGTTGAGAACTTGCCTCAACTTAATGGACTTAATTCATTAAATGTGGTGGAGCCTACATATTTATAGGCAAGGGTGTGCTATCCTTATGTTTTTCCGATATGGGGCTAGACGAGAGCAATAACTAGAGAAGCTCTAGGCCATACAAGAAATATGAAATAACTAACCTTTACACTCTCCCGCAAGCTTGAACATAGATATATAGAGAGCGCTTCAAGCTTTGGCAGAAAGTGAACATAAAATGAACGATGCTAGATGTCACGTTCCAGTACCGGAATACGGAGACGGACATGGCCAGCTACCCCGTACAAAATACTATACATCGTACGACGATCACGACTGTACAAGATAAGGGGGTGCATGCTACAATCAAGACTCCTAGGGTCAAGAACTTCTATGTCACAATCATTCAAACAAGAAACAGTAAGCATAGAGCATATATGATAAAACAATAAGGCGTCCCAAACGCTTTCTCAAAATATTCTAGAGACCAGCTATGCAAAATAAAAATCTGAAAAAGTAACAAAAGTACATGACAGTGTTCAGCTGCAGTCTGATTTAATACAATCATGTAAGAAAACTAGTGTCCAGACTAGCCGGCTAACAGATGTCGGTGGTTAAATGCCAAAAGAAGTAAATGTTCAATGATGAGCGGGGAAGAAGAAAACCCACTTGCTATCCCCTGCGACCATGTTCCTGGTATGCGCCATGAGTAGGAAAAAGCTACGCTGGATCCTCGGATGTTGGCTCAAAATCTGGCTATGCAAAACCAGTGGGGTTAGACCCCAAATAGCAAGTACCGCAAAGGAAGAACGAAATGGAGAAACAAAAATCCAAAAAAAACATATAATAATACATAGGTTCAGTGCCGTAACTTAGGTCCATAGCATATCCTAGCGCAAAGGTCCAACCCTACAACCAAACAAAAACAATGGTTGAACCATCACACTATGATAGTCTGTTTCTCTAGGCTACTAACCGAATAATATAATCACACCCAAGTCCATTTTCTTAAATCAGCCAATCATTTGTACGGCTTGCTATTTTTTGTGGAGTCTAAGGTTATCTCAAAAATAACGCATAATAAGTATCCTCATATCACGTCAGTGCCGAACATGAGCTAACCGAACCAATAGATAAATAAAACAGGCACTTGCAGGATGCACCAGTCCCCCGTAGGGCCACTGCACTAAAAATACGATATTAGCGGTTCCAGTGTTCCTATAGTAAAATAGTGGCTCAGCATAATAATAGGTCAAATACTGCACTCCACTAAGTCAGATGATATACATTATATGTTGTTGTCAGCCCACAACGCACTTAGAATGAATCTTTGTGGGAAGGTTCGTTGGCATGATCTCGGGATACCATTTCCTCCAATGTTACTACCACTTTTAGTTACCTAATTAGTACTATGTTGTGTTTGAAATCTCAAGACATGGTCACATGAGAAATTTTTTTAAGATGTCGTACAAAATACGGACACGCTAGATAAAAATTCATGGAAGTCAAATCTGGATTCACCCGAGCGTGTATGCAACATTCAGACAATCAATAACATAGTCACGCTTTGGTAGTTGACTCACTTATTATGCCCGTGCTGGAAAAACAATATATATTTATAATATTATGCGTTCAGGAATTTGGAGGCATTCTCGATGCACAACCCAAATATAATCACTTAACACATGACATGATGTATCGTACCTTGACGCACATTAAATCATAGACAATTATCAGGCAATAGTAGTATCAACACAGATACAGTAATCGAGTCTAATTACCAATTATACATTGGATCACGAAAGAACAAGAAACATTCAATCAAACAAGCAAGGCCGCATGGGTCTCTAGGCCGCATGGGAAGTCAAGGCCACATATGAAGTCAGGCCGCATAAAAAATCCTGGCCACATATGAAGTCAGGGCACATGAAAAGTCTTGGCCGCATATGGAGTCAGGTCGCATGAAAAGTCATGGTTGCATATGAATCCTGGCCGCATATGAATCCTGGCCGCATATGAAGTCAGGTCGCATGAACCCCTTGGCAGCATGCTCAGGGTTAAGGTCTACTCCTTGGAACAACTGTTGAAGTGACGGATAATAAACGAAGTGTCAGTGATATGACATAAAGTGACTGATGTAATAAAGTATGTCAGAGAGAAAAGACAAATCCAAAGAAATAAGTGCCAAAGGTTCAGAGCCATACATCCAAGGAAAATAGTAGCTGCATGCTCTCCAGGCCGCATAAGTGTCAGTGTCGCATAGGTTGTCTCTTGGACTTAGCGAAATTCTCATTCGTTCAGCGAGTGAAAGTACAAGGTGTTCAAGGATACTTGTGTAAATCAGCAATCATGCGTCCAACAAGATGGACGCATGCTGTCAGTATGCGGCAAGAGTTTAGGCCGTATAACCCTCTCGGCCCGCATAGCACTCTCAACCGCATGAATCACTAGCCGCATAAAGACTTCGTCTTCTCCAACAGCAGGTTCATCCATGGCAAAAAAGCTCTAAAAACTGAAATCTTGTTTTGTCCATAAAATACTTATTTTAAGTCCAAATCGGGTGAACCAAAAGCCAAAATACTCTAAATTAAAAGTTCTATCATGTAGTAAAAACTAGTTTTCAAAAATATATGTTTAATAGATCAAAACCCAGAAAAACTCATAAAATTCATAAAATTTTAAGTTAGAAATGTAGATCTACACTAATCCATCCATCAAAACAAAAAACTCCAAGTTCTAAAATGCTAAGAAATATATAACAAACATAATGGAACAATAATATGGAAGGTTTCTTTATTTCTCATACAAGGTATACTTGCCTATGGAAATGGGGAGAGAAAACTAAAGTGGAAGGAAGAAATGAAGAAGTGAAGAAAGAGATAGAGAGAGAGAGAGAGAGAATGTTGGGTTATATACAGTAGGGTTAAGGGTTGAACCCAAGGATCTCATGACTTAAACCAACCCATAAAATAAACCATGAGCAAGGTTAAACCAAAGAAATGGGTCTAGTCTCCATGCACATGCAACCATGCTAAACTAAAAATACGTTCCAAATACGTATATCGGGAAACGGGAAGTAACATCTCTATTCACCTTAAAAAAATTCGTCCTCGGAATTCGAATCCAAGTAATAGCTAAACAAGTTAGGACAAGCACGATACAAATCTACTAGCAACTACACATGCAAGCAATATCATCATAACATACAGGTGATCACTTGATCACAGAATCTGAGATATGAAGCCATAAGAAATAATATACCTTCTGAATTGAATAGGTGCGAGTACATGGATCGAATATCGTTCTCGTGCTCCTACGTCAATTCTCCTATAGAATAATGGCCCCATGCAACTCAGACAAGAGAAATAGTCCGGTTCTTGAGCACCTTCTGTCATGCCCCGATCTTCCGCAGGCTAATCGGCCATCCCCGCTAGGCGAGAATCACCGCGCCAGCGCTCCCACGGAATGATCACTTTGACCCATTCGGACGTGATGTCGCACGAGCGTGAGCCACGCCCGTGCAAGGCTGTGGTTCATTGGCTGGCGGTAAGAGTTCTAAGCCACAGAGTCGTACATATTGTCCGAGTGCAGCAGAATTATAAACGCATAAGCGATTTGGTAACAAGTTCACTGAGTCGATAATAGCGAAAGCAATGAATAACATAAGTTGAAGTAAAACAAGCTCTTTATTGATATAAGCAAGTGTTATAAGTGGCGCTTGGCCGAGATTACAATTCGCTCAGACCTCTCTCTCTGAAACAGTACAAGCATGTCAAGTGGCTACATTTGTGGAATGATGTATAGATGATGTTCAGGCGATGTTGCAATATTATATCTTGTATATGTGCTTCAGTTTCGGACGCAGCGCTCCAAGGCTCCAGAGTGAACTTCACGCCTTAGCACGCACGAAGGAGGCATCCGCACTGAACGAGGTTCTCCCGTACCCTGATTACAATCTGGTGGATTATCAGTACACGAATGCACTGGTGGGGAGGCTACTCGTCCGTTCGATAAATCCAAACACGTAATATAGGTTCTGTGCACCAACTATTATGTTGTCTTTCTAGATGCCTTAGGATCAGTTTCATGGCAAAGATTGAATAGCCTAACTCGTATGGCAGTGCGTCGTACGATATAAAAGAAAACATGACGAGACTTACCAACTTACCATTTATCCTTCCCTGTCCAAGGCAAACAAGTTATTTTAAGCACGAGCATTCATAATGAAAACCAAGGCAATAACATGTGCAAACACGAGTGTTGTTATATCATAATCGTTCAGGTGTTCGGTTGTTCTTTTGATGTGATACAATGACTCGTACGCGAATAGCCGTTAAGCGAGGATGACTTAACTATATGAACATGAGTCACTGTCATAGCCATAAAGGACGAGTTATAGTCTTGAACGAGAATAGAAAGCAACAAAGATTCGTTGGTGGCTGCAGACCATCCTGTCCAGGTGCATGAGTGTAAACCCCCTGAATTTTTAAATTATTAAATCTTGGAATTTTTCCCAATTTTCTAGAATTTTCTGGGAATTTTCTGTAATTAAAATCAAGGTTTTAATTAATAAATGATTTTTAATTGCCAGTAAATAATATTAAAATATCATGAAAATAATATTTTTGGATGTAAAATGAAAAATTGGACTTAGGGTAATTTTTCTGGATTTTTCTGGGCCTCAGACCTATTTTTAAATAACTGAAAACTATTTAATTAATTAATTAATTAATTATCTATTTTTTTAATTATTTATTTATTATTTTAATTTAATTTAATTTTCTTTTTCTTTGGGCCGGCCCGGCCCAGTGGACCGGCCCAGCAGCCCAACCCAGCCCGCTTCTTTCCGGGTCGGGTCGGGTCTGCCCGGACCCGACCCGCCTCCGACCCGGTCCCCCTCTATCCCTCGCCTCCGCGTCGCGCGCCGCCTCCGCCGCGCCCTCCCCCGCACCGGCCGGCCACCTCACCCCCACGGCCCGCCTTCCGCGGCCACGACACCACCCCGACACCACCTATAAAACCCTCCCCCTTTTCTCCCCTCCGCCTCATCCCGAACTCCGGCCACCTAACCCCACTCGCCGCCTCGGCCACCGCCCGTGACCCCTCGCCGTGAACCGCCCGGCTCAGCCCCGCCTCGCCGCCCTCCCCTCGACGCCTCAGCCTTCCCTCAGACGACAGCAGCAGGGGCAGCAGCACCCCTCGCCTGAGCCGCCTCCGGCAGCCGCTGCCGGACCTCCCCGCGCGCCGACGACCGCCAGCAGCTCCGTCTCGCTCCGGCGACCAGTCCTCCGCCCTCGCCGGCCGCCCAGCAGCCGCCCTCCGCCGTCCACGGCCATTTCCCGACGAAAACCCTAACCCTAGCCCTAATTTGGACTCCGTGTCGGACACGACACGGACACGTCTCGACCTTGATTTTCGGGTCCCCTTCAGGTACGTGTATCTTTTGCCTCGTAGCTCTGTTTCCAATTCCGCAAATTGCGTTGTGAAGCCTGTATGACCCTCTCGGTGTCCGGACAAACTGTTCGGGACATCGCGTCCTGTGGTGATCGCACACCGCGATCCAAAAACAGGAAGAAACCAGACCCTGTTTCACCCCGGAACTGAGTCCGCCCCGCCAAACGGGACAACTTGGTCGCGTGCGGTCTTCACAGATACGTACGCATCGTCGATACGGACGTGTGAGTTTTCGTGGAAGCTGATTCGGGTGTGCGTGCACACCGAAATCAACGCGTATCCGCGGACATCGCCCCGTATCCGCCTTTTCGGCAATTCACCCTAACTTTGTGCACACACGTCGGATCGAGACGAAACTTGCGCCATCGGACTCGTAGCAATACGCTGGTCCTGTGGGTCAAGTTTGGTTCGATTCTGAGAACGTTGACGAAATCGCGTGTCGTGGGCCCCACAAGCCCCGCTCGACGGGCGATTTTGTGTTCGGCTCATCGGAATCCAAATCTGGAAGTTCCGTTGGGTTCGTATCAGCGTTCCTGACCTGTTGACACTAAGTTTGGTAAATTTGGAGATCTTTGATCCGGACACGTTTTTCGGTGCAAAGCGGGCCCATCGGCGGACCCCGTTTTGACCCGAAACTGCCGTTTTTGCCCTTGTCTCCAAATTGGACCCAAGGACAGGCGTTTCTAGCTATTTGACATCTTCTGAGAGTGATGGTAATGTTTATTTCAGCTTTTGGACTCATCTCTGGACTTTTTCCCAAGAACTAAATTAACCAGATCCAAACAAACAGGCAAGTACCTGCACCTCAAGTTAATCTTTATATATTGTGATAATTAATTCCCTGTCTTACATGTACCCTTAATGATTACACATCGTGTTAGAAATGTTGAATCCCATGTCTTGAATATTGGTAGTTCCTGTCTTGTTTTTCATGTCGGGTGGGAGAATACTAGGAGGCATGTAGTTTACCCTTTCCCCTGTCGTGACTGCTAGCTTTTGGTACGCGACTGTACCATCAGCCTGATACTCGATTATTCCTGACTGCTAGCCGCCTATGGCGTTCCTGATTAGCCTTATAAACCCCTACATGCCAACTATGTATTCTAAAAACAAACACAAGTACACACATATAGTTTCTGGTTATTTCTTGCTGGCTACTGTAGTTTCATTTCCTGTTTCATTTATTTCTATTTCTCATATTCTTGTTTACAGTTAACTCTGAGATAATAATGTTCTGTTAATGTTGTTTCTCAACATGATATCCAATATTTAATTGTCATAAAATATTTAGTTTAACCTTGTTGTGCATTGTGTACTTTGCTCCTTTCCTGACTGGATCTGTTGATTTAGGCGATGATGAGGACCTTGCTCCTACTTATTATGGTCCCTATGAGGGGACTGATGATACCTATGAGGAGCCAGAACCCACCCAGGAGACCCCTGCTGCTGAGTAGCTAGTAGTAGCTATCTTTCATTTCTATTTCTCATCTTATTTATCGGGTTTGTCCCCGATTTGAATATTGAATTTCTGTACTTAAATATTTGAATCTGTTGTCACATTTATTTTCAGTTGAAATCTTAAGTTTCATTTCTCCTTATTATCTTGCCTATGTTATTGTGAATGAGCTAGTTAGTAAGTATGGATTGACCTAGACAGCGTACTACCGCCGACTCTGCGGCATAGGCTGGACGTACCCACGCACTCGTGCCCGAACTTCCGGGTGCGGGTCGTGACACGTTTTTATGGTTGCCCATGCAGGTCCCTATCCTAAAATAGGGTAATACCCTAGGACAGGGTATGGAAAAAAAAAATTGAGGATTCTAGGAAAAGCTCATTCACAGTATAGCGTCCTTATTTCAATTCTTGATATCATTGCTGCTCAATTTTTTTCCTATCGCCTTTGATTTCCAAGTATTCTATTCTGATCTTCCTATCCCTTAATCTTTCAGAATGGTCCAGACCAGGAACACAGTAGGAGGCACATCAGAACCAGCTGAACAGAATGTGCCCGAGACTCTTGCACTCCCGCCGCCTCCATCGGTTCCGGCAGTTACCCTAGATGGGGCACAGCTACTAGGAGTGTTCCAGGGATTGGTGGAATCCCAGAAAGAACAGACAGCACTTCTACGGACCAGCCTCTCAGAAGCTATTAAGTCCCAGGAGTCGCCACTCAAGAGGCCAGGGAGTGCCAAAGACTTCAAGAATCTAAGACCCCTGGAATTTTACGGAACTGAGGGCATTCTCTATGCCGATGAATGGATAGAGAATGTCGAGAGACTCCTGAAGACTGCCCGGGTCCCTGATGACCTCAAAGTGGAGTCCGCAAGCCTGCAACTGTTCGACATTGCTCGAACCTGGTTCAGAGACGAACCCCAACTACCTGCTCCTGACATCACCTGGGAGGACTTCAAGAGGCTATTCAGGGAGAAATTCTACCCCGAAGTGGCTCGGGAAGCTCTCGAAAGCCAATTCGAGAGACTGGAACAAGGTAACCTGTCTGTTGATGAATATACTGCTGAATTTAGCAGGTTAAGCCATTTTGCGGAGTACATGGTTCGTACCCCGGAGGACAGGGCCCGTAGATTCAAGAAGGGGCTGTCTCTGGATATTCGCCTTGCTGTCACCACCAGCCGAGCTCGTACCTATGAAGAAATCCTGAGCGTGGCACAAGGCGTGGAGAGAGATATGGGGCATAAACTGAAGCGAGAAAGAGATACCGAAAATGCAGGACCCAACAAACGCCCTTTTCAACAACAGCACCAGCAACAACAGCAGAGGGCCCCGCAGCAAACTCAGCGTCCTCTCCCTCGAGCTCCAGCACCCCAACCCCAGGCTCAAAGACAGAACCAACAAGCTGCCCCTTGTGGCTATTGCCAAAAACCAGGTCATACTTGGCAAGTCTGCAGGAAGAGGCTAGGTGCCTGCCTCTACTGCGGCTTAGCAGCGCATCAAATGAGGGACTGTCCAGTTGCTCAAGAATGCCCCGTTGCACCAAAGGCTCCAGCCCAGACCAGGGCCCCAGCAGTACAACAAAGGGGACCCCCGCTTCCAACACAACAACAACGCTTTGCTCAGCACCAACAGCAACAGAGGGGTGCACCGCAGCAAGGCCGTGCTTATGCAATGACTCTGGAAGAAGCTGAGGCCACAGCAGACGTGATCACAGGTTCTGTGCTTATAAATTCAATACCAGCTATTACTTTATTTGACTTTGGAGCTTCTCATTCATTCATGTCAGTAGATTTCCTTATGAAGCATAGCTTAACCACTAAACCCCTTAGGAATTGTTATAAGATCATTACCGGTGGAGGAATCATCCCGGTTAATGATGCCTGTAACAATTGTCCTATCACATTATGTAGAAGAGAACTGTATGCTAGACTACTTGTAATGCCAGTGCCCAGTTTTGACATTATAGTGGGTATGGATTGGTTAAGTCAACATCATGCCACAATAGACTGCCACAGAGGTAGTGTAATCTTCAGGCCACCTGATAAGCCAGAATTTGAATTTGCTAGAGGTTCTAGGGAAATGGGTAATAACAAAATTTGTGGAGCCCTAGTAACAGAAGAAGTGCCACTACCTATTATCTCTGAATACCTTGATGTCTTCCCTGAAGATCTCCCAGGCCTACCCCCAGACCGAGAAGTTGAATTCTCCATTGACCTAGTGCCAGGAGCAGCACCAGTATCTCAAAATCCCTACAGAATTAACAAGAAGGAGATATTAGAACTAAATGAGCAAATCAAAGAACTAGAAGACAAATGCTTCATTAGGTCTAGTGTCTCACCCTGGGGAGCTCCAGTATTATTTGTGCCCAAGAAGGACGGAACATCCCGAATGTGTATTGACTATAGGGCCTTGAATGCCTTAACAATTAAGAATAAGTATCCCCTGCCCAGGATAGATGACTTATTTGATCAGTTGAGTGGAGCTCGGGTCTTTTCCAAGATTGATTTAAGGTCGGGTTACCACCAAGTAAGGGTGAGAAAGGAAGACATCCCTAAAACTGGTTTCAATACCCGGAACGGACACTACGAATTCTTAGTAATGCCGTTCGGGTTGACGAATGCTCCAGCAGTTTTTATGAACCTAATGAACAGAGTTTTCCAGCCATACCTAGACAAATTTGTAGTGGTCTTTATTGATGATATTTTGATCTACTCCAAGACCCCCGAAGAACATGAAGAACATTTGAGGTTAGCATTGGAGACTTTGAGGAAGGAAAAACTTTATGGAAAGTTATCTAAATGTGCTTTCTTCCTAGACAAAGTAGAATTTTTGGGACATATTATGACTGGAGATGGAATAGCAGTAGATCCTAAGAAGATAGCTGCAGTAGAATCCTGGCCCACTCCAGACTCTGTAGCTGAGATTAGAAGTTTCCTGGGCCTAGCTGGCTACTATCGGAAGTTTGTAAAGGACTTTGCTAGAATTGCGGAGCCCATGACAAAATTAACAAGAAAGGATGAAGAGTTCACCTGGACTGATGAATGTCAGCGTGCTTTTGAGGAATTGAAGAAAAGACTGACTTCTGCCCCTATTCTGACCTTACCTTCCGGAACCGGAGGTTTCGCTATTTATAGTGATGCTTCTGGAAAAGGTCTAGGTTGTGTACTGGAGCAGAACAAGAAGGTTATAGCGTATGCCTCTAGACAGCTTCGACCCCATGAAAAGAATTATCCAACTCATGATTTAGAATTGGCAGCTGTCATTTTTGCCCTTAAACTTTGGAAGCATTATCTTTATGGAGAAAGGGTGGAAATATTTACAGACCATAAAAGTCTAAAATATATCTTCACTCAGAAAGAGCTAAACATGAGGCAAAGAAGGTGGCTGGAACTAATGAAAGACTTTGATATCACTCTTCAATATCACCCTGGGAAGGCAAATATAGTTGCTGATGCTCTAAGCAGGTATCCTATGGCGATGTACTTGACTATGGACAGACACCTGCTGGAGGACTTGGAAAGGTTAGGTATTGAAATAATTATCCCATGAAAAGAAGGCCAAATGATGAACTTGCAGATTCAGTCTACTTTAATAGACAAGATCAAGGAGACTCAATTTCAAGACGAAGGCCTGCGAAGCCTTCGAGGTCAAGTGCAAGCTGGATTAGTAGAAGATTTCAGAATTCATGAAGATGGATCACTGAGGCATGGCGATAGATTATGTGTACCTCAAGGAGACATAAGAGAAGAAATTATGCAAGAGGCGCACAGATCGCAATACTCTATACATCCAGGAGCCAACAAGATGTACAAGGACCTGAGGATGCATGTTTGGTAGCATGGCATGAAAAGAGAAGTAGCCAGGTTCGTATCTCGTTGTTTAGTGTGCCAGCAAGTCAAGGCAGAAAGACAAAGACCTGGAGGACTGCTTCAACCCCTACCCATTCCGGAGTGGAAGTGGGAACATATCACAATAGATTTTGTTTCCGGACTTCCAAGGACACCTAGTGGTAAGGATGCAATCTGGGTGATAGTGGATAGACTGACCAAGTCTGCACATTTTCTACCTTTCAAAGTAGGGCTATCTACAGAGAAGCTGGCAGATTTATATATCAGACACATTGTCAGGCTGCATGGAGTCCCAGTGAGTATTGTCTCCGACCGAGATTCAAGGTTCACCTCTCACTTCTGGAAGAGCTTACAAGCCAGCTTGGGGACTCAACTCAAATTCAGCACAGCTTATCATCCCCAAACCGATGGACAATCGGAACGTACAATCCAGACACTTGAAGATATGCTCCGTACATGTGTTCTGGATTTTGGAGGATCCTGGGAAGACTATCTACATCTGGTGGAGTTCTCTTATAATAACAGTTACCAAGCAAGTATTGAGATGACTCCATTTGAAGCTCTGTATGGACGAAGATGTCGTACCCCGCTATCATGGGACGACGTTGGAGAAAGAGCTCTGCTGGGACCAGAGATGGTGATCGATTCAGCTGAGAAGGTAAAGCAAATAAAGGACAGACTTCGAGTGGCTCAAGACAGGCAACGACATTGGGCAAATAGCCACCGAAGGCCCTTGGAATTTGAGGTAATTAAATTTATTCAAGTCAATTTAAATATTTTGCTTATGGAACTAAGGCTTGATTATAACTTTATTAAAGGTTGGAGAGCTGGTATTCTTGAAGATTTCCCCGACACGTGGCACCATTAGGTTCGGAAGGAATGGAAAACTCAGCCCAAGATTTATTGGACCTTTTGGTATACAGGAGAAAATCGGAGAAGTGGCATACCGGCTGGCATTGCCACCCTCTCTGGATGGAGTACATAACGTCTTCCACGTGTCGCAGCTGAGGAAGTACGTGTCGGACCCCAGCCACATTTTGGATCACTCGGAGCTCGAAGTAGGCCCAAGTTTGACTTACCAAGAGCAACCCGTGGAGATTCTGGATCGCTCGGAGAAAGTCCTACGGAACCAGGTTATCTCCCTGGTTCGCGTAGCTTGGAAGCACCATTCCCCCGGCGAATCCACCTGGGAGCGAGAAGACGAGATTAGAGAGCGATACCCCTATCTTTTTGAAACCTGAGGTATATTTTATTCTCGGCCTTTCTTTTCGTGCCTTGTTATTCTTAAATTTCGAGGACAAAATTTTTGTAAGTTGGGTAGGTTGTAAACCCCCTGAATTTTTAAATTATTAAATCTTGGAATTTTTCCCAATTTTCTGGAATTTTTTGAGAATTTTCTGTAATTAAAATCAAGGTTTTAATTAATAAATGATTTTTAATTGCCAGTAAATAATATTAAAATATCATGAAAATAACATTTTTGGATGTAAAATGAAAAATTGGACTTAGGGTAATTTTTCTGGATTTTTCTGGGCCTCAGACCTATTTTTAAATACCTGAAAACTATTTAATTAATTAATTAATTAATTATCTATTTTTTTATTATTTATTTATTATGTTATTTTATTTTAATTTTCTTTTTCTTTGGGCCGGCCCGGCCCAGTGGACCGGCCCAGCAGCCCAACCCAGCCCGCTTCTTTCCGGGTCGGGTCGGGTCTGCCCGGACCCGACCCGCCTCCGACCCGGTCCCCCTCTATCCCTCGCCTCCGCGTCGCGCGCCGCCTCCGCCGCGCCCTCCCCCGCACCGGCCGGCCACCTCACCCCCACGGCCCGCCTTCCGCGGCCACCTCACCCCCACGGCCCGCCTTCCGCGGCCACGACACCACCCCGACACCACCTATAAAACCCTCCCCCTTTTCTCCCCTCCGCCTCATCCCGAACTCCGGCCACCTAACCCCACTCGCCGCCTCGGCCACCGCCCGTGACCCCTCGCCGTGAACCGCCCGGCTCAGCCCCGCCTCGCCGCCCTCCCCTCGACGCCTCAGCCTTCCCTCAGACGACAGCAGCAGGGGCAGCAGCACCCCTCGCCTGAGCCGCCTCCGGCAGCCGCTGCCGGACCTCCCCGCGCGCCGCCGACCGCCAGCAGCTCCGCCTCGCTCCGGCGACCAGTCCCCCGCCCTCGCCGGCCGCCCAGCAGCCGCCCTCCGCCGTCCACGGCCATTTCCCGACGAAAACCCTAACCCTAGCCCTAATTTGGACTCCGTGTCGGACACGACACGGACACGTCTCGACCCTGATTTTCGGGTCCCCTTCAGGTACGTGTATCTTTCGCCTCGTAGCTCTGTTTCCAATTCTGCAAATTGCGTTGTGAAGCCTGTATGACCCTCTCGGTGTCCGGACAAACTGTTCGGGACATCGCGTCCTGTGGTGATCGCACACCGCGATCCAAAAACAGGAAGAAACCAGACCCTGTTTCACCCCGGAACTGAGTCCGCCCCGCCAAACGGGACGACTTGGTCGCGTGCGGTCTTCACAGATACGTACGCATCGTCGATACGGACTTGTGAGTTTTCGTGGAAGCTGATTCGGGTGTGCGTGCACACCGGAATCAACGCGTATCCGCGGACATCGCCCCGTATCCGCCTTTTCGGTAATTCACCCTAACTTCGTGCACACACGTCGGATCGAGACGAAACTTGCGCCATCGGACTCGTAGCAATACGCTGGTCCTGTGGGTCAAGTTTGGTTCGATTCTGAGAACGTTGACGAAATCGCGTGTCGTGGGCCCCACAGGCCCCGCTCGACGGGCGATTTTGTGTTCGGCTCATCGGAATCCAAATTTGGAAGTTCCGTTGGGTTCGTATCAGCGTTCCTGACCTGTTGACACTAAGTTTGGTAAATTTGGAGACCTTTGATCCGGACACGTTTTTCGGTGCAAAGCGGGCCCATCGGCGGACCCCGTTTTGACCCGAAACTGCCATTTTTGCCCTTGTCTCCAAATTGGACCCAAGGACAGGCGTTTCTAGCTATTTGACATCTTCTGAGAGTGATGGTAATGTTTATTTCAGCTTTTGGACTCATCTCTGGACTTTTTCCCAAGAACTAAATTAACCAGATCCAAACAAACAGGCAAGTACCTGCACCTCAAGTTAATCTTTATATATTGTGATAATTAATTTCCTGTCTTACATGTACCCTTGATGATTACACATCGTGTTAGAAATGTTGAATCCCATGTCTTGAATATTGGTAGTTCCTGTCTTATTTTTCATGTCGGGTGGGAGAATACTAGGAGGCATGTAGTTTACCCTTTCCCCTGTCGTGACTGCTAGCTTTTGGTACGCGACTGTACCATCAGCCTGATACTCGATTATTCCTGACTGCTAGCCGCCTATGGCGTGCCTGATTAGCCTTATAAACCCCTACATGCCAACTATGTATTCTAAAAACAAACACAAGTACACACATATAGTTTCTGGTTATTTCTTGCTGGCTATTGTAGTTTCATTTCCTGTTTCATTTATTTCTGTTTCTCATATTCTTGTTTACAGTTAACTCTGAGATAATAATGTTCTGTTAATGCTGTTTCTCAACATGATATCCAATATTTAATTGTCATAAAATATTTAGTTTAATCTTGTTGTGCATTGTGTACTTTGCTCCTTTCCTGACTGGATCTGTTGATTTAGGCGATGATGAGGACCTTGCTCCTACTTATTATGGTCCCTATGAGGGGACTGATGATACCTATGAGGAGCCAGAACCCACCCAGGAGACCCGTGCTGCTGAGTAGCTAGTAGTAGCTATCTTTCATTTCTATTTCTCATCTTATTTATCGGGTTTGTCCCCGATTTGAATATTGAATTTCTGTACTTAAACATTTGAATCTGTTGTCACATTTATTTTCAGTTGAAATCTTAAGTTTCATTTCTCCTTATTATCTTGCCTATGTTATTGTGAATGAGCTAGTTAGTAAGTATGGATTGACCTAGACAGCGTACTACCGCCGACTCTGCGGCGTAGGCTGGACGTACCCACGCACTCGTGCCCGAACTTCCGGGTGCGGGTCGTGACAATGAGACTATCGTGAAGTTCCATCCAGATCAGATCGGCCCCGGTGCCTCGAAAATCGTCCGTGGAACCTAATGACCTTGTTTCCAAGTTGTCCGCGACATGCAAGTCTCAAGGGTCTTTCCAGATCCATAACCTGATATGATAATCCCTGATTCTTATTCTGAACTGAGCGTTTGCTCTACGAACTGTGATTCTTGGATTCCTTAACATTGATTCTCGTTCAGATGTAACTTGATGCAATTATCATTCAGGTGTAAACTTTATATGATCTCGTTCAAAGTTAGACTTGCCTTGATGCATTCCCCTGGTGCGGGGACAACCTTAGCGACCCAACGGTCCCGGATACTTGCGGGTTCATTAGCACAGAAGAACCATTTGATAGTCTTCTGGTTGAGTCGAATCCATGCACGATGCGCGATAGTGTTCTCATTGTGGCATAAGTTTCGTGTGGCAAACATTGAGGCAAGGCAACATTAAGAACTTAAGTAACCGCATTGGTTCGAGCTCGAAGGTAAACCGAGTAATGAAACCGTAAGAGAACTTAGCGTGCGAGGGTCTGAATATAAGCAATGTTTTAATTCCATGTTCTATATAAGCAATACAAGTTGGGATTATTCCCTTAGCTAGGTGCGTTGTATTCTTATTAGCATGCAGGGGGTGATTCACCTAGCGACTAGCATGTATCGTTCCATATTTTAAGTGTGCTGGTTAAGCAAAGACAAGTTCACCGTAGTCACCCACCTTAGCGATGATTCGCCTCGGTTAAGCGATACGTCAAGCGAGCCTCTAAAAGCCTAAGCCAAACTCCTGTAGGGACAAGTCTGGATATTCTTTGCCTCAAACGAGTATTCTCGTCTGAGCAAAGCAGGTCGGGATATTACAATTTTGTCGTTTGAATCGGCAGTCCGCTTGAGCGAAACGGGGTGTTACATTATACCCAACTCAGAAAAAGTCTCGTCCTCGAGACTTACTGAGGACAAGCCATACTAATGCATTATGGAATTTATCCCAAGCGTAGCAATCGGTACCACTAAATCTAATTGAACATAATCTCCTACTCGGTTCTTATATTGTGTCGCGTGTATGTTGAGTCAGTCTCATTTGTGCCGTAGCGCGGGATATATTGCTTAACGTGGAGTACGTTTCAATCAATCTTGGATTGCAATCTAAGGCTGAGTCAAACTTACACAAGTCGTTATACTTGTTCATTTGGATATTCACTTGTACTAGCATCGAGATCAGCATATCGCTAGTCTGGATCTTGCGCATGTTCGAAGTGCACCTCTAGCATGAGCATGCCAACCAACTTAGCGATAGCGAAATCTTAGCACTCGAGTTTTATATTTTCTTGAGTATTGGATCGTGCACACGTTCAAGGCGTCCCTCAAATATATGCATTCAACCAAACTTAGAGATAGTAAAATCGGACAAGCTACTTGCGAAAATCTTAAGGGTTTGCACAGGTCAGCAAAAAGGCCTTAGCATCACGATTTCATACAAGCAATCATATCATTCAAATGCACTTTTTGAAATTATTTAGACTCATTGTTGGAATATTCCATTTGGGACATTGAGAGAGAGTGCGCACATAACCCATGAATGAGCTTTCAAAATTATGATAATCGAAACGAAGTCCAAAGACGTATAAGCTAGGCTCTGATACTAATTTGTCACGCCGCGATCTCCCGCAGGCTAATCGGCCTTCCCCACTAAGCGAGAATTACCGCGCCAGCACTCCCGCAGAACGATCGCTTTGACCCATCCGTGCGTGATGTCGCATGAGCGTGAGCCACGTCCGTGCAAGGTCGTGGTTCGTTGGCTGGTGGTAATAGTTCTAAGCCACAGAGTCGCACAAATTGTCCGAGTACAGCAAAATTATAAACGCATAAGCGATTTGGTAAGAAGTTTACTGAGTCGACAAAACCAAAAGCAATGAATAACACAAGTTGAAGTGAAACAAGCTCTTTATTGATATAAGCAAGTGTTATAGGCGATGCTTGGCCGAGATTATAATTCGCTCATATGTCTCTCTCTGAAACAGTAAAAGCATGCCAAGTGGCTATATTTATGCAATAATGTATAGATGATATTCAGGCGATGTTCCAACATTATGTCTTGTATATGTGCTTCAGTTCCGGATGCAGCGCTCCAAGGCTCCAGAGTGAACTCCACTCCTTAGCACGCACGATGGAGGCATCTGTACCGAACGAGGTTCTTCCGCACCCTGATCACAATCTGGTGGATTATCAGTACATGAATGCACTGGTGGGGAGGCTACTCGCCCGCTCAACAAATCCAAACACGTAATATAGGTTTCGTGCACCAACTATTATGTTGTCTTTCTAGTTGCCTTAGGATCGGTTTTATGGCAAAGATTGAATAGCCTTACTCGTGTGGTAGTGCGTCATGCGATATAAGAGGAAACACGGCAAGACTTACCAACTTACTATTTGTCCTTCCCTGTCAAGGCAAACAAGTTATTTTAAGCACGAGCATTCATAATGAAAACCAAGGCAATAGCATGTACAAACATGAGTGTTGTTTTATCATGATCGTTCAGGTGTTCGGTTGTTCTTTTGATGCGATGCAATGACTCGCACGCGGATAGCCGCTAAGCGAGGATGACTTAACTATATGAACATGAGTCGCTGGCATAGCCATAAAGGACGAGTTATAGTCTTGAACGAGGATAGAAAGCAACAAAGATTCGTTGGTGGCTGCAGACTATCCTGTCCAGATGCGTGAGACTATCGTGAAGTTCCATCCGGATCGGATCGACCCCGGTGCCCCAAAAATTGTCCGTGGAACCTACTGACCTTGTTTTCAAGTTGTCCGCGATATGCAAGTCTCAAGGGTCTTTCCAGATCCATAACCTGATATGATAATCCTGGATTCTTGTTCTGAACCGAGCGTTTGCTCTATGAGTTATGATTCTTGGATTCGTTGACATTGATTCTCGTTCAGATGTAACTTAATGTGATTATCATTCAGGTATAAACTTTATATGATCTCGTTCAGAGTTAGACTTGCCTCGATGCATTCCTCTGGTGCGGGGACTGCCTTAGCGACCCAACGGTCCCGGATACTTGCGGGTTCATTAGCACAGAAGAACCATTTGATAGTCTTCTAGTTGAGTCGAATGCATGCATGATACGCGATAGTGTTCTCATTGTGGCATAAGTTTCGTGTGGCAAACATTGAGGCAAGGCAACATTAAGAACTTAAGTAATCGCATTAGCTCAGGCCCGAAGGTAAATCGAGTAATAAAACCGTAAGGGAACTTAGCGTGCGAGGGTCTGAATATAAGCAATATTTCAATTCCATGTTCTAAACAAGCAATACAAGTTGGGATTATTCCCTTAGCTAGGTGCGTTGTATTCTTATTAGCATGCAGGAGGTAATTCACCTAGCGACTAGCATGTATCGTTCCATATTTTAAGTGTGTTGGTTAAGCAAAGACAAGTTCACCATAGCCACCCACCTTAGCGATGATTCGCCTCGGTTGAGCGATATGTCAAGCGGGCCTCTGAAAGCCTAAGCCGAACTCCTGTAGGGACAAGTTTGGATATTCTTTGCCTCAAATGAGTATTCTCGTCTAAGGAAAGCAGGTCGAGACATTCCACTTCTGCTGTTTGAATCGGCAGTCCGCTTGAGCGGAACGGGGTGTTACACCTTCTCCCCTCGGTCTAATATAGATACGGGTTGCTCCTCGTAAGATAAGTCGGTACCAACAACTAATTCAGAGTGATCGAGGATATGACTCAGATTCGGAATATACCTACGCAACTGAGATACATAAAATACATCATGTACCTCACGTAGAGAAGGCGGAAGGGCAAGACGATAAGCAATATCGCCCACCCGCTTGAGAATATCGAAAGGACCTACGTATCGTGGACTATGCTTCCCGTAAACCCCGAATCTAATGACTCCACGGGTAGACAAAATCCGTAAAAATATGTTGTCGCCAAAACAAAACTCTAAAGGTCTACGATATTGATCTACCCAATGACGATGCCTATCTTGTGCAACCCGAAGTCGCTCTCTAATTTGCTTGAGAACCTCTACTATTTGCGTGATCATTTCAGCGCCTAATTTCTTTTGCTCACCAATGTCGTCCCAAGCCAACGGTGACCTACACTTCCTGCCGTATAGTTCCTCGAAAGGTGCCATCTGAATACTGGCCTGATAACTATTGTTGTACGAGAATTCCACCAAGTGAAGGTGATTCTCCCAAGATCTAAGGTACATGCTCATAGCATATCCTCCAATGTCTGGATGGTTCTCTCTGATTGTTCGTCTGTCTGGGGTGGTAAGCCGTGTTAAATCTTAACTTGGTGTACAAACTCTGATGCAAACTTTTCCAAAATATAAAGTGAATCGAGTGTCTCGATCTGACATGATACTTACTGGGCTCACTATCTGTCGCATATATATTTTAGCCAATTATTCTGTAAACTGTCCTACTCGAAAAGGAAGCTAGTAAGCTACTTTTGTGATACAATCCACTATCACCCAAACTGCATCTCGACCAGTCGGTGATCTAGGTAAACCAGTCACAAAGTCCTTCGTGATGTGTTCTCACTTCCACTCTGGAATAGGAAGTTGCTGCAATGATCCTGCCGGTCTCTGTTGTTCTGCCTTCACTTGCTGACATATCAGACATCGCGATACGAAGCATGCAATAATCGGCAACGCCAACTCTCAATCCCATCAATGCTGGGGGTGGACCTCCTCCGGTAGTGTTACCCGTCCATCCAATATCTCTCCAATCGTTTGTACAATTGCAGTCTAAAGATCCTCTCAAAGCTATCCGGCAATTACATGCACAGTTTGAAGCTCTAAAACATAAAGATCAGCTTCAAAAATTAGGGGTGAAACAGCCTTATCCCCTCGTTAGAACAATCTTCGTTTTTCCCCTAAATACAAGCCTCAATCGGTGGTCTTATTTGATGGGAAAGCATCGCCAAGTCAGTACATCAACTACTTCGATATGATGACAGTTCATTTACAAAGGGATGACGCTCTCCTTACCAGGTTGTTTGTCGGTTGTCTAGCCGGCATAACCTATAATTGGTACTGCAGTTTGTTCAACAATTGTATATCTTTATTTTATGACTTAAAGTATCTTTTTCTTTCCCCATTCTATGAGGGAGGTAGGGATATGACTATGTCCTCGCTTATCGACATTAAGCAAAAGAAGAAAAATTCGCTTGAGAATTCATAGAACATTTCAGGAAAGCGACTCTGAAGTTACCTCATAGCATTCCGGAATCCGCATTCATTGATACTTGTAAGAAGAATCAGTTGCCTACGGTAGGACTCTGGACAGGGCCCACTCAATTTTAAGATTGGACGATGTTCATCATAGGAGCCGAAGCCGCTGAAGGTAGGGCAAAAGTTGCTCAATAACTAGGACTACATTTACCTAATGGCGAAGATAAAGGGAAACACCCCTCCAATAACAACAATACTGCGAACAGACGCAACAGCAAGGAAAAAGAGGTTTTGGCAATAAACTTATCAAAATGTTCTACCTCTCCACCTGCACAAAAAGCTTCTGAGGTTCCAAGACCCAAAGAGGAGTATTCTTTTGATGAGGATGACATCTACAACATCTTCGATTGTCTCATAAAAAGCAACAAGCTACAGTTGCCTAATATCAAACGGCCAAACGAGGTCGACAAAATAGACAACCCCAAATATTGTTTGTATCACCGATATATACATCATCCTACAAAGACGTGTTATGTACTGAAGAGAAAGATCCAACAGCTGATAGACTTCACAAATGCTCAGAAAATTGCAATAGTGCTTTCTCTCCTCAAGTATTTAACTTCTCCTCATTTTCTCAAGCAAAACAGCACGAATCCTCCACCATATTTAAATTTTAAAAAAAATTAAAGCAAAATTGAAGAGAAAAAGAATCTCCTTTTCCCCAGCAAAACCCATATTTTCTCCTCCCAAATCCGAGCAGCAATGTCATTTCTATGTTAATTCACTTCAAAATCTCAACTTTTAATAAACGGAGCCCACTTCCCTCCACCCAAAATTAAAGCAGAAAATTTGGAAAATAAATGTAACCCACTTCCCTCCAACAAACTTAAAAGTAGAAAATTGGGAGTTTTCAGAAAATTTAAATCAAAACCATATTCATTGAAGAAGAAAAAATATGGCTTTCTATCGCTGGCACCAAACTAGACAAAACCAACCTTTTTTTACCAAGAATGAAACATAAAATTGGGGGGTTTTGCTCCAAATTTTATGAGAAGGGTTGAAAGTGGAACAAGTACCTGCTGTGCTTCCCTCTTCAATGGCTGCTGTGTACATTGTCAGACTCGTGGGAGGCGGTACGAGTGTCTATGACCGCTTTTGCTCGGGAAGACGTGGTCAGTCTGAAGTTTGCCAAGAGCGCGGTTCTGAATGAAGAGATGCGGAGACGTTCTCAGGGCACTTCATCCAATCTCACTCCTAAGCTCTTGTTTCAGAGAGCCGCGGAAGGGGTAAAAGCAGGGTTCCAGGTGGTGGTAGAGATAAGAGCAAAAAAAAGTTCAAGGATCGGTACGAGGACTCGAAGTATTACCATTGTGGCAAGAAAGACGAAGCGAAAATATTTCGCTTGGAAGAGAGAAGAAGGGCGACAAGGAGAAGCAAAGTGAGAACACTATAGAGGCGGCCTCAGCACATAGAAGCGATATGATCATTGTAGGTGATGAGTTAGTCATGAACCTCGTCTTTACAGTATAAGTGGGTGAAGGGAAAAGAAACCCACTCAATGCCTTTGGTACTCCGGGTTATCACCATCTTGAGGTAGGTACGTAAGATCTTGCAGTTCTGCTCTGACATCTGGCCATACAAAATCAGTGGGATCAGAACCCTAAACAGGATAGTACCACAAGGAAGCCCAACTAAAACCAACATGCAAAACAAGCATAAGATATTAAGGTAGTTTAAATATGAATAAAGTGAGTATAAGTAAACTTGTAGGTTTAAATAAACGAGAAAGTGCATGTACAGGACAGGACTAGCAATCAATCAATCACGGCCAAGCATGTCTTACGACTTGCTAATCATTAACTAACTAGGGTTATCACAATCCTAGTTACTATCAGATATAATTTAAAATTTTTATACAGCCACATGTCATGCAGTCTATCCGGATCATCCAGACGTAAGGTCACATAATATAATTATCACATATAGATATTTTTACTTGTAATGTAACACTCGATGGTGTGATGGAAGTGTACCCCTTACAACGGAGAGCTCCAAATCCACATGTGTTTTTGGGATGTCGGAATTGCATGTAGCCAAAAAATTTCTTAAATGATTCTAGGTGTCAAATCTAGTTCATCAACCTGATCAATTTAATCAAAATTTTCGACCGTGGTGCTTGAGAATTAGCCTTAGACATGATGCTAGACTGGACAATAGCTTGACAGGAATAATTAGAAATTCAACCACGGGAATAACAAGTCATGCAATACATGTGCTACTAATAGCCTTGATTAGGATAGTACAAGAATCTTGAGTCATGAGTGCGCTTCATCGAGCCACTATCAGAAATATCAATACAATATTTGCATAAACCTGGGCATAAAATTCCAAGCTTTATTACAAGCACTAACATAAGGTAAAGACAAAAAATTATTATGTACACTATCCCAAAGTTAAGTTAAGAAAGCAAAACAATTGAAGAATATAGCAACAATGGACAAAATAATCAAAAATATAAAATTGCGCAAAATTAGATTTTTATACATTTAGAAAACTGGGCATAACTCTTTCATCCAAACTCCAAATGATGCGATTCAAAATGATTCGGAAAGCTAAGCCAAAGATCTACAACTTTCTTGTTTGGAGTTTTATAAGATTATAGATACAAAAAAAAGCTAAACAGGAAAAAAAATCCATCACGTCAACATGCGTGCGGCGTACTGCACTGTACCAGATTTTTGTGCACGGCGCATTGCGCTTGGCCAAAAATTTGTGTGCGATGCATTACGCATGGTAAGGGATGATGCACACGGTGAACTGGTGCGCGTTGCCAGAAATGATGCGCGCGACGCACTGCGCGCGACAAGAGATGATGCATGCATCACACTTCTGCACACGGCCAGAAATCTGTGCACGACGCACTGTGTGCGACACTGTTCATCGTCCCTGTCAGGACAGTTTCGAGAATAAAATTCCAAAATTTATTTTGGCCATAAAATCTTCAATTTAATTCCAAATTAAGTGATTCAAAAGTCAAGATCATACAAAATTTAATACTCTCTCATATAGAACTACTAGTTTTTGAAAGTAACTAATTTTAGTAGAACTCATGGAACCCATGGAAACATTAACTTAGAAATGTAGATCTACTCCATTCAAGGTATCAAATCCAAAAATGCTAAAGTACTAAACATGTAGAGGAGCTTATGGAGCTTAACATAGACTAATAAAATGTAAGAAAAATCATAAAATTGAAATATGTAAGTTCTTCATGGTTGGAAAGATGTACTTGCCTAAACCGTCTACTACCACTAATAGTAAGGTCCAAAAATCCACGGCCAACCTAGGCTCAAGCTCACGGCTTGGGAGAGGAGAGGGAAGAAGAAAGTGAAAAGAGAAAAAAGTGAAAGAATGAAGAAGAGAGAGAAAGAAATGTGTTTATATAGCAATTGTGACTTACACTATACATAATATAGAAATTAACCAAAATTAGTTCAGAAAATCCAGAAATTGCACATGAAATAATGCTACAATAATTGTACGCGTATCTTGGATACGAATACGAAAATAGTGAGACGAGTCTCATACTCCTGCAATAGTAGCAAGAAGAATCCTGGTACTCCCGCCTCTGCTGATACTAAGCTGGTGCTGGCTGAAAGACATATGCTACTTCGTCGGTCCCTTGTTGTTGTCTCCCTGAGCATCCCGTCCTCGCTTGTGATGAAGGTCCAAGTCTACCTCGATTTCCTGGGCGATCGAGACAACCTCTCCATAAGTTTTTGCTCCATTTGTTGTGATGAGCACACCAATCTCCTTGGCTAGCCTGTGGCGAAACCTCCTGGCTCGGTCTTCTGGATCTCAAACCATGTACTATGTGAACCTGCTAAGCGCTTGAACTCTGCACCATACTCGTCCACAGTGCAACTCCCTTGCTCTAAGCTCTGGAATTTCCTTTCCAGAATCTCTTTAGCTATGGCTGGGAAGAACTTCTTCTTGAACAAGTCTCTGAACATCTCTCAAGTGAGTTTTGGCACTGCAAGCTTGGATTTGTTCCTGAATCGAGTCCTTTCAATGTCATATAGCTGAAGTGATACGGCTTCGATCTTCAAGTCTTCTGAAAGCCTAGCAACAAGAAGAAGCCTCTCAATGTCATCAAGCCACTCGTCTGCGTAGATAATCCCCTCGGTATCGTTGAAGTCGCGAGGGTTGAGTTTCTTGAAGTCCAAAATGTTTTCTGCCTAGGCTTGGGTAGAATGCTGAGGAGTCATCTTCTCTATGGCTCTCAATGCTACTAAGTTAGCATTCACCATGCTCTCCTTCATGACAGCAGTCTGCTCCTTTTGTGCTTCAGCCTGGAGTCATTGAGCCTCCATCAATCCTCTGATTAGTTCTAGCAGTTGCTCTCCATCTAGCGGCAACAATCCAATAACCGGAATGATGGAAATGCCACCCTCAGCTGGAAGAGATAGGGTAGGAGAAAGAGTCCCGATCTCCTCCTGGCCTACTGGATGGGCAGAGGATGCCCCTCCTGAAGCCGCCACGCTAGAAGTGTGGCCTCACGTCTCATTTCTTCCCTTAACCATCCTCTGGAATAGAAGAAAGTGAACATAAGTCCAAAAGGAGATGCGGCAAATTTAATACAAGATATGTAACAAATAATCAGCTTATGTTGTGACGAGTTCCTAACATTGCAGGCTCGCAGTTGTACGTCTAAACCTAGGTACCACTTCAACATCGCATTAATTACGAAGACAGACATATATGAGCCACCATAAATACTTGTCACGACCCATGTCCGCGATATCGGGTATGAGTGCGTGGTTAAGTTATAAACCCCCTGATTTTCAAGAATTTTTAATTTAAAATTTTTCACAATTTTCTGTAATTTTCTGAGATTTTCTCTAATTAAACTAAGGTGTTTTAATTATTAAATAATTTTTAATTAATATTAAATAATATTAAAATATTATGTAAATGATATTTTTTGGTGTAAAATAAAAAATTAGACATAGGGTAATTTTTTGGGAATTTATTGGACCCCGGAAGTATTTTTTAAAGCCCTAAAACTATTTTATAATTAAACCAAAATAAACCCTAAATAAACCCGGTTTATTTAAAATAAACCAAATCGACCCAAAATGGACCGGTTTAGCTAAACCCAAACCCAACCTTAGCGGGTCGGATCCGGGTCTAACCCGCGACCCGAAACCCGTTAGACCCGACCCGCATTCAATTCTTATTGGATCGGGCCGGATCCGCCTGACCCGACCCGTCACCGACCCGACCTGTGCTACAGTACCTTCCCTGTAACCGACCCCTGACCTTGGCGATTCTGCTCCGCCGGCCGACCCGCCGCCCGCTCGCCTCCTAGCGCCGCCTCGCTTCCGAAATGCCCGCCAGCCCCTCCTCTTCCTCTCCCCCGCACCGGCCGCCCCTCCGACTTCTTCTCCGACTATAAAAACCCCTCACACCTCCGCCTGAACCCGCCCCCTCGACCACCTATCTCCTCCGCCCGAAGCCGCCTCCGCCTGATCGAGCGCCGCCACCCTCTCTCCTCCACCAGCACCCTCGACCCTCGCCGCTGCCCTCCAGCACCGGCCAGAGCCTCCAGCCCCTTCCCGCAGCACCCTCGCAGCTCCGCCACGACCCTGCCGCAGCGCCTCGAGCCTCCAGCCAATCGCCTCCGCCGTGCCTCCGGCCAGCAGCTCCCCTGCCTCGATCCATCCCCGGCGAGCAGCCGCCAGCAGCATCCCGATTTCGACGAAGCCCCTAAACCCTAGCCGTGTCCACTGTGTTGTGTTGTGTCTCGTGTCGACACGCGGATACGTGAAATCTCAGTTTTTCGGAGCCCTGTTCAGGTACCCATTTCTCTCTCCTCGGTGTCCCATTTTCTGTTCCGTCTGTTGCAACGCGAACCCTGCGTGACCCTCTCGATGTTCGTGCAACAAGCTCGGTGCGTCGCATCCTGTGGCGATCGCGAACCGCGATCCAAAAACAGAAAAAACCAACGCCCTATTTTACCCCGGAACTGAGTACGCCCCGCCAAACGGGACGACTTGGTCGCGTGCGGTCTTCACCGAAACGTGCGCGCCGTTGATATGGACGTGCAGAATTTTGCAGAAGTTGATTTGGATGTACGTGCACACCGGAATCAATACGTATCCGCCGACAACGTCCCATATCCGTCCGTTCTGGAACTCGTTGTAAATTTGTGTACACACGTCGGATCGAAACGAAACTTGCACGATCGGAATCGTAGCAATACGCTGGTCCTGTGACCCAATTTTGGTTCAATTCTGAGAACGTTGACAAAATTGCGTGTCGTGGGTCCCACGGCTCCACTTGACGGACAATTTTGTGAACGGCTCATCGGAATCCAGATCTGGAAGTTCCATTGGGTTCGTATCATAGTTCCTGACTTGTTGACACTAAGTTGGACGAATTTGGAGACCTTTGTTTCTGACACATTTTTCGGTACAAAGTGGCCCACATATGAACCCCGCTTGGACTTGAAAATGTCATTTTTGTCCATGTGTCCAAATTGGACTCAAGGACAGGCGTTTCTAGCTAATTGATATTTTCTGAACCTGATGGTGATGTCTATTTCAGCAACCGGAGCAGTACCAGCAAATCCCGCTGAGGTCAGAGCTACAGTTGGAGACAGAACCCCAGGCAAGTGTACCTTGCCGAAGCTTGCAGTTCTTGCTATATAATTCCTTGTCTTATTTATCTGTTATACATGCTTGACCTAGGACCGTGTGACTTACTTAGCGTCCGATTAATAGTCGGGTGCCAACACCGTACGCGGAGTTGTGTAACGTCACCTAGAGATGGATATTGTGACCCTTTGCATTCTCGTACTTGCATTATCAAGTACGTTATACCCAGGACACCTGACACAAATCATGAGACAGAATCTTCCTGAGATATTCATGGTGATTCTGTATAGGATACAGGTTTTATGACATAAATATTATATTCTTAGATCATTATATGACTTGCTGCATTAGTTTTGATCTTGCGTGTCATGGACATGAGACGTGTGATTTCATTGGGTGGGGAGAGACACACAGGCTACAGGCTAATTTTATATATATATATCACTAGATAGTAAACTATATAGTATAACTGCTACCGGCTCTTAGACACAGAGCTTGTAGTGGTCTCAGCCTAAGTTCTAGTGTTGCTCTCAACTTGCATTTCACATAGATGGTTATATAGTTTATCCTATTATTTCATTTATTACTGCACTGCATTTATTTTGGCATGAGTTATTTTGTACCTTGCTATGTCTCCTGAGGACCTGGATCCGGATTATGTCCCCAGGATTAGCAGACGAGATTTAGGACAGGAGCATTAGCAGGAGCAGAAGCAGAATCAGGTGCATACAGTGGAGCAGAACCAGGAACCGAGGACTAGGTGATTGCCATAGATTTTCCTGAGTATATGTTTCTTCCATACTCAGTTTGTGATGTTCTTTACATTCTTGTTTAAATGAACAATTGTATCAGACTTGATTATCGGATTGTTCCCCGATTTAATTACTTGTGACTTGATGTTTGATGTTTATATTCCTTTTGTTGATATTGATATATTCATTCTGTGGATGAGATTAGTAAACCCTGATCGTTGTAATACAGCTTAAGTATGCCCCGATGGATCTATTAAATTGGGTTTGTCCATCGGTGTGTGCTGCTGGTCATTGCCACGTGGCTAGTCCCTCGATATTTTGGGACTGGGGCGTGACATAAGTCCAGCCTACGCCGCATGATCGGCGGTAGTCAGCTGTCTATACCTTATCAATCACCCAGTAATGAAGATCAAATCATCAAGTCACAGCACTAAAAGCGATACACAAACCCAGACTCACACACACACACTCACCACAGTCCACTAATATAATTTTTAGTATATGATACATGTCAATCTCATCCGGAGACAAATTCGGTAAATCATAAAAGATACAATCACTAATAAATACATCGATGAATAGTACATCAATAATTTCTATACTAAATCCTCCAAACAGCTCAACTAGTCTCAAGTGTCACCTCCCTGGTATCTATATCAACTATCCAGTCAGGACGGAGCAAAGTACATCTACACAATACTAGAAGTATAATGTGAAATAACATGAAAACAATAAAGAACATGTACGATAAATTAATATGCACAAGAGAAACAATCATACCTAATGCGTAATTTGAATATCTTTGTCGTGCTGGACAACCACTACAAGAAATTGTATTTTTAGCAACACATTTTAGCGATATAGGGTCTTTTATGTCTCTAAAAGCTAAAATTTATATATTGACGACATGGGTTCTAGTATGTCGCTGAAACCACAAAAAATTTACAAAAGGGAAACCAAATATAAATTACGCCAAAAATCCTCTATGTATCGCGACATCGACATATCACAGAATGTCACAATATATTTGGCGACATGTGTCTGTGTTGCCAAATGTATTTCTGAAACTTTTTAATTTGAATAATATATGAAAACAATCAATAAAATAATACTCAAAACACTTGGAAGAGCAAATCTTACAGGCCCTAATTTTTCCCTTCCCGCTCCTAAAAAAAAAATTCCACCTCACCGCTCCCGACTCCTCCTCCTTCTCCCGTCGTCGCTCCTCCCAGCGCGACGACAAGAAGGGCATGGAGAGCGACCATCGCCCCCTCCCCTTGCCACTCTCGCAAATCCAACCGCCTCGTCGGCCTAACCTATGACGCCGCCGAGCCTATGACGACGACACTGCTGGCGCCCTCCAGATCCTCCTTCGCAAGCTCATCGCCAACCTCCTTCCCTCCTCCTCCGACGCCCTCGCAGGTGGACGCGACGACCGATCCTCCCTTCCAATATGTAGGACTGTCAAAATTTTGACTATTTTATTTAGTACTGTCAAAATTTTGACAGTCCTAAATAAAATGTTGGACTAGTCTTGAGTAAAATTTTGACAGTCCTAAATTAAATATTGGACTAGTCCTGAGTAAAATTTTGAGTGAAAAATTTGTAAAAAAAATCTTTGGCCAATCCCGATCAACTTTTGTAGTACCCTTATAAATAGGGGTACAACTCGGACGGGCTAAACCAGAGCCCGATCGGATAAACCTGTTAATGTGTTGGATTATGGTTGAAGATATTCTGGTTCGGGCTCGAATTCATGTGTCGGGTTACCCAAAATCCCGAAACCCGATATATATATATATATATATATATATATATATATATATATATATATATATATATATAGAGAGAGAGAGAGAGAGAGAGAGATGATACATATCCTCCCATTTTTGCATCCTCAAGTATCCCCATGATAACAATTATTGGATCTTGTTTAAGTCATCTAATCTTAACTATTGAAAAATCATCGGTTAAGATTAGATAACTTAAACGAGATCTAACGGCTATGAAAAAGGGGATGTTTGGGGATGCAAAAATGAGGATGTTTGGGGATCCCTATCCCTTATATATATATATATATATATATATATATATATATATATATATATATATATATACTTCTTAATATAAAAAATCTAAACCATAATTTTTTCATCCAAACTCTTCAACTTCTTATCCTAAATCTGATTTCAGCTTGTATTTTATAATGATTGAGACTTAATTGTTATTTGATTATGTGTTTAATATTACTCTTGTTTAAAATTATTTTAAATATCATATTAGAGTCCGATAAACCATGGACCTGATCCAATCCGAGCCCAACTCGATCCTACGGACTTGGTCTTGGGTTATATATGTTAAACCCGAGGTCGGGTCGGACTTGGACTAGGCTTATGATTCATCGAGTTAGGCTCGGGTTGAGTTCAAGTCCTACCGAAGCCGTCCGAGTTGATCCCCTACTTATAAAAAGTCTAAAATTACTACCGCTGCTGCTGCTGCTGCTGCTGCTGCTGCTGCTGCTTCTTCTTCTTCTTCTTCTTCTTCAAAATCCTACATGTATGTATCACCAACATCGTATGTACATGTACCTTAAATCTAAGATGAATAAAGGCTACAACCTCAATGAATTCACTCACGTCCAATAATTTTCTTTTCTTTGTTATTTGTCAATTAGTTTTTGAAGAATTTTAGAACGTCTGATTTAGCGATGTTGTTTTGTATGTGACACTGAGACTGGAAGAGGAGAAAAATGACCGACTACTCTTAATGTTTTCGGAAAAAGTAGATCTTCCAAGAAAATAAACTTCAAAAATGCGTGCATACACCAATTTGGAAATTGGACATGTAACAAAGTAACAAAGCAGGGTCAATATGTAGCGGTGGATGTAGCAATTTTATGGATGGATCGAAAACATGTTAACATCAAATTTATTGAGACATTACAGAGAATTTGTAATATATATATATATATATATAAATCTGGTTAGTAAATTAAAGAGAGCATTATATATAGAATTTTCAATGGAAAAATTGTCAATCAACCTTAACGTGGCTAGTTGGTTTTCACTAATCTAAGTGAAGTAATATATAAGAAAACAAAGACAAAATCTAAAAAGTGATGTTAATGTTACAGTCACTCACCCTTACTAATGACAATAGGAAATGAGCGTGTAATTTTGTCAAAAGTCAGTTATATTGGACCGGAGTTAGACATTTTATTTCTAAAAATAAACAGAGTTTTGTGTTCATATTCTTATTAATAAAGTCTTCATATTAATTTAATAAATATGTATTAAACATCTCATAGAGTTCAAATGGCTGACCCATCAAAACCTTGTCTATTTACATGCTATTCCATTATGGACACATGATATCTATCCGAATACAAAAAAAACTCAATCGGGAGTGTATGAAATATAAATAGCTTAATTTCAGCTTGATATCCTTACCTATTCAAGTTTTTCAATTAGATATCATAATCTTTAATATCATACAAATTACTATCATCAATTATTGAATATTTTCAAGTCGATACCATCCGTCAGTTAGAAATTAATTTTCTATTTGAACAAAAATAAATATAAAAAAATTGACCAAATTCTCTCTCGTTTCGGATATTTGAAGCGACCACGAATGGGTGGAGTATTTTTGTCATTTAAAATTTTGCATTAATACTATTAGAATATTAAATTGTATAATTATAATTGAGGTATTAAATTGTCTAATATTAAAGTATAGGGTATCAATTTGAAAAACTTGAATAGTTAAGAGTAAGATTGTGCACATTTGGACCTTGTAGCGTACAATCCTAATCCTTTTTTATTCTTATTTCTTTTTACTTTTTAGCTTTATCTTTTTTATATAGAGTTGTTAAGAATCATATTTCTTTTATGACTCTTCTCTGACTATCTTTTATTAGGATAAGTTTTCTCTTTATTTGGTTAGGATTAGATTTGAGTTTGATTATGATTAGGTTGTCAAAAAAGTCCTATAAATAGGCATCTTTTGTATTCAGTTGGACAACAACTTTTTATTAATAAAAATTTTCTTTGACTTCTGATATTTGTTCTCGCCTCTTCTTGGTTGTGGACTGGTCTTCGGAATATCGTTTGGTGCTAATGGATGGAGAGTGAGGCGTCGTCCATCTTGAAGGAAGGAATATGTGTTGTCTCTTTTCCGGTACGTGGCATTTTTGTCAAATTGTCACGGTCGACCGAGGATTATGTAGCAATAGTCCATGTCGATAATATCAAACATGCTTCATCTTTATAGGTCTTTCTGATGGATAAGGGTATGCGACAAACTTCAGAGACGACCATGTTGTGGTCACGTTGAATCCAACCAATCTTATATGGATATGTATGTACTTCTTTGGCCAGGCCCATCTTCTCTACCATTGCTTTCAAAACAATGTTCGATGTGCATCCATTGTCAATGATGATGTCACATAGCTTGTCTTTGACTCTGCAGTGGATTCAAAAGACAATGTGACGCTGGTGTTTGCAATGAACAAAAGATTATACGAAACTTTATGTTACAAACTAAGAAAAGAGAGGAAGTACAAGAGATCCTATACGAGAATCTAAAGTACAATAATTCTGAAAAAGTATATCTATGGAGGTCTGATCTACTGTCGATCACTTTACTCCTTTGACCACATGAATGTGATGAAGAGATGCCCAATGTTATGAACAACTTGGAAAATTAAACAACGAGAAAGCCTTGGTAGCAGCGGCACAACAAGCTTCTGTTTTCTTCTTCTGTTCCTCAGTATCGAAAAGAGGGGACCTTTAGAGATGCCAACGATCTAATATTTATAATATTCCTGTACTGGGATTGGTTATTGAAGAGTGCGCGTACTAACAAGCAATATCCACCGTGTTTGCTGTCATATATGTATCTTCAGAGGGAATGCAACCCACGTTCTGGATAGTGGGTGCATAAATCACTGATAGCTTGACACGTGGCTTCCTATGCGAGGAAGACTCAGGCCGTGGGGACAATTATTTGTACACGTCCACAAAGAATATGGTGTGTGTGACACATTAGCATAACCGTCATCAGCATAGGCGTAGTGTCTGAAAGCAGCGGCTGTGCTAGCGTATGTGCGGAGATATAGCCATATTGGTGTATTGAGGAGAGATAGCCATGTTGGTGTACTCAGGAGAGAAAGCCATGTTGGCATACCCAGGTTGGAGAACCAATGTCGGCGTACTCAGAGAGCGGTAGCACCATTGGTGTATTATTGCGTAAGTATCCATGTTGGCGTATTCAAAAGAGATAGCAACAATGGCGTAGTCTATTTGAAGTAGCACTATGGACGTACTATGACAAAGTAGCATTGGTAGCGTACTTGAACTGAGATAGCATCCTTGGTCACAAAATGACAACCTGGGTTGGCGTGCTAGGAAATCCTCTGTATTTAATGCCTTGATCTTCTTGACTGTCGAGTCAGACTGGAAGAGCTTTTGACGTGGCACTGTCTAGCGTATTCTGCTAAGAGTCAGCTTGGATGGTGTATGAGGGGGAGTGATGCCCTCAGCGTACTATGATGAGTAGCAATCTTGGCATACCGAAGAGAAGTATTAACCTTGGCGTACCGAAGAGGATTAGCAACCTTAGCATGTTGAAGAGAAGTAGCAACCTTACTTGGTCATTAAACGACATCCTGGGTCTGCATGCTCAGAGATATCCTACATTAAATGCCCTAATCTCTGTACAGGCCTGTCAACCGTCAAGGCTATCGTACTTAATACGAGAAAAAGCAAAGTTTGTATGCCACTGTGTTAAGTGGTATTTGTATACGGCTATGCAATGTACCCTGTATACGCCATTGCCTTCTTGTACGCTGATAAGCTGATTGTCTTTTGAAGGGAAGTATGCCATCGTTCCTTTATACTTATTATCCGCTCGAGGCGTAATTTTTATACTTCTAGAAGAACCACTTCAAAGTTTTCGAATTTGAATAAATTCGAAATACTTTGATCTAGAAGCATAAAAAAGTAGTTCAAACTTGGCGCGTATGGTGAAGCAGAGTCCATTACGCGTATCATGGGGCAAAATCCCAACAGATTACTGACGTGACCGGTAGCAATAATATATCATGGCTGATATTGGTTGGTATAACCAAGGTTCATCCCCGCGAAATTATTACGACCGCTAATCAATGCTTGGGAAGATGAATTAGCCGGTTACCTTTTGAATTCCGTGCATCATTCTGGGAGATAGTACGCCGCCCTAAGAATATGAACCGTCACTTCTTCTCCTATATATATATATATATATATATATATATATATATATATATATATATATACAGAGGACTTACACCTTCTCAGCTTTCAAAAACACTAAGTATGGCGCCAAAGAAAACTTCTGACTGGGAGCCTTGGCCTCAAACAATAGGTACTCCAAAGCACCCCTTTACCACTGCTCCTCCCCAAGTCATCGTGCCCCGCACTGTTCCTCATGAAGGTGATGTCGTATTCCCATCAACTTCTTCCTCTGTGCCTCCTTCTTCCTCAAGGAAGAGGAAATGAGAGGAAGATGATTTAGAGCTTGCTAATAGCATTTTGTCTTCCTTTAGTTTGACATTGGAGTCCATCGCTCAGCCTGTGGAGCCTATACCGGATTACAACTCACTGCCATTGACTGTAGAGGATAAGGAGATGTTGGAGTCGAGGGAGGCTGTACGTCGTCTATTTCATTGTTCAGGTGTGCGTACTATCCAAGAAGTTGCGGCCATTGCTGGTGAACTTTCAGAATCTGACTCCGACTAGCCATGTTTTCCTCTCTCTTTTTTGTTATTGGGCTATGATGGCCAGGATATGTAATCCTTCTCGTTTAGCAATGCATGTCTTTATGTTTTAATCATACATTGTCATCTGGAACACAGACACAATACACATGCAGCGTATGCCTAACTTGCCAAAGAATGTTACCACGCGTACTATTCAACGCACTAGTTATCACGCGTGCCATGCAACTATTTCTGAGGTATTCCTGGAAAGATAACAGAAACCCAACAGTCCACTGACGTGGCCTAATCTTTAATGCAAACTTTTATAAGTTTGACCTGATCCTTGATTTGACGCGATATTAAAGGTTGTGCGTGCGGCACTATTTTTGAGGTTTGTTTGGAAATTGAAATGTTTTACTTCACCTATATTATGCCTTCTCCGTCAGAACATTTCTCTTCTAACAAACCTTCAAAGCTCCTTCATCACAAGAGGATATGAGTACAACCATCTTTCGATTTGAATCGAGGAAGAAGAGGGCAACTGCAACCAAGCACTGTAGGCGTTCAGGTGGCCGCAAGAGAAGGCGTCTTCCATCAAAGGACTTCTTCTGCGATGGAACATGGAAGGGTATCATAATCTCCCTTGTTCGAAGTGATCAGCAACATTATGTGGGCGATTTGCCATAGAATGAGGGAGGACTTTGATTGGAGCAATCAGAGTTGTCCTAGTCCATACTGGTTGCTAGCTATGTTTCCCCCCATTATGAGGCTGGCCACTAGGGTGCAACTCGGTCGAAGTCTTAGTTATAAGATTGGGATAAGATCCCAATCAAAACTCTGCCGACGGTGCTTGATGGCGATGGAGGACAGGCTTTCTGGGACTTGCAAGATTGGTACATGCCCAGTTCTGTATCCTTCCGCCATTATTACTGCACCCAATGTTAAGGAGCGAGAACATGTCCATCAATATGCTCCTTAACATTGGCCTTGGGAGGATGAAGATGATCATGCGATCGATCTCCATCATATGTAATCATGACTTTTAGAATAAAAATACAAATATAATAGATTTCCATCACATGTAATCATGATTAAGCATCAATAAAATTTTGACTTGACTTTATTGTGTTGTCTGCGTATTGCTGATGAGTGAGTTCTTTGGAGAGGAGTGAGTATAGCGCATGCCACACATCGTTTCCTCTGTCAACCAAATAGCATGCGTACTTGTGTGCAGTTATACCAACTGACTAATACGCATATTCTGTCCTCAGATCGCGTATCTGTTCTCAAATTAGTATGCGTATTATGGCACCCTTTCTGTCAGGAGGTCAATGTGTGTATGTAGGGACAGTAGGAATTTTTGGACCAATACGCAGGATCCCAACCGTCATACCCAGTATTTTGAGTTCCACTTCTTGGAAAATAAACCATCTCGTCTTTTCATTAATGAGTCATGACTGGGGATTCAAACCGTCGCTTCCTCCTTTATAAATACTTGAGTTGTTTGTTCGATTCTTCACTCCTCGTACAAACTCATCTTCGTCTCAATGGCTTCCCAAGATGTCTGTAAGCAGATAATTAAGGAGATCGATGGATTGATTGCTCCTTTACCGGTTGGAGTTGACCTTGGTCAAGCTCCCATCGCTCCTGTGCTGTCCTCTACTAAGGAAGAGAAGGAAGTGATCCCTGTACCATTGAGTAAAGCGAATATCTTCTAGAACATCGTCGGTTCTTCCTCGAATAAGATCACCCTGGACGCGACTGACGTTAATGATCCCCTTATTTCATCTGTCGTTTTGTATGAACGAGAGAAATATGCCAGAATAATGGCTACCCGTCGATTGTTTGCATATTTCGACGTTTGTATTTTGCATGCCCTTGCGATGTTTGTAAACAATGCTGAGCCAGATGATTCTGATCCCTAATACGTAGGTACTACTCTTTTTTTCTTTCATATCTGTAAGCCTCTATTAAAAGATGAATAGAAGCCTTTTCGTGCTTTTTGACATGATGCTTGTTCGTTATGGACCCATTATTTATTGCGTATCTAACATTAGACACAAATAATAGGTTGGGGTGAAAACAATACCAGAGGTGATATGGACATGAATATTTTCGAAGGGAATCTCACTGATTATATATTTTCAGAGGTAATATGGACATGACAGAGTATAATTCTGTGAGAAACTTTTATTAGATTTATTACCCATAATGTACTCGTACTGAATAAAGATAGTGAGTTTGGAGATGCAATACTATCAGAGGCAATATGGACATGATAGATTGCTAGTCTACTCGGCTGGGGATAAATGAGAAATGGGTAGTTCAAAAGATGAACCATTATTTTTCCTTTGAGGGTAATGGAGTGAATATGATTCACAGGTAATATGGACATTAACCATGTCATCCATGCGAGATTATTTCCAATCCTGCTAGGGATTTGGAAATAAGATGTTTTTAAAGCAACTAGGCTTCAAAAATGGGCTATTTTGTTAGAAATGATTGTTTGGATGATCTCAACAAGAATATTTCATTAGATCTGAGAATTGTTCTGCTGGAGAACTTTGAGGACCTATTACCAGTTTCTTATCCAAAATGGATAATGATAATAGTTCGAGGGGCATCATAACTTACTTCGATGGGGATGGAGTGTTACATGTCTTGTCTAGACGTAATACTTCTTAAGAAATTTGTCGTTGATGACATCATTATCAAGTCTCCATTAGGCTTAGCAAGCCTGTAGGCACCATTGGAGAATATCGTTTCCACTACATAAGGACCTTCCCATTTAGGCTGGAATTTGCCTTTGCTCTTGTGGGTTGTAACCATAGGTCTTCTCACTGTAAGAACCAGTTCACCGACTTAGAATATTCTTTCCTTTACTTTTTGGTTAAAAGCTCTAGAAATGCGCGCTTGATACAACTCGATACATTATTGAGCATATAAGCGCTTTTCATCCAATGCTTTTAAATCTTGAAGTCCTAAACGATCATTATTCTCTACTGTAAGCTCATTAGCAATAGCTATTCTGAGAGAGGGGATATGGATCTCGAGTGAAATAACTTCTTCACATCCGTAGACCAAGGAAAATGGTGTACAACCAGTTAGAGTCCGAACTGTTGTACCATAAGCCCATAAGCATTCTTTGAGCTTCTCATTCCAATTACGTTATTGGATGAGACAAACTTCTTGAGTAGCTTGATTATGGTTTTATTGAAGGCCTCTACTAAGCCGTTAGTTGCCAGATTGTAGGCTTAAAGGCCACATTCTGGATTCGATTCTTATCACATAAATAATATAATAACTGGCTAGCGAACTATGATCCATTGTCGTATATTATCCTTCGAGAAAAACCGAAAAGATAGATCACATGGTGCTTGACAAAGCTATCACATTGGACATATTTACCTCAATTAGTGGAACTGCCTCTGCCTACTTAGAGAAATAATAAGTTATCGGGAGTATGAACAGATATCCTCTGGAAGAAGATGGGATGATAGAACCCATAATGTCTATTTCTCATGCTTCGAAAGACCAGGAGGCAGCTGTAGGATGTAAGAACTCTGATAGCTGGTGTATAAAGTCAGCGTATATTTGACAAGCTCTGTATTTGCGAGCATAATCTACTGCGCCCGCCACTATGGTAGGCCAGTAGTAACCCATCCTCCTGAGACGATCCTGTAATTAAGGTCCTGGCTGATGTGCCCCACAGATGTCGTCATGAGCTTCGCGAAGTACTTGCCTTGCTTCAATATTAGAGAGACAACGCAACTGCAGCCCGTCATACAAACAAAGATATAATGTCCTGGACGAGGTATCATAATATAATCGGAGCGAACGTCTCCTAATAGAAGTAGCTTCTTCAGATCTTCTGGGAGGATCCCATAGGCAATATAGTCTATAAAAGAGTTTCTCCAATCTTCATCAGTGGAGGTTAATTTTACGACGTAGCTCTATTCAATGTGTAGATTGTTCTTGATACATAACAATTCCCGACTCGTCAATGTGATTGAATGTTGTCTTTTCAGAGGAACAACGAACTATGCTGCTAAACCGGTGAGAGCATATGCTTCCATATTCTGTAATCAAGGCAAATGCTCGATGAAGAACCCTTTGAAGGTAAAAGCTAATTCAATTGCCGCTTGATGATAAGGGATGAGCCATTCGTACCGAACCTCATACACTCCCCTAATCTGATTGACTATCAGCTTGAAATCTCCATAGACTTCAAGATACTCTATATCCAATTGTTTAGCTAATTGGAGACCAATGAGTAGAGTATTATATTCTGCCACATTATTGGAACATGGTTCGCTGAGGGAATACGCGCGATAAGTTAGTAATTTTTCAGGAGATACTAGGACTATGCCTACTCTGACTACGATATTGCCCTTGGGTCCTATTCTTGATACGCCATCGAAGAATAGTTGCCAGGTGTCATCTTCCATTGTCATATTAGATTCCAATACTTCATCTGAGATGTTATCATACAGATTTGAAGTTTCTAGTACTGGGTAGGCTGCTAAGAAGTCAGCTAGGACTTGACCCTTCACTGATTTTTGTGGGACATATATTATGTCATAAGTTGATAACAAAATTGCTCATGTGGCATGAGCATGCTCGGTTTGGTCGTTAATATCTGGAGGGGATTCACTCTGGATATGATATGAATAGTTTGACATATCACATAGTGTCGTGTCTTCTTAATAGTGAACATCAAAGCTAAGCATTCTTTCTCCATTGGATTGTATCTATGCTGGGCGTCGACCATCAAACGGCTGAGGTATAGATTGCTTGTTCATGGCCTTCATTACTCTTCTGTGCGAGAAGAGCTCCTAGAGAATGATCCATTGCTCGAATATACAACAAAAATAGCTTCCCTACGATTAGAGGCATTAGAACTGGCGGGTTTGTGTGGTATCGTTTGATGTCGTCGAATGCTTGCTGATATGCTTCATTCCAGACAAATGACACATATTTTTTTATTAATTGAGTGAAGGACCGACATCGTCCAGAGAGATTTGAGATGAATCTCCTAATGTATGCCAAACGACCTTGCAGTCTACGAAGTTCTTTGATATTGCATGGAGGACGTATCTCGAGGATGGCTTTAACCTTATCAGGATCAATATGGATTCCTTGGGAAGTTATAACAAACCCGAGAAATTTGCCACTGGATACTCCCAAGAAGGATTTGGTCGGGTTCATTTTTAGCTGGTGTTGGCGCATTAATTCAAATACCGTTTTAAGATCTTGAAGGTGGTCATCTTTAAGATGACTCTAAACGGCGATATCATCCACGTAGCATTCCACTGTCTTTGTCATATGTTCATAGAAGATAGTACTCATGGATGCTGATACATCGCTCCTACCTTCTTCAAACCAAAGGGCATGACTGTATATCAGTACACTCCGAGTGGTGTACGGAAAGAGGCATATTTTTTTATCCCCGGGACACATCTTGATTTGATTATACCCTGAGAATTCTTTCATAAAAGACATACGTTCGAAATCGCAGGTATTGTCGATCATGACATCGGTAATGGAAAGAGGAAACTCGTCTTTTGGGCATGCCGAATTTAGATCCCGATAGTCTATGCAGATACAGACCTTCCCATTTTTTTTCATAATTGGGACGACATTGGCAACCCAATCAGGATGTTCTTCTTCTTGAAAAAAGCTACATGCTATCAACTTTCTGACTTCGGCTTCAATTGCGTCTATCATGTTTGGACGGAACCGCCGCTGTTGTTGTTTTATTGGTTTGGCGTTAAGAAGAATATTGAGCTTGTGTGTAGCTATCTGTGATGTCGGCAAAGTTCATTTTGAGTTCCCCTTGACTATTCACGTACTTAAAACACTGGTGCAAGATAGAAGGAACAAATTTTTGCTCGTGTATCCTTGGTCATCCCAGCAAGACATTATAGGATACGTCTGAGTCAATCACATCACATGTGACTTCAGTTCTAAGATCGTCAATATGAATCTTTAGGCATATCTTTTCCAACAGTTGACTTCTTCCAGCATTAAAGCCTAAGATGGTAGTACTGGTAGATGACAAGCTATGCGTTGGTATTTTCAGACTCCCAACAAGCTCTTAAGAGTGATCTTGAGTGATGACCCTCGATCAAAGTGGATCCGACTCACTTTGATAGAGCTGATATATGTAGCCAATATAGTACAGAGGTTTATCATGCCAGTTATATTTGAGTAGCATATCATCTTGCGTAAAAGTTATGTTAGGAATTTTTTCCCTCACGATGTGGCATTGAGGACATGCTATAGGCTCTTCATTAGGGGTTTTGAGTTGAACTAAGCTAGAATCTGCCTGTATCAATGATTCACTCAAAGATTCGCAAGTTTCCTTCGATAGAAGAAGTAACTCAAATATGTAAAGCCGGGCTGGATTATTAGCTAACTATGCCAGTATGTCGAAGTTATATGGATTTTTAAGCCCTTGAGTTTGGTTCTTCTTCAGAGATTTATCGAAGCAAACCTCTTTTTGCTTTCTTTCTCGACTACTTTGGGTTTTGATGGCCCTAGTTCTACAATAACTGGAGCTACATGAGTCGAAGAGGTGGGTGGAATAGTAGGAGCATCTTCCTGAATAGCCTCATAATCTTTGAGGTATTCTTTCCCAGATCTGGTGTCGGTCATGACCTCTTCTTCCGACATCGGGGAAAGCAGGACCAATGGCAGGACTTGACTTCCTCCTTGGTATATCTATTTTCATTACAGATCTACTAGTTAGGGCTTTCATAACCTAATCCGCTGCGAGATTTACTAGGATTCCCTTGGGGCTGCAAAGGAACGCACAGTCCCTTAACAAAATTCAATCCTTCAGCTTTTTGGACATCATATCCCATGTTTTGCATGAGACAGACAGTTTGCTGGCCGTACTGATGGAACTGAGGTTGTTCTTTATCTGCTGTGCCATTTGATGTTGTTGTAGAAAGAAGAGAAGGAATGTGCACAAGAACACATTCGTATGCAACGAAGATTTGTTGCTCGATATAGCGAAATACAATCGATTATGCACCATTGCTGGGGTATCATGCGAAGCTTGGTAGCAACAACCAAATTTTGTGGAAGTATATTCAAAACCTGGAATCTGGTCTCGTGAGGAGTGCCTCCCCAATGTCGATCTTGAACCTCCTTTGAGTAATGGTCTAGTGAAATCATATTGCATGATCTAGTTTTCTGGCTCTTCTTAGATATAGAACTGGAAGATGGTGTCTCCTGCTCTAGATCTGGTAGTAGGTATGGATGAAACCACATGACTTTACCTCGAGATATGGTAATGGGTACCAGCCCTTGACTTTGGGCTGGGGGGAGATTGACTACTTCCATTACTGCTTTAGGTATCAGAACAACGCCGTTGGGGATTTCTTGAGCTTGGAAGTCGCCAAATTATAGAGATACCAAATTAGCCAAATTATAGAGATACCAAATTAGCGGTGACAGTGTTTTCCTCGTTATGGAGAGTGATTTCTCCAATTTTCTTTTTCTTTCTTCAGATTGTTCTCACATCACAGTTTTCTTCCAGTCCCGAATAACGGGTTTTGATTTAATTTTGTACACTTTCAGATAATTTATGAAGTATATACAGAATAGAGACATTGGAGACAACTAACAGGTATATTTATTTTAATTTTTATATTTGAATGTTATGAAACATAAAACCAAAAATTTATGTTAACGAATAATTATTTTGAAATCTCCCTGAACATTTTATATGAATTAATTTTCATCATTGATAATCTTTCAATCCTTAAATCCTGCAGAAATCACACAATTATGTGCAGAGATATACTATGTTTAACAGATCTTTGAGCTGATGAGGCTAGAAGTTTCACTTATGATTATTTCACATAATCTACCTTTCCCATTTTAATATTTGAATAACTTTAATTTTTCTATAATTATTCATAATGTGGTCTAAGTCTTTAAGAAGTATATATCTTAACTGGTCGACTTATTTATTTAGACTATATTAAAAGTCTAGGCTAAATGCACTTACTCGTGTATACTATTTGTGTCTTGTAATTCTTAACAAGTTGATTTTCTTAGTTTTCATGGTCCGTCTCATTTACTATCACTTTCTAGTTTCCATTAGTGTTTTTTAATCAATTAATCTATTTATATTATATATTGTTGCTTCCAATTGGTCTTGAATAGCTAGACAACTATAAGTTTGTATTAAATCTGAGACTAAATGTTCTATATGCACATGCTAAAACATTTGGAGATTGTGATATTAACACATAAAATTTGCTCTAGCACAATAGTTTATTCACTTGTACGTGTGAATGATTTGTATTGACATCTTGTTCTGTATCACAGATGAACACATGTTGCTGGCATTATGCAAATCCTAAAGAGAATCATGAGGCAAGGAACATTCTACAATCTGTTTTACCAATTTCATTGCAACCTTACCGCTTTTTTTAGTTTTAAACTTTCCTCTCTATATCTTTTTTTAGAGGAGAAAGGAAAAGGTAAAAAGAGGTTATGATAATATACTCCTATATTTTTTTATTTTTTTAACTTTGAGATTACTTGAAATTATGCCATTTTTTAAACTTAAACTACTTAATGTAAAGTTCCTTAATTGATCTTATCATCTGAAGTGATGGAGATCTTGTATCCGCCTCCTTGTCTTGTTTTATTATTGAGATATGTTAATTTATTTAGTTTAACATATCTTTTAAAATCTAATGAAACCAAATTAAGGTGGGACATAAATCCTAATATCAACTAGAAATGGAAGTTCAAGCCTTTGCTCATGCAAATCCTATATTTTTTTAATATAGTAAATTTGACATTATATTCGAGTTCGCATGAAGTCTAATCTACCAATGGTGGTAAATTTCATGAACAATCTAAGCCTACAGAAAATAAGAGAGAATTACTTAAAGAGTTATTAAAAAGAAATGAAAACGGTAATTAAACTATTTAGATAGTAAAAAAAATTATATAACATGATAGTTGGTCAACGGTTACAAAGGGTATGACCAAACCATTGTAACTAAAGAATCATAAGGATCTGCTTGGTAACGATATTTTTATCGACTTAGGGGTGTTTTTGAAGTAACCGTTTATGAAGTGTTTTAAAAAATTTTGCTTGATAATTTTTTTGAGACACTGGTTTTGATCGGCTCAAAAATTCTCAAAAATCGGTGTAATATAATTTTAGATGTCTTTATAAACACCCCAAATCGACGAATTTTTAACGATTTTATTATTTTATTACATTATATCCTCATCACAAATATATAATTATAACTACTAATAACTTATCTTTTTTTCTTTCTTTTTCATCTGTGTTTTTTTTCTACTTCTTCCAATCTACGACTATTTTTTTTCATTCTTCCAAACTACGACTATTTTTTTTCATACAAGTCTCTTTTCTGCATATGACAAATAAACACTATGACTATAAAGAAAATGGTCATGGATGTTCCAAACACTATTCCACTCTTATTAGTTAAGTGGGACCTCAACCTCTAATTAGTATCACATCAATAATTAGTGGGGGAAAACTACCCCCCTCCAAGTTAAGTTCACCAAAAGCTTCACAATTACATCCACTGCACTTCCAAACAAACAAAGATGTTGCCAAAAAAATTTAAATTTTAAAATTAAATGATAATAACTAGCATGGTTATAACTGAATTCATGTTAGGATACTAAAATCTTTATAATTTTCACCTGGGTTACTATAACCTAAAGTTCTTGTGTGGAGATACTAAGACAATTACAATAGGTTTGGTTGATTTTATTTAACCTAAAAACCTCAATTGTTTCCCATATATATATATACTAGTGTCCCGCCCACACAATGTGTGTACATCACTTTTTTTTTTAATTTTATTACAATTGTATGATTTTACGTGTCCCATATATATATATATATATATATATATATATATATATAGAGAGAGAGAGAGAGAGAGAGAGAGAGAGAGAGAGAGATCACTCCTCTCTCAAGTTTTGATGGTTTTATTTTTGGATAGGATCAAGGGGACGACATGAATATGTATCCCTCACATAACTCTTCAGTATTGTAGCAATCCAGGTTCCAATCTCATTGGCCCACATTTTTTCAACTTATTTTATGTGTTTGTGTGTGTGAGAGAGAGACTCTCCTCTTTCAAGTTTTGGTTTTTTTTTTTTTTTTCTTCAGGAAGAAAAAAAGATGGGATCAAGGAGATAAAGCGAATATGAAACCCTCACACAACTCCCAATTTCAATACGTTTGGTAGCAATGTTTGTGAGAAAGAGAGAATCATGTTCTCCCCTCTCAAACGTTTTAATGTTTTTTTTTCCCCAGAAAAAAGAATGGAATCAAGGAGAGATCATGAATATAGAACCCTCACGCAACTCAGAATTTTAATACGATATTGTAGCAACATGTACCAATCTCATTGGCTAGCATTAAGCTAAAGAAAGTATAATTCCACATGAATCTAGCTCTACGTCCAAATTATGTAAATTAGGAATAATATGATAGAGAACAATCCCAAGTGGTTTGAACATATGCAATGTAGCCAATAGGTGAACCAATTAGAAAGAGAGAAGATATTAGTCAAAGGAGATACTAGAACTAGGAGTATGCTGCAACTAAGGATATGACTCATGATATGATTTTTGTTAATGGCACACAATATTGGGCTAAAGGCTCAGTTGTTGCTATTGTAAATGGCGAGTAGTCTTGCCTTATAGTGCGTCAATGATATTGAGCACTGAAGATCTAGCAAACAAGATAATGACTACAAAAATAAGAGACAACAGAAACAAGAGTCCTCTTAGATGAAAAGACCAGACAAGAGAGGTGCTTGAATTTGAAGCAGAGGATCAAATTTGAAGAAATGGCTCAAAGTAGCAAGCATACAAGTTACAAGAGATTTGAAAGAAAAATATAGCTCATAATAGGTTCATATTAATAAGTACTAGAATCAGAATCAAAATGTCATGAGAAAACTTAAGGATTCCGTGTCTACACAATTATGTAATGAATTATGCAGAATTCACAGTTAGTCATTGACATGGAACTTACTAATATGAAACTTTTGCTAGCTTCATGCTTGTGTCGGATCTTAAATCACTTCTCACCCAAATTGTATACAAAAAATGAGCATTTTGTGAGAAGGATAACAAGAACATAGTATGATAGTAAGATACCATTCTTGTCGAGCTGAGCCTCATAGATAGTCGACGAACAAGCAAAAGAAAGTAATAATTTGTTTCTTCTTTTGATATACCATGTTCCTTTGAATGATGGATAGGATGGAAAAGCAAGAAGCACCACAAAGATAATATTAAGCTTGGGGTCAAAAGCTATAAAAATTTGATGCTCTTGTAACAGAGAAGAAAGATATTATAGAAGAAGAAAAATACACGACAAAAAAGTCTTATTTGCAACTTGAGCTTACCCTCAATGTAATAGAGGATCAAAAGAACAACAGAAAATAGAGGCAGTAGACTGTTTTAGGATGCAGGAGTGAACTTAAGTGATATGCTATTAACACAGTGACGATCGTTGGTAGGTGTATTGAAACCCTCGCCTTTAAACACATGGCCCAAGTGCCCACCACAAGCTGCACATGTGATCTCTACTCTCACCCCATCAGGATCCCGCTGAAAAAACAAGGGTCACTGCTATTCAATTTCGAACACAAGGGAGAAAGAGAACTTAAACTTGAGAACAAGAAGAAATGGGATGAAAGAATAGCTGGGAACTCACTGTACGATTTATGGCACCAGGAATTCCCTCATAGAAAGCAGGCCAGCCGCAGCCAGAGTCGAATTTGGTGGTAGATTTGTATAGGGGAGTCCCACAACCAGCACAATCATATACACCCTCGGCATAGAATTTGTCATATTGACCAGTGCCTGGATACCTGGAAAATGTGTGTTAACACCACAAAGAAGAACAACATAAGATATATCGAACTTCATTTTTTTATTGCTCTTAGTTGTTTGTTTCATTCACCTCAAGAATCGTCATAAACTTTCCCATTACATTGAGAGCCTATGTATTCCAATATTTGTGTTTCTTCAATAGTAACCCATGAATTACATCTTCCTAAAAACCAACCTAATATCAAATAACAAGGTCGTCCTCATATCTAAGAAGATATCGTTTTAAGTCTTTTTGCTTCAACTTTGATGTATCTTCCCATTCATCTGGTGAGCTCAATAAATATGTCGAACTCAGACGATTCTGTCAAGGTACTGACTACTACTGAACCTTGTTTGCTCCACCACCATACTTTACATCACAAAACGAGGTCGCTGGAGAAATGCAGCATCTTAGACTGGGGCAAACTTTGGCACTCCCCTTTAAGTATAAATACAATGTTCACAATAAATTCTAGAGCACATATCATCAACATCACCCAAGCTTTCTCCCATCAGAATAGGACCAGTAATGGAGAAGAATTGACATAGCTTTATGGCAAACTCCCAACCAAACATCACCCATTTGTTCTAGTGCAAAATTCCTAGCAAAGGTAACTAGGAAGGGGAAGTGACGGATAGATAGAACCTACATAACCAAGGAGCACTGTAGAAGGTTTCATAAACTAGGAAAAAGTCTAAACAGATAAATCAGATGATATCTATAAGGAAGTACATTCATTCTACGGGCCAATTATATTTAAGAGTAAAAAACGACATTAGCAGATTTAGGGTTTGCACGTGATTTCCAAATTTCTCAAAGTTGCATAGACAAGAGAGTAAACGTATCCCAAAAATCTAAACGTACACAAAGAAGAAAAGAGAGTATATATTTGATTACCACCCAAAACCAAACCCTTCAGACTCTCTCCAGAACAAGAACTCACTAAGAAAACAATATCTACTGGAATAAGGAAGAAATCAAGTAACATGATTTCAAGAGACTGCAATTAAGTAATCATCATCATCCAAGCCTTCTCCCATCAGAATGGGATCGGTTACATAATACAATTCAGTATTGTGTACAAATATTTATTAACACCAAACCCCAAAAAATTATTAAGGACTACGAAAAATTTAGGAAATTTAAGATACAAATAGAGCATGCTTATGGTTACATATAGACATGAACAAATATCTGCATGCACATTATATATATTAGATCTTAATAAAATCTATATTTATGATTGTTTGGGATATTAACTAGATTCCAAAAAATTCTCGAAAGGACCAGCTGCAAAAGACGTGTTATTTTCTCATCTGGCAATTAACATTGGGCACAAGAACAATCATGCCAAATCATTTTTACCAGTGTTTTGGGTCATTTCACAAGCTACTTCACAGACCATGTCCGACATGTCTACAGTGTGTTGAGGAAGTATTATGTGAAGATGGATATGGACACGGATACGATCCTCAGGAGGAGTGCCCAACCAGCCTAGGTTATGGAGAAGGCATGATATAATGTTATCAAGCCGCAAAACGACCAACTCCTAGACAATTAATCTTATTCTCAGCATATGAGTGCAAACTTAAATTACTTGGAAAGTGTAGATTATCTAATCACAACCCAACTAACAAATCTTGAAACATATCAAGTTTTCAAGCGAATTATCAGAAGAATAAACTGTTTATATCATCAAGACACGAAACAAACAATCCAAATAACCTAATCAAGAACATATCGTCATATGTAACTTTATAGGTGGTGGTGCATATTCTAAACATTGAATAGACACTACAACTCTAGTTGTATGAAATTATGGATTTGCTAACAACATACACCACCCAGTTCATACATCATATTCAAAGCTCTAACAAACTTTTAATTGCTAAAGAAGCAAGGAATGGGATAAAGCTTTTGATCTTTTGGGCTAGTTTGGATTGCGCTTACTTTACCATTTGGTGCCAAATTGTTTGCGTTCCGTATGGGTGTTTGGTCAAAAGTCGTTTAGGGGCTCAAATGGGCGTCTCCAGAATGCTAGCCCAATGAGCGTTCTGCAAAATCGGCGTTTGGGGTAATGACAATCCCCCAAACTAGGCCTTAGTCTCATATGCAGTGCACTTTTGAGTTCTCAAAGACATGGTACTATGATTTATAAAAAAGTAAAAATAAAAATTGAGTTAAGGCCAGACAGTAATTACCGTCCATGTCGTGGGCACCGTCCATGTCGTGGGCTACTAGCACTAAGACCCCTCCCATTTAATCATTGCCGGCCCGAGATTCGAACCCACGTCTACTCCAACGGTCCCTCCCTTACTAGTGTCACCATTAGACCATCCCCTTGGTGTGTATGAATTATAACTTTAGAAGTGGCAATTATTCTAAAATTCAAACTTTTTGCATCGCACCACCCGCTGCTGCGCGCATGTAACTACGCATTTGCACTTGGCAAACCATCAAATTAATCAAATAATGGACAAAACCCAGGAGCTGTAATAGACATCTACTCACAAGAAAGCCTAAATCCAATTTTGTTTAGGCCTAGACATACATTGCACGGTGCACCGATTGGTCTTCCAACCGAGACCAAACTACGAAGTTTCTCAGTCTCATCCTCAGTTGGCACCAAACTACAAACTTTCTGCAAATACAAAGATTGTGCTACACACCAATACATAAAGCATTTAATTAATAAATAAATTAAAAGACGAAGAAGAAGAAGAAGAAGAAGAAGAAGAAGAAGAAGAAGAAGAAGAAGAAAGATTGGGTTTTTTACTCGGTTCCCTTCTGGCGGAGGATCCGGAACTGCTCCGGCGAGAGGACGGCCCTCCACTCCTCCTCCGACTTCTGAGCCGGGCCGCCGGACGACGACGCCATGGCCGCAGGCACAGTCGTCCTCCTGCTGCCACCGACCCCGAGTCGAGAAAAGGCGGTGGTGGGCTTGGAGATGGGTTTTGGATGGGTTCGGTTGAAGCGCTTCGAGAGGAGGAGTTGGTGGGTTGGGGGAGTGGTGAGGGTCGAGGCTGTTCGCAGGAGGAGGAGCTGTTGCTGGCTCTGGAATATTCCCCCCATGCTACTGGCCTGTGTTCTCTCCTCTGGACTAGATTGGGCAATTTATTTTGGCTTTTGATAAGGGCACTGCACATATTACTTGGGGCTAGCCCAGGATTGGGGCTAGCCCAGGATTGAGCAAAGTTTACTCACACTAGCCCATTATTTTACTTGAGGCTAGCCCACTTTCCCAAACCCTTCTCCCAAACCCTCCCCGTCCCACCGGAGTCCTCCCCCCTCCCGCCGGAGCGGAGCTCTCCAACTCTCCGAGACTTCGTCCTCCTTGTCGATGGCTCCCAAAGTCGACAATGTCGAGAATCGAACACGATTTTAGGGCATAAAATGTCGAGAATCGTCGACAACGTCGAGCAGTATCGGACAGGACTGTAGATTTTCCTACAGTCCTATATAGATTTAGGACTGTAGAAAAATCGACAGTCCTATGTATATTAAGGACTGTAGAATTTTCTACAGTCCTAAATTTATATAGGACTGTAGGAATTTCAACAGTCCTAAAAATTTAAGGACTGTCCTAAAAATGTATGTTAAATTTTTAGGACTGTCAAAATTTTGACAGTCCTACCAATTGAAAGTACTGTCAAAATTTTGACAGTCCTAAAAATTCAACATATATTTTTAGGACTGTCAAACTTTTGACAGTCCTACCAATTGTAAGGACTGTCAAAATTTTGACAGTCCTAAAAATATATGTTAAATTTTAGGACTGTCAAAATTTTGACAGTCCTACAAATTGGTAGGACTGTCAAAATTTTGACAGTCCTAAAAATTTTTTTTCTGTTAATTTATTTTTGTTAATTGTTGGGGGGGCCAATTTCAAAATATCCTTGAAATTTCTATCCTTAAAATTTGTTAAAGTATTCTGTTATTTAAAATAGTAAATTTATTAATGGTACATTAAAATTTTTGTAAAAAAAAAAAAAAAAATTACAAAAAGTAAAATTTGGAGGTCGAAACATCATTTTTTTGCGATTCTAAAAATTTGGGAAGTCCGTCAAACGGTGAAATTGTTTATCCCGAAGTACTTTTCCATACGGTCATTTTGGCTCAAACTGGAGCTTGTTTCGATCTCCCAGTCAAAAGTTATGATACTTTAAAGTTTTATATTTTATATTTTTGCCTGTAATACGTACGTCTTACTTCGGATGAAAATTCTCTCTACACGAATTGTGTTACTCTCGTCAAAAACATACAAATAGACCTATTGTGTGACGAAAAACGATTTGAAAACAAATAGTTATGGCCGTTTGAAGTCTGATCGACGGCAGACGTAATACTCGTACGGTAGATTTTTTTTTTTTTTTATTTTGTTCAATGATAACATATTTTATTTTGGATGTTAAACTAAATAAAAAAAAAAATCAAAATCCAAAACTAACTAAATAGAAATAAACTTAAAAAAAATCCTGACAATTAAAATGAGGACTGTCAAAATTTTGACAGTCCTCATTCTTTGTGGGACTGTCAAAATCCTGACAGTCCTAGTTTTATATAAAATTTTCAGTGGGTTAAAATTAGGACTGTCAAAATTTTGACAGTCTACATAGATTGTGGGACTGTCAAAATTATGACAGTCCTAACAATTTGTAGGACTGTCAAAATTATGACAGTCCTAACAATTTGTAGGACTGTCAAAATTTTGACAGTCCTTCCAAGTGGTAGGACTGCCAAAATTTTGACAGTCCTGATTATAACAGTGGGCTAGCCCCGAGTAACTTTTATGATGGCAAACTTGTAATTTTTTCTTATTTTTCAATGGGCTAGTCCCGAGTAAAATGTGCAGTGCCCTTATAATTACCCTTTATTTTGGATATTTGGTGAAGGTAGCCCCAAAAAGTGATGATGGCATGCAATACATATGTTTTACAACTTTTCAATTTCTAATTTCTAATCTGGGAAAGGCAAAAGAACCTGACGTGGTGATAGAAAATTAATAGATCACGACCGGACAATATTATTTTTTTTATTTATAAATGATAAGAGTTGAAAACAATAAATCCAAAAGACATAAAATGTAATGTACACAAAATTTCAAATATTATGTCGGACATTTCAAAATAAATAAATTTTAACCTTTAATTTTAAAACTGATCTAAGTATTAAAATTCTTTTCTTTAATATGTCGTATTTGTGAACTCTCTAAGAACCTCAACTTCCTATTATTTTTCTTTATTTTCTTCTTTAATTTTTCAAACAATATCAAAAACGCACGGCAGGATAAGTTAGGACTACTAAAATTATTACAGTCATTGTATATTGAATTGCAAGTCCACATGTATAGAGTTATGCACTTATGACTAACAAAATTTTGGCAATCCTTATCAAACATAAGATTATAATTATTTTGGTAATCCTAACTTTCGTAAGTTAACTTTACATACCCCTCAAATAATTTAATATCTAATATTATTGAACTATTGTTTGTGTGGATATTACATTAACATTTCTTCTTTTTTGTAACTAAATATTTTGCATTAGTTATAAATTTTGAAGGAGGAAATTGCGAACAATTCTCTCTCGTCATCAATTCCTGAGGGCTTGTTTGGTAAAAATAAAATGAATTTAAATTTAGATTTTGGTCCAAATTCTAAATTTATAGTTTCAGAATGTTGGAACAAAAGTGGTTGATAACCTAAAATGTGACATTGGAAGTTGATATAATCCAAAATTTTTGTTTGGATAGTATGATGTATTTACAAGAAAAAATATTATGCTGAATAATACTATAAACAATTAATATTAACAAAATATTATAGTTAACTAACTAAATATTATAATTTTATAAAGTTATTAATTACCTAATATTATGGTTTACTAATGATCATAATTATTATGGTTAACTAATAATTATAAAATATTAATTATCTACTATCTAATTAACAAAAATGTATGGTTAACTAGTATTTATAATTACTAAGTACTTATGATTAATATGAACAAAATTATTTTATTAGTTAAATAGCTTGCAAACTAGTTGACTAATAGCCGAACTCGAGTGACCCTTGTGGTTATCGGAAAGAGGCATAAGACCATGGATGGGTGGCGGAAGATCAGTGGATCGAGTCACGGGAACATATTATTCATTCCATTTATAAATGGTGGGAGTTGGGGACAGTGAGCCAAAAAAAACATGCATCGTAGCATGCACAAAGTCCCGAACGTTACATTTGGCATCTCAAAAAAAAAGTTGATTAATTTAAATATTAATAAGTCATTTTAGAGTTTTAGTTAAGTATTCTAATTCATTATCTAGTTAAATAATATCATAATACATACTAATTAATTATCTAGTTAAATTTATAATTACCTATTGGTACTATGTATTTAATTTTTATTTATTTATATTAATTAAAAATAAAAAAATAAAATTTTTAACTAAATACTAATTAATTTTTAATTAAGTTATTATTTAATTAACTATTAATTATTGATTAGTGTTAATTATTTAATAGAATAATATGCACTACTATATTTATACCATATTGATTAATTGTACACATCGTGGTTAAAAAATATTTGAAGTATTAAAGTATATTAGATTTATAATAATAATAATAATAATAATATATATATATATATATATAAACTTATTTTCTAATATAGTAAGATGTAAAGCCTTTTAATATATTATAATTCCTTGAGGATGAGGATGATTTTCGGTTCTGCGAGTTCTGGTTGGAATGCTCTCTCTGCATCGACTTATTCTTCCGATAACCAGAAGAAGTTTGATATAATATATTAAATTTTATATTATAGTAATAAACATTAGAAAACAAGTTTATAATATAGTAATAAACTTGTTTTATCAAACTTCTTCCTGTTGTGATTTGGGATAAAATCAAATATGGATGTTCTTATCCCTATTTATTCCTATCTACAACCACCTCTATATTATATATATATATATATATATATATATATATATATATATATATATATATATATGAAAAATTCCTAGAAAATTGATTCGGACTACCATATTCTCTTTTTCTCTTCCACTTGAAAATCAGAAGTTCGTTTGAGAAAACCAGAAAGATTGATTTTATTCTTCATAGACAAAACGAATGTAACCACCAGTCTAGAAAATCAGAAGTTCGTTTGAGAGAACCAGAAGTTTGTCTAAGAGAACAAAAAGTTCGTCTAAATAAATTCTCCAGCTATTCACTAGGGATATACGTTAATCACATTGGGGATGCATTGTCACATATACTACGTTGAGTCAGAAGCTCAATCCTAAGGGTCCATTGTGTTGGGGTCCAGTCTGGATTTGATAAATTTTGGAGCCAAAATATGGTCAAAGAGTTGATTTGATATAATTTAAAAATCTACATTAAATGTAAGATTTGATTAGATTTCAAATTTGTATCAAATATTTAATTTGACCATATTTGGATGTCCATAATTAGTGTTTCATATTTTAGAGAATGGATTTTACTATTTAGGATTTACTATGACCTAAAATAGATTTCTTATCCTATAAATATAGGAGGAGGGTTTTCCTATTTAGGATTTACTATGACCTAAAATAGATTTCTCATCCTATAAATATTGGAGGAGGGCGGTATAAATATAGGAGGAGGGTAGAGGCACAAAGCAAGCACAAAGGTGGAGATTCGAGGTGCTTGTCCACAAAAAAATCTAAAATAAAGTTCGTACTTTTTTCTTAGGGTTCTTCTTCATACAAGACAGAAGGAAGAAGAGATCTAACCGATGAGTCGTCAACTTCGGTTAGAAAAATTGCTATGGGTTGGTGAGTGATTTCAATTATAATCTCTTTTTTTTCTTCTTGAGTATGGTGAGGGGGTTGAACCTATTAGGACAAAGGATTTCAACGTTAGTTTTTTATAATCTTGTAATTTTATCTGAGTTATAAAGGTTAAAATTTGTCCAGGTGATATAGTCACCGCCATATAGTTGTCTTTATCTGTTCTTGGTGTTCGTAGATTGGTTGGTTATCTCAGGTAGGTTGGCAAATGCTTCCGCAACGCGCCCAACATGTGGTATCAGAGCCAGGTTCTTCTAGAGAGGGAAGGTGCAACTATGTCTAAGAAGCAGATGAACACTCGTATGATCACCCTCACATGAGAAAACTGGGCAATTTGGAAGCCAAGAATGGAGGATCGACTTTGGTGCAAGGACTTGCATGGTCCTTGGAGGGTGACAAAGCCAAGCCGACGGACAAAGGTGCTAATGACTGAGAATGACTGGATCGGAAGACTGTTGGATTCATCCGCCAATGGCTGGACGAGTCAGTGTTTCACCACGTGTTCATGGAGAGTTTTGCAAAAGCATTATGGGAGAAGCTGCATTCGTTGTACGAAAGGAAGACGGATGGCAACAAGGCATTTCTTATTCGCCAACTAGTCAACTGAAGTACACGGAGGGTGAAATGTAGCACAATATCTGAACGAGGTTCAGGACATCATCAATCAGCTGTTTGCGATGAAGATGGTGATTGAGGATAAGCTTCATGCCCTTTTGCTTTTGAGTTCTCTGCCGAAAAGCTGGAAGACGTTGGTGGTGTCGGTGAGCAACTCCACTCCAGATGGAGTTTTTACGATGGAGATAGTCAAAAGTAGCTTGTTGAACAAAGTTCTTGCACAAGCAAGTAGAATTATCGCAGGAGTCCGCTCTGGTGGCTTTCTACGGGAAGGGAAAACCTAAGTCATAGGCGAGGATAGGAAGAGTTCTCCGGATCTTGCGACTGTGGACCGCAAGGAGGGCTGCTATCACTATGGCGAAAGGGGTCATATCAAAAGGAACTGCATGAAGCTCAAAGCTGAGAAGGCCAAAGGCAAGGACTATCAAACGAATCTCACGGCTATGGGGATCTCATCATCGAAGCAACCAACACAGAGAACCTTGTGTCATGATGGCTATTGGGTCAGGGACACATGGGCATCATATTACGCCACTCCACATAGGAGGATCTTCATGTCATACCGCGGTGGCAGGTTTGGACGTGTGAAGATGGGCAATAAGGGGACAGATATACTTGTGGGCATCGGTGATGTGCTGTAAACCCCCTCACCCAAAATTAGGCCTACTTGGCTTAAATAGAGAAACTAGGGCTAGTTTGAATCCAATTAAAAATAGAACACGATATTTTATTTAATTTGTAATATTTATATCATTTAGCGTACCTTACCGTTGCTTCGATAATTAGAGCACTACACTAGCAATTGCCCTCCTACAAATTTTACACCCTTGCCCTAGACGTGCCAGTCTTCCGTTATGACCTTTGTGTAACTTATAATTATGCTCTTTTGCGCTACATTTTAGTCGCATACCATTCGTCGCAGACGTTTATATTTAATTCTAAATAAATTCAACTTTGTATCCTTGTGCGTTCCAATCAAAATTGGAGACACAATCTTGACCCGTTTCGTGCAACCCAAATTATGATAATATTCTATTCTGAGTCCTTTATGTCCATGACACTTGTGTCCCATCTAATTTTATCCCCATGTACTTCTAATTAATTCGAGAACACATTGTGCATTAATTTTAATTAATTTAACCCAATTTCCATCATTGTGTAATTTTTTAATTGTTGGGCGCTTTTATGCAAAAATGTATTAAGGTTTCCACACCATTGGACACAACACATGAAGAAACCTATTTCTTCTTCATATAAAATTTTCCATAATTTTTGGAATGTGCAACACACAACATCGCCCCCCTCATTTAACCCTAGCCTTGCATTTTAAACAATGTAAATTATAGCCCTCCAATACCTACATGACAAACCAAGGCCCAATCCCAAAGATGTTGACCAAGCCCAATCCCCTAGGTCAACCCCAAAACCCAATTTTTCTACCTATTTATACATTTTTTCTCTTTTTTTCCTATTTCACAAAACCCAATACCAATACCTATTTCAACTGAATCCCCCTCCCTCTACTATTCATCACCTCCTTCCTCCCCTCCCCTGCGCAGACCCGGCCGGAGCCCTCGTTGGACCACCACCTGCACGACTTTCTCTCCTCCTCCCTGTTCTCCTCCTCTACCATCCTCTTCGTCTTCTTCCTCCCTAGACCTTCGCCGGATTCCGGTCATCTATGCTGTAAACCCCCTAAATTTCTCAAATTATTAAATCTTGGATTTTTCCCAATTTTCTGGAATTTTCTGAGAATTTTTTGTAATTAAAATCAAGGTTTTCAATTAATAAATGATTTTTTAATTGGCAATAAATAATATTAAAATATCATGAAAATAACATTTTTGGGTGTAAAATGAAAAATTGGACTTAGGGTAATTTTTCTGGATTTTTCTGGGCCTCAGACATATTTTTAAATGCCTGAAAACTAATTTATTAATTATTTAAATTAATTATCTATTTATTTTATTTTATTTTATTTATATATTTTTTTCTCTTTTCTTCTGCGGGCCGCCCAGGCCCATTGGGCCGCGGCCCGGCCCGTTAGCATCAGCCCAGCCCAGCTTAGCGGGTCGGGCGGGTCCGCCCAACCCGGAACCCGCTCCGACCCGACCCGAGGGAGTCACCCCCAACCCGCACGACCCCCTCTCCCCGTTCCCGCGGCCGCCGCCGCGTTTTCCGGCCGGCCACGTTGCCGTCCCTGCCTCAACCCTCGGCCCACGACCCCCTCTCCCCTCCGCCTTGCCCGGAGCCAACCACCTCGCCGCCCAGCCTATAAAACCCTACCCCGACCTCATCTCCCCAAACCCCGAAACCACCTCGCCGCCGTGCGCCACCACCCGCCTCCGACCGACCTCGCCGCAGTGCCGCCCCGGACCACCTTCCTCCTCCCAGCGCCCAGCCCCAGCCCCACCTTTCCTCCTCCCTCCACTCCTCGACGAACAGCAGCGTGGCGGCAACACCCCTCGCCTGAGCCGCCTCCGGCAGCCGCTGCCGGGCCTCCCCGCGCGCCGCCGACCACCAGAGCAGCTCCGCCCAGCCCGGTCGGCCTCCCCAGCAGCGCCGCTCAGCCCTCCGCCGGCCGGACCGCCGCCGGAGACCCCCAATCATCAACCCTAGCCCTAATTTCTATTTTCGTGTCCGACACGAGTCGGACACGCATCGAACCCGAATTTCCAGGTCCCCTTCAGGTACGCGTAACTTTTGCCTCGTAGCTCCGTTTTCAATTCCGTAAATTGCGTTGTGAAGCCTGTATGACCCTCTCGGTGTCCGGACAAACTGTTCGTGATATCGCGTCCTGTGGTGATCGCACACCGCGATCCAAAAACAGGAAAAACCAGACCATGTTTCACCCCCGGAACCGAGTACGTCCCGCCAAACGGGACGACTTGGTCGCGTGCGGTCTTCGCAGATGCGTACACACCGTCGATACGGACGTGTGAGATTTCGCGGAAGCTGATTCGGGTGTGCGTGCACACCGGAATCAACGCGTATCCGCGGACATCACCCCTTATCCGGCTTTTCTGCAATTCACCCTAACTTTGTGCACACTCGTCAGATCGAGACGAAACTTGCGCCATCGGACTCGTAGCGATACGCTGGTCCTGTGGGTCAAGTTTGGTTCGATTCTGAGAACGTTAACGAAATCGCGTGTCGTGGGCCCCATAGGCCCCGCTCGACGGGCAATTTTGTGTTCGGCTCATCGGAATCCAGATCTGGAAGTTCCGTTGGGTTCGTATCAGCGTTCCTGACCTGTTGACACTAAGTTTGGTGAATTTGGAGACCTTTGACCCGGACGCGTTTTTCGGTGCAAAGCGGGCCCACCGGCGGACCCCGTTTTGATCCAAAACTGCCGTCTTTGCCCTTGTCTCCAAATTGGACCCAAGGACAGGCGTTTCTAGCTATTTGACATCTTCTGAGCATGATGGTAATGTCTATTTCAGCTTTTGGACTCATCTGTGGAAATTTCTCCCAAGAACCAAATTAAACAGATCCAAACAACAGGCAAGTACCTGCACTTCAAGTTAAATCTATATATTGTGATAATTAATTTCCTGTTTTACTAGTACCCTTGATGACTACACCTAGTGTTAAAAATGCTGGATTTTCATGTCTTGAATATTGGAATTCATGTCTTGTTATCATGTCGGGTGGGAGAATACTGAAAGGCATGTAGTTTACCCTTCCCCTTGTCGTGAATAATAGCTGTTGGTACCCGACTGTCCATCAGCCGGATCTCGATTATTCATGAATAATAGCCGTTTATGACGGCCGGATTAGCCTTATAAACCCCTACATGCCAACCAAGTATTCTAAAAACAAACTCAAGTTTCGGGTAGATAATTTTTGGTCATGTTATAAATTCTTGCTGACTGTTGTAGTTTCATTTCCTGCTCATTTACTCCTGTTTTCTCATATTCCTATTTATAGTTTTGACTCTGAGATATTAACATTCCCTTATGCAGTTTCCTTAACATGATATTCAATGTTTAATTGTCATAAATATTTAGTTTAACATTGTTGTGCACTGTGTACTTTGCTCCTTTCCTGACTGGATCTGTTGATTTAGGCGATGATGAGGAACTTGCCCCTACTTATTATGGTCCTTATGAGGGGACTGATGATACCTATGAGGAGCCAGAACCCACCCAGGAGACCCCTGCTGCAGAGTAGCTAGTAGTAGCTATCTTTCATTTCTATTTCTTATCTTATTTATCGGGTTTGTCCCCGATTTCAATATTGAATTTCTGTATTAAACATTGAATTGTTGTCACATTTATTTCAGTTGCAAATTTTAAGTTTCTATTCCCATTATTATCTTGCCTATGTTAATTGTGAATGAGTTAGACTAGTTTAGATGGATTGACCTAGACAACGTACTACCGCCGACTCTGCGGCGTAGGCTGGACGTACCCACGTACTCGTGCCCGAACTTCCGGGTGCGGGTCGTGACACGTTTTTATGGTGGCCCATGCAGGTCCTATCCTAAAATAGGGTAATACCCTAGGACAGGGTATGGAATAAAATTTAGGATTTTAGGAAAAGCTCATTCACAGTATAGCGTCCTTATTTCAAATTCTTGATATCTTTGCTGCTCAATTTTCCTATCGCCTTTGATTTCCAAGTATTCTATTCTGATCTTCCTATCCCTTAATCTTTCAGAATGGTCCAGACCAGGAACACAGTAGGAGGCACATCAGAACCAGCTGAACAGAATGTGCCCGAGACTCTTGCACTCCCGCCGCCTCCATCTGTTCCGGCAGTTACTCTTGATGGGGCACAACTACTTGGAGTGTTCCAGGGATTGGTGGAATCCCAGAAAGAACAGACTGCACTCCTGCGGACCAGCCTCTCAGAAGCTATTAAGTCCCAGGAGTCGCCACTCAAGAGGCCAGGAAGTGCCAAAGACTTCAAGAACCTTAGGCCCCTGGAATTTTACGGAACTGAGGGCATTCTCTACGCCGATGAGTGGATAGAGAACGTCGAGAGACTCCTGAAGACTGCTCGGGTTCCCGATGATCTCAAAGTGGAGTCCGCAAGCCTGCAACTGTTCGACATTGCTCGAACCTGGTTCAGAGATGAACCCCAACTATCAGCTCCTGACATCACCTGGGAAGACTTCAAGAGGCTATTCAAGGAGAAATTCTACCCCGAAGTGGCTCGGGAAGCTCTCGAAAGCCAATTCGAGAGACTGGAACAAGGTAACATGACTGTTGATGAATATACTGCTGAATTTAGCAGGTTAAGCCACTTTGCGGAGTACATGGTTCGTACCCCGGAGGACAGAGCCCGTAGATTCAAGAAGGGGCTATCTCCGGATATCCGCCTTGCTGTCACCACCAGCCGAGCTCGCACTTATGAGGAGATCTTGAGCGTGGCTCAAGGCGTCGAGAGAGATATGGGACACAAACTAAAACGAGAAAGAGATACAGGGAATGCGGGACCCAACAAACGCCCTTTTCAACAACAACAACAGCAGAGGGCCCCGCAGCAAACTCAGCGTCCTCTCCCTCGAGCTCCAGCACCCCAGGCTCAAGGTCAGAACCAGCGAGCTCCCCCTTGCAACTATTGCCAAAAACCAGGCCACACTTGGCAAGACTGTAGAAAGAGGCTAGGTGCCTGCCTCTATTGTGGCTCCCCAGCACATCAATTGAGGGACTGTCCTGCTGCTCAAGGACGCCCAGCTGCACCAAAGGCTCCAGTCCAGGCCAGGCCCCCAGCAGCACAACAAAGGGGACCCCCGCTTCCAACACAACAACAACGCTTTGCTCAGCACCAACAGCAGCAACAGAGGGGTGCACCACAGCAAGGCCGTGCTTATGCAATGACTCTGGAAGAAGCGGAAGCCACAGCAGACGTGATCACGGGTTCCGTGCTTATAAATTCAATACCAGCTATTACTTTATTCGAATCTGGAGCTTCTCATTCATTCATGTCAGTAGATTTCCTTATGAAGCATAACTTAATCACTAAACCCCTTAGGAATTGTTATAAGATCATTACCGGTGGAGAAATCATTCCGGTTAGTGATGCCTGTAACAATTGTCCTATTACATTATGTGGAAGAGAACTATATGCTAGGCTACTTGTAATGCCAGTGCCCAGTTTTGATATTATACTGGGTATGGATTGGTTGAGTCAACATCATGCCATAATAGACTGTCACAGAGGCAGTATAATCTTCAGGCCCCCTGGCAAGCCAGAATTTGAATTTGCTAGAGGTTCTAGAGAAATGGGTAATAACATAATTTATGGAGCCCTAGTAACAGAAGAATTGCCACCTATCATCTCTGAATACCTTGATGTCTTCCCTGAGGATCTCCCAGGCTTACCCCCAGACCGAGAAGTTGAATTCTCCATTGACTTAGTGCCAGGAGCAGCACCAGTATCTCAAAATCCCTACAGAATCAACAAGAAGGAGATAATAGAACTAAATGAACAAATCAAAGAGCTAGAAGACAAATGTTTCATTAGGTCTAGTGTCTCACCCTGGGGAGCTCCAGTGTTATTTGTGCCCAAGAAGGACGGAACATCCCGAATGTGTATTGACTATAGAGCCCTGAATGCCTTGACAATTAAGAATAAGTATCCCCTGCCCAGGATAGATGACTTATTTGATCAGCTGAGTGGAGCTCGGGTGTTTTCAAAGATTGATTTAAGGTCTGGTTACCACCAAGTAAGGGTGAGAAAGCAAGACATCCCTAAAACTGCTTTCAATACCCGGAACGGACACTACGAATTCTTAGTAATGCCGTTCGGGTTGACGAATGCTCCAGCAGTTTTTATGAACCTAATGAACAGAGTTTTCCAGCCATATCTAGACAAATTTGTAGTGGTCTTCATTGATGATATTTTGATCTACTCCAAGACCCCCGAAGAACATGAAGAACATTTGAGGTTAGCATTGGAGACTTTGAGGAAGGAAAAACTTTATGGGAAATTATCTAAATGTGATTTCTTCCTAGACAAAGTAGAATTCTTGGGACATGTTGTGACTGGAGATGGAATAGCAGTAGATCCTAAGAAGATAGCTGCAGTAGAATCCTGGCCCACTCCAGACTCTGTAGCTGAGATTAGAAGTTTCCTGGGACTAGCTGGCTACTATCGGAAGTTTGTGAAGGACTTTGCTAGAATTGCGGAGCCCATGACAAAATTAACAAGAAAAGATGAAGAGTTCACCTGGACTGATGAATGTCAGCGTGCTTTTGAGGAATTGAAGAAAAGACTGACTTCTGCCCCTATTCTGACCTTACCTTCCGGAACCGGAGGTTTCGCTATTTATAGTGATGCTTCTGAAAAAGGTCTAGGTTGTGTATTGGAGCAGAACAAGAAGGTAATAGCCTATGCCTCTAGACAGCTTCGACCACATGAAAAGAATTATCCAACCCATGATTTAGAATTGGCAGCTATCATTTTTGCTCTTAAACTTTGGAAGCATTATCTTTATGGAGAAAGGGTAGAAATATTTACGGACCATAAAAGTCTAAAATATATCTTCACTCAGAAAGAGCTAAACATGAGGCAAAGAAGGTGGCTGGAACTAATGAAAGACTTTGATATCACTCTTCAATATCACCCTGGGAAGGCAAATGTAGTTGCTGATGCTTTAAGCAGGTATCCTATGGCGATGTACTTGACTATGGACAGACACCTGCTGGAGGACTTGGAAAGTTTAGGTATCGAAGTAATTATCCCAGAAAAAGAAGGCCAAATGATGAACTTGCAGATTCAGTCTACCTTAATGGACAAGATCAAGGAGACGCAGTTTCAGGACGAAGGCCTGCGAAGCCTTCGAGGTCAAGTGCAAGCGGGACTAGTAGAAGAATTCAGAATTCATGAAGATGGATCACTGAGGCATGGCGATAGATTATGTGTACCTCAAGGAGACATAAGAGAAGAAATCATGCAAGAGGCACACAGATCGCAATACTCTATACATCCAGGAGCCAACAAGATGTACAAGGACCTGAGGACGCATGTTTGGTGGCATGGCATGAAAAGAGAAGTAGCCAGGTTCGTATCTCGTTGTTTAGTGTGCCAGCAGGTCAAGGCAGAAAGACAAAGACCTGGAGGATTGCTTCAACCACTACCCATTCCGGAGTGGAAGTGGGAACATATCACAATGGATTTTGTTTCCGGACTTCCAAGGACACCTAGTGGTAAGGATGCAATCTGGGTGATAGTGGATAGACTGACCAAGTCGGCACATTTTCTACCTTTCAAAGTGGGGCTATCTACAGAGAAGCTGGCAGATCTATATATCAGACATATTGTTAAGTTGCATGGGGTTCCAGTAAGTATTGTCTCCGACAGAGATTCAAGATTCACCTCCCACTTCTGGAAGAGCTTACAAGCCAGCTTGGGGACTCAACTCAAATTCAGCACAGCTTATCATCCCCAAACCGATGGGCAATCGGAACATACAATCCAGACCCTTGAAGATATGCTCCGTACATGTGTTCTGGATTTTGGAGGATCCTGGGAAGACTATTTACATCTGGTGGAGTTCTCTTATAATAACAGCTACCAAGCCAGTATCGAGATGACTCCATTTGAAGCCCTGTATGGCCGAAGATGTCGTACCCCGCTATCATGGGACGACGTTGGAGAAAGAGCCCTACTGGGACCAGAGATGGTGATCGATTCAGCTGAGAAGGTAAAGCAAATAAGGGACAGACTTCGAGTGGCTCAAGACAGACAACGACATTGGGCAAATAGCCACCGAAGGCCCTTGGAATTTGAGGTAATTAAATTTATGAAATTCAAGTCAATTTAAATATTTTGATTATGGAACTAAGGCTTCATTTTGACTCTATTTTAAGGTTGGAGAGCTGGTATTCTTAAAGATTTCCCCGACACGTGGCACCATTAGGTTCGGAAGGAGTGGAAAACTCAGCCCAAGATTCATTGGACCTTTTGGCATTCAGGAGAAAATCGGAGAAGTGGCATACCGTCTGGCATTGCCACCCTCTCTGGAAGGAGTCCATAACGTCTTCCACGTGTCGCAGCTGAGGAAGTATGTGTCAGACCCCAGCCACATTTTGGATCACTCAGAGCTCGAAGTAGGCCCAAGTTTGACTTACCAAGAGCAACCCGTGGAGATTCTGGATCGCTCGGAGAAAGTTCTACGGAACCAGGTTATCTCCCTGGTTCGCGTAGCTTGGAAGCACCATTCCCCCGGCGAATCCACCTGGGAGCGAGAAGACGAGATTAGAGAGCGATACCCCTATCTTTTTGAACCCTGAGGTGTATTTTATTTTTCGGCCTTTTCTTTTCATGCCTTGTTATTCTTAAATTTCGAGGACGAAATTTTTGTAAGTTGGGTAGGTTGTAAACCCCCTAAATTTCTCAAATTATTAAATCTTGGATTTTTCCCAATTTTCTGGAATTTTCTGAGAATTTTCTGTAATTAAAATCAAGGTTTTCAATTAATAAATGATTTTTTAATTGGCAATAAATAATATTAAAATATTATGAAAATAACATTTTTGGGTGTAAAATGAAAAATTGGACTTAGGGTAATTTTTCTGGATTTTTCTGGGCCTCAGACATATTTTTAAATGCCTGAAAACTAATTTATTAATTATTTAAATTAATTATCTATTTATTTTATTTTATTTTATTTATATTTTTTTTTCTCTTTTCTTCTGCGGGCCGCCCAGGCCCATTGGGCCGCGGCCCGGCCCGTTAGCATCAGCCCAGCCCAGCTTAGCGGGTCGGGCGGGTCCGCCCAACCCGGAACCCGCTCCGACCTGACCCGAGGGAGTCACCCCCAACCCGCACGACCCCCTCTCCCCGTTCCCGCGGCCGCCGCCGCGTTTTCCGGCCGGCCACGTTGCCGTCCCCGCCTCAACCCTCGGCCCACGACCCCCTCTCCCCTCCGCCTCGCCCGGAGCCAACCACCTCGCCGCCCAACCTATAAAACCCTACCCCGACCTCATCTCCCCAAACCCCGAAACCACCTCGCCGCCGTGCGCCACCACCCGCCTCCGACCGACCTCGCCGCAGTGCCGCCCCGGACCACCTTCCTCCTTCCAGCGCCCAGCCCCAGCCCCACCTTTCCTCCTCCCTCCACTCCTCGACGAACAGCAGCGTGGCGGCAACACCCCTCGCCTGAGCCGCCTCCGGCAGCCGCTGCCGGGCCTCCCCGCGCGCCGCCGACAACCAGAGCAGCTCCGCCCAGCCCGGTCGGCCTCCCCAGCAGCGCCGCTCAGCCCTCCGCCGGCCGGACCACCGCCGGAGACCCCCAATCATCAACCCTAGCCCTAATTTCTATTTTCGTGTCCGACACGAGTCGGACACGCCTCGAACCCGAATTTCCAGGTCCCCTTCAGGTACGCGTAACTTTCGCCTCGTAGCTCCGTTTTCAATTCCGTAAATTGCGTTGTGAAGCCTGTATGACCCTCTCGGTGTCCGGACAAACTGTTCGTGACATCGCGTCCTGTGGTGATCGCACACCGCGATCCAAAAACAGGAAAAACCAGACCCTGTTTCACCCCCGGAACCGAGTACGTCCCGCCAAACGGGATGACTTGGTCGCGTGCGGTCTTCGCAGATGCGTACGCACCGTCGATACGGACGTGTGAGATTTCGCGGAAGCTGATTCGGGTGTGCGTGCACACCGGAATCAACGCGTATCCGCGGACATCACCCCTTATCCGGCTTTTCTGCAATTCACCCTAACTTTGTGCACACTCGTCAGATCGAGACGAAACTTGCGCCATCGGACTCGTAGCGATACGCTGGTCCTGTGGGTCAAGTTTGGTTCGATTCTGAGAACGTTAACGAAATCGCGTGTCGTGGGCCCCACAGGCCCCGCTCGACGGGCGATTTTGTGTTCGGCTCATCGGAATCCAGATCTGGAAGTTCCGTTGGGTTCGTATCAGCGTTCCTGACCTGTTGACACTAAGTTTGGTGAATTTGGAGACCTTTGATCCGGACGCGTTTTTCGGTGCAAAGCGGGCCCACCGGCGGACCCCGTTTTGACCCAAAACTGCCGTCTTTGCCCTTGTCTCCAAATTGGACCCAAGGACAGGCGTTTCTAGCTATTTGACATCTTCTGAGCATGATGGTAATGTCTATTTCAGCTTTTGGACTCATCTGTGGAAATTCCTCCCAAGAACCAAATTAAACAGATCCAAACAACAGGCAAGTACCTGCACTTCAAGTTAAATCTATATATTGTGATAATTAATTTCCTGTTTTACTAGTACCCTTGATGACTACACCTAGTGTTAAAAATGCTGGATTTTTATGTCTTGAATATTGGAATTCATGTCTTGTTATCATGTCGGGTGGGAGAATACTGAAAGGCATGTAGTTTACCCTTCCCCTTGTCGTGAATAATAGCTGTTGGTACCCGACTGTCCATCAGCCGGATCTCGATTATTCGTGAATAATAGCCGTTTATGACGGCCGGATTAGCCTTATAAACCCCTACATGCCAACCAAGTATTCTAAAAACAAACTCAAGTTTCGGGTAGATAATTTCTGGTCATGTTATAAATTCTTGCTGACTGTTGTAGTTTCATTTCCTGCTCATTTACTCCTGTTTTCTCATATTCCTGTTTATAGTTTTGACTCTGAGATATTAACATTCCCTTATGCAGTTTCCTTAACATGATATTCAATGTTTAATTGTCATAAATATTTAGTTTAACATTGTTGTGCACTGTGTACTTTGCTCCTTTCCTGACTGGATCTGTTGATTTAGGCGATGATGAGGAACTTGCCCCTACTTATTATGGTCCTTATGAAGGGACTGATGATACCTATGAGGAGCCAGAACCCACCCAGGAGACCCCTGCTGCAGAGTAGCTAGTAGTAGCTATCTTTCATTTCTATTTCTTATCTTATTTATCGGGTTTGTCCCCGATTTCAATATTGAATTTCTGTATTAAACATTGAATTGTTGTCACATTTATTTCAGTTGCAAATTTTAAGTTTCTATTCCCATTATTATCTTGCCTATGTTAATTGTGAATGAGTTAGACTAGTTTAGATGGATTGACCTAGACAGCGTACTACCGCCGACTCTGCGGCGTAGGCTGGACGTACCCACGTACTCGTGCCCGAACTTCCGGGTGCGGGTCGTGACATATGCTGAGCAGCCTGCACTCAACCCCGACCCCGACTGGACCTGAGCCTTCTCCCTGATCAACCCTCGGCCTTCTCATCCGCCTGAACACCCATAAACTCCTCCACCCTCGACTCGTCGGACCCGACTTTCTCCTCCGCTCCTCGACCTCCTCCGCCAGCAGCATCTCCTCCCCGACTTCTTCTCCTTCCTGGCCATCATCCCCGACTACTTCCATCATCGTCCCCGACATCCCTCGACTGCAACCACCATCTCCTCCCTGACCTCCTCCACTTCCCGACCGCCTGCACGACCCCCCATCTCCGGTGATCACCATCCACCCGGCCAACCCGAGCCTCCTCTTTCTTTCTCCCTGAGCAGCACCCTGGACCACTATTAACACCACCACCTCTCCCTTCTCAGACCCGACCACCACCTCCTCCCTGCTCCCTGTCCTCCTCCTCCTCGTCGGACCCCCCCTGGCCGGAACAACAACTTCCTGGCATCCTCATCATCATTATCATAACCTCAATCATCATCACCCCCGTCATCATCATCATAACCTCAATCATCATCACCCTCGTCATCATCGTCGTCATTATGGACTCATCACCCTCGCCAAAGACAACCTGCAGCAGTCACCCCCGATTCTCGTGCCTGTGCACGCTAACCCTGAGGTTCGAACATATCCCTCTTCTCATTTTTATGTGTGCTTGTGTGTATGCTATTAGGACATTAGTATTACTTTATGATAGTTAGTGGACATCAGACCCTGAGTCGGTGTCACGACCCGCACCCGAAAATCGGGCATGAGCCGTGGGTACGTCCAGCCTACGCTGCAGAATCGGCGGTAGAACGCTGTAAAGGTCCGTTCTAGGTCAACCATATCTATCTATATCTCACAGAAAAATCTGGCATGACCTCTCCAAAAGGAGGGCAACCACGCAATATATATATGAATACTCAATCACAAAATCTAGGGGATGAATAAAAGCACGATATGATATAAACAAGAAAACAGAACCAAGAGAGCAAGACAATATCCAAAAATATACAGTCCAAGGCCAAAATAGCTACAACATCTCACAACATCAAAGAATAAGTACAATCATCCAAAATAACAACTGGGAACAACCCAGGAAACCCACCTAGCTAACTAGGGTGCTAAAGGCGTCTCCTCGGCGTACTCCTCCTCGATCTCGGGGTCACAACAGTCGTCAACACCCGGCCCGTAGAACGTCGGACAATAGTCCTCAGGATCCTCTGGAAGAAATATGCCCAGCCAGGACTGGAGCGAAGTACATAACTCTGAAAGCAACTCCAAATACATGGTAAGGTGTATATGATGAGCAATAGAAAAGTATACAAGATGCACAGGAAATAAATATATGCTGGAGCACAATAAGTAGCTGCAAAGTAAACTGGAGAACAATACAAGTAGTGGAAAAGTAACTGCAGGTGAGAAACATGAATACTAGCTAAGTGCCTTGAGCACAAGTTCGTTATGTGATCGGCTTAGGTTGCACATGAAAAACACTACGATAACTCCGTTATGCGTGAGTTGCATAACCGACATACACATGAATACTGTTTGGCTTTGATCACATAACCAACTCCTACTCCCCTCCCCTACTAATACCATTGGATCCAACCACAACACGCTACGTACATGATAATAGCTCGCGCACACGAAGGCGAGAGCACAAGAAGCACATGATAGCACATGAGAATCAATACCCGAAGCACATGATGAAATACACGTGATAGAGTACCCGCTGAACACGGTAAGGGGGATAGCATCTCATGACGGGATCCACTAGTACCAGCTCGTGTAACAATGTGTCAGAATCAAGTATTACAGTTCTAGAACAGGTGATATAAACGCTATCATGAAATGGAAACTATCAGAGGTAGGTACTCGCCTGATGTCCTGAGCAACTGATGAGGATCGAGATCCGGACCGGTGTCGCAAGGACCTAAGGCGAAAAGCAGAATTAAATAGGGTTCTAAGCATTTAAACTGATATAAAATAATTAAAAATAGGCTTCTAGGGCTATTCTAGGTCGAACGGGTCAAACCGGTGAAATTTGGGTCAAAAAGTCAACCCGGGGTCCAAAAAGTCAACTCTAGGTCAAAACTAGGTCAAATATTGACTTTTACGGTCAACGAGGACAATTATGGTCAAAGCTAGGTCAAACTAGGGTGCCCCTGAAATTCTAGGTCAAACCGAGCTCATTAAGCTACTAAACTCTCAAACTCGCCTAATCGAGATACCGGGATACCCTCGGTATCCGATACCTCGCCCTAGGCCACGCACCCCGCCTAAACCCGCTAAAACCTATGCTAGCATGCGTAAATATATATATATAAACATATAAAAATCATTCCAAGATATTTCCTAGACTAATGCTCAAATACCCCGCTCGAAACTCAATACCTTGGATATCTCAAGGTATTGAGATATCTCGGTATCTCAAGGTATTGAGATACCGCTCTCAAACCCCTCTAACTAGCTATCTAGCTAATAATTATATACCTAGTTATTAATCTAGGCTAGGTAATATAGATATCTATCATATTTTTATATATCTAAGTATCTATATATGTATATATATAGATATCCACACACACATATACAAATACCCCTTTACCTTACCCATCACATAAATATATATGTATATATAACTATATCTAGATATCTAACTATCTATCTAGCTATAGGTATATATATCTATCATATAGATATAGGTATCTACCATATATCTACCTATCTAATTATCTATAGGTATACCTATCTATCTATGTATCTCCTTATCTATCTATCTAATTATCTATCTTACCTATTTATCTATCTATTGATATATCTATCTATCTATCTATCAACATATATATATATATATATATATATATATATATATATATATATATATATATATATATATATCAATCTCTCTTTCTCCCTCACTAGCCCTCTCTACCCCCGCATGCTTGCTAACCCTGCTGCTGCTCTTGCTGCTGCTGCTGCAGCTCCCTGCTGCTGCTGTAGGCAGCAGCAGCTGCTGCCTCTGCTGCAGTCTGGTGGCTCCCCCCCTCCATCACAAACACACACACACACACGCACACCCCTATATACACATATATATATATCACTCTATATGTATATATATATACATACATATATCTCTAGATATATACTACTAGATATATATATATATACACACACTTATATCTACACTCTAACACACTCACAAACACTAATACACACACACTTAAACACACATCAACACACACACACATATAAATATATACATAGCTATATATATATATATATATATAGAACCTATTTATATATATATATATACATACACACTCTCAAACATATAGATATAGACATACATCTATAAATATATATATATATATATACACACACAAGCACACTTACACATATACATATATATATACACAGACATATACCTACACAAACACATAGATATAAATACACACATACATATATAAATATATATACATAAACACACATACAAATATATATAAATATATATATATATATATATATATATATATATATATATATATATATATATATATATATATATATAGACACATATAAATATATATATAAGGACACAAACACCACTCAACCACAACACACAATAACACGCCCCACTCACGCCCAACGACCCCGACACTCACCAATACCCTAAAATATATAAAATATAACTCAAAAACTCTAGCACACACTCCCCGATACTAACCCAACGCGCGCACAAGCCCGAAACGAGGAAACCAAGTCGAAATGGCCGTTCGGTCATTTCGACAAACACGTGGTGCGCGGTTCGGAAAACCTCCTGAAACGCACATCAAACGAACTCAGAATCGGCCCAAAATTTATCCACGTGCTCTAAACGATGTCTAGATCCTAGAAAATATGGTCCCGCGTCGATTCTAGGCCAGTGACGGAAACACGCACGCACTTAGAATCGGCGACGACGAAAAGCCCCAATTTTGCCCGAAACGCCCGTTTCTCCGCGACACGGCTTCCCGTGTCTGAACGGAGACACGCACTCACCCTCTAGACATCCGACAATGTCTACCTAGGTCCGTCTAACCTAGGGCATCACCCAAAATTGGGCCAATTTCGGATTCCACCCGAAATCGACACAAAACATAATGTCAAAGTCTCTAAACTCAACCAAACTAGTTCCAACTTTCTCCCACGGGTAGGCTTAGGGTCTAGGAAGGTTCTATAACACTAATTACACTATATAAAAGTAATTATCAAGGGGAAAGTTAGGGTTTAGCTCTTGGGAGTTGAAATCCCAAGGCCAAAGTCTTCGATCTACTAGGAATCACCTCCCTCAAGCTCCAAGCCACCAAATCTAGCCTCCACACTAATTCTAGGCTCCACACACCTAGGTTAGGGAAAATTCAAGGTGAGGGTTAGCATAAAGAAGAAGGAATGGAAGAAAGAAGGAAGAAAAATGGAGGAGAACTCACTTTGAAGAAGAAGGAAGAAGAAAGAAGAAGTGAAGAAGAAGAAGAATGAAGAAGAAGTGAAGAAGAAGAAGTAGAACCAAGGGGGAGGGGGCTGCTGCTGTGTGTTCACGGGAAATAGGGTAGGTAGGGCCGGCCAAGTCTAAGAATAGGTTTCACAAAACTCCAAATGCCCAAAATACCCTTCCCTAAATTGGTTTTGGGTTTCGGGTTCCAAAAACACTCAAACTAACTCCAAATCTCTCCCACTAACCCACTAAAAATATAATAAATATTCCTAAGTCCCAAAATAATTCTCACAAGGGTGTTGGTCGGGTCGGACATGGGTCCACTAGGGTCTGACATGGGTCCAGGCTAGCTAAAACCCTAAAACAATCATTAAAAAATAATATAAGCACTAAATAAAAATAAATATAATTAATTAAATACAATACACAATTTACCAAATAAAAATAATAAAAAATAACCCTACTTTCTAGAATTGGGTAGTGACAGTCGGTGAACCCAACTCGTATACGTATACGTATACGTACGCGTATGCGTATATTGTTCAATTTGGTATATATATATATATATTGTATAATTAAGTAAATGCTAAATAATAATTATGACTATATATGTGTTTACTTGCTGTACGACCCTAGGACACCATGGATTTTGCCCGCATATTTACCTTGACTTTGTGACCTGAATATTAGGAAATTGCCTGCCTTGTGTACACTGACGTACTGACCTAGATGTGTTAGTAAGTTGACTGTCTGATTGTGCACAGCATTTGAAGACGTGACACCCACATAATTAGATGCACAGTTGACCCTGTTAGTTGACCCGTGTCACCCCTAGCGTACCCTCTGAGTCCAGTGTAAATATGGTTGTGTATGTGCTAGTGTATTGGCTGATGTTGTATTGTATTATATTATATGTATATAGGACCCATTGGATTGATCTGCACGACTTCAGGAGCAGGTTATTGGTACTACGCAGCTTCTTGCCAGGCAAGTATACCTTGTCATTGTACTGTTATTCATATTCCATATGTTGCATCCATCTTTATTGCCTCATGTACGTATAGACCGTGCTAGGGATAACTATTGTTAGAAACTTTGCATGCTAGTAGACTTGGCAGTTATTAGAGGTATTATCGTGTCATGAATATGACATGCTTAGAGAATGGGGTGGGGAGAACAACAAGTAAGGCGTTTAGGCTCCTTTGTACTTTCCTTGTGTAACCCGTACGCTCCGCCGGAGATGCACGATCATGATGACCACTATATATTATATATTATCAGGCGGCCTCTGCCGTTCAAAAGATGACATGCATTGTAGGCCCCTGATTCTCCGAGAGAATCATGCCAATCCCATTTTGGCCAGATAGCCCACTTGTTAGAAAGTTGTTCTCAAACTACATTCACTTAGATGGTTAGGCAACCCCATTGGATATTTATTTCAGTACTTTATTGGCATGCTTTGTCACGCCCCAGTCCCAAAAATACGTAGGACTAGGACACGTAAGCATGCCAGCCGCATGGGTATGGCAACTCCAATAGATGGAAACCAAACCCATACGTACGCTGTAATATGAATATCAAATCCACAGTGGTATAACATATGTCACAAGTCACAGGGTACAATCTAAATCTCATCCACAGAAAATCAATATAAATGAATAACCATCATCTATATAACTAGATCTCAACATAAGTATCTAAGGATGATAGTTGGATGGAAACAAATCCACTACCAACTCGAATGTAAGAGCAAATACAAAATAAGTACAACACCACATAAGAATACCAGCTAGCAATCATGGGCTCGAAGAGAGGACATCCACGAAACATATATAACCATCCAATCTGCGCTCCTGCAAATACTCAAGAACAGATACACCTGGCAGAGGACCAGGTCCTCAGAGGGACGTAACAAGATACAGAAAGCGAGCCAACTTGAATACAGTAAACATGCATATAATTTGAAAATAAATAAGTACGCTGTACAAGACAATCTATATGAATGCAAATGAGGACAACTTTTCGACGTATGGGCAAGGGTAGGCTACTCGATCTAATCCTCACAACTCACACACCCGTCAATGGACATCAGAAATCGGCATACCTCTGGGGTAGCGACCAGCGCGACTCTACAGAAATCGACATACCTCTGGGGTAGCGACCAGTGCGACACACGCCCGTAGTGCGAACTATATACTACAGTTTACCAGAGTGGTTAAAAGCCCATACGCCTAATGATTGTCCTCTCATGATACTAGGTGTCAAGTGTGTGTCAACATATCTAATATATATAGTAATGACTGAACGAACTACACATGCAATGAATATAACTGAACAAGACTACACAGGCAATGAATAAACAAAAATATAAATAGCATGCAAAGTACTGTAAATAATTTGGCAAGGTATCTTGCCTGGGGTCCTGCTGCTGGTATGAATCAGAGTCCAAGTCACAGTCCAAATAGCCTATGTATTACAAATTTATCACGTCAAAAGATAATTTATTTAATTCTGGAATAATTACTCTAAAATTCTATTTTAATCTTATTATTCTGATTTTTATGTTAATTCCTAAATTTTGTCCAAAGAAACTAAATTTTATCAACTCGAGACTCATGGCACGCAAATCGAGGCGATCTGTTGACCGAAAAGTCAACCGACACAAACTCAACTTTCATGCATGATTTCCTGTAGGTTTCAGCGTTAAAAACATGCTGGAATTTACGGCTCGTCCGAATTCAAATTTGTTTGAGAATTATGGCACATACAAATTTTGTATTGTGCACCGATGGTTAAATTCTAACCTAGAAGTTCTACAGAATTAACAGTATATAAATACTTCGAATTAAATTCTGGAAAAAACATATGTCAATTATCTAGACATTAGCTTTCCGAAACTTTAAACGGTTCATGATTCTGATTCCTGGTTCTCCCGAAATCGCGAAAACATTGAAACACGTCTATTTTTGGACATGCTGTGCTCTACGAATTTTCCAGAATTTAATACTCATAATTTCGTAAAACAATTTATATAATCAGAAAGCTAACCTCAATATATTTCTGACGCAAGAAACTAGGCCTCGTTCGGAGTCCGGAGCTATGCGCAATGGCTTGTGGAAGATGAAGGAACCCTAGATGGCAATTCTCCAAAATCTCTCTCTCTAAAATAATGGGATAATTCAGGTTATAATAATATATATATATATATATAGGGATGTACCTGCGGCTGAAAGAATATTTATAGGCTGACATGTGTCAGAATCTGATTGGATGATATTTGTTATATTATTTATTTTTGATTTGCCTTTATCAAAATATTATTTAAGTCATTTTAAATCTAAATAACTCCAAATAAATATTAAAAATAATCATAAAAATCTGGAAAAATTACAAAAAAATATTTTTTGAATTTAAAAACTCTAAAAAAATATTTGGGATAATTTTGTATTCATAGATTTCCTACTATAATTAGGAGAAGCTCTAAACATTAGTTTTACCCATATAACTAAAATAAATACTAAAATTATTCCAAAAATTCTGAAATAATTCCAGAAAATATATAATAATATTATAAATACTAGAAAATAACGTAGGTCCATTCTATATTTCTGGGATTGCACAATAAATTCTACAAGTTCTAAAGATTAGTTATTAGCCTAAATAACTCCCAATAAATACTAAAATTTTCAGAAAATTTTCAGAAAATTCTAGAAAATATATTTGACTATTTAGAACCTAAAATAAAATTTTGGGATATTTTTAATTAAGTTTGAACATAAAATAAATTCTTCAAAGTCCTAGAAAATTAGTGTTACTAGTTTTTAATTAACTAAAAATTATGGAAAAATCCCAATAATCTAAAATAGCCTAAAAATAATTCTAAATAAATATTTATATAAGTAAATATACTAAAAAAAATTCTAATTAATTAAGAGAATTCTCTAAATAACTTCAACATCTATAATAAATATAATAATATAAAATATACACAAAATACCTATTTTGGGTGAGGGAGTTTACAATCTACCCAACTTAAAACAATTTCGTCCTCAAAATTAAAATAAGGCATAATTTGTTAAATCCTTCACATTCATACATATGGTATGTCAATCGCAATTTCTTCCAAAAATTTAAATAATAAAATCTATTCAAATCTATCGCGATCACTTCAAAATTAAGATAACCACTGTTTAAATCAAAATTCAACCTGTCGTAATCTCTTCTCGATTTTTAAATAATCGACATCCAAATCTAACTCAAGTCTATATGACATCCTACATCAAAATTTACATCACAATTTTTAACTATCATAATCTTCTCTAGACTTTGAACAATAAACAATTCTAATCAAGTCTTATTCCTATTCTCAACTTAAGATTTTTGTACTCTTCAAATATTTAAACTCAATTTACATCCTCAATATTTCAAATAGGTGACCCAACAATCAAAATTGAACTTTTAATTTAAATCATCAAATTGTAAAATTTAAATCTAATTCACCAATTGTTCAAGTCTAAAATTCTATATTTATCCTCAAAATTTAAATCGATGATTAATCCTTCAATATTCAAAATTTAAATCATGTGCTCAAAGTATAAATATTTGGTCCGCAATATCAAGATTTTAAAATTCGTTAAATCCTCATTATCTTAATCCTTCTTTTAAAATTTCTCAAAATTAAAATGACTTGAATCTCCCAATCTAATATTACTTGATCACAATCTAAAAGAAATTTCTCTCAAGTTGATAATGCACTGCTACCCAACTTAGAATTTACCCATCTATCACAGAAGGCTATATACTTTAAGAAAATATTCCTTAATTTATTTACTCATGTCATTCAATCCTTAAAACTTCAACGCCGATTATATCATATATGATATGTCCTTAATTACAAAAGAATAATCCTCAAGTATGTGATCGGCCTACGGGGTATATCTAGTACTCTCTGTGTATTTAAACTTATACCAAGCACGAGATTTCGTCTTTCCGAAATAAGGGAAGACGGAGACCAATAATAAAGAGTTCAAGGGTGAGGTAATAGAATAGAAGTATCGGGATCAAGGAGTTTAAGGAATTCAAATGGGAATTGTCAAAGCAGTTGTGGATTGAAATCCTATTTTGGTAATTCTTTGTTCGCATGCTCGTATTAGTACAGTTATGTAACCGATACGATCCGCTCAGACATATCTAGGGGCAAGTACAGGTGTTTACTAGTCAACTATATATCTCAATCCACGTAAGGTAGTATTGCGAAGGGCGAATCAAGCGCACTATGGTTGATCAGACCGTAATACACTGATTCTGATTAGACAATGTATTAGTAGGCGTCCCCAATAATACATATCTCATGATCAAGCTCGATAAAAGAGTAAGCTTGCAAAACTAGGCTATAATAGCAGCATAAGTCAAGGTAGTGCAGCAAATATAAGTACGCTAGATGATGATGAAAGGAGGTACAAATTAATTCAAGTTCACAAAACAAAAACAACTAAGCAACAATAATAAAAGACTCTACAATCCCTACAGTTATCATACAACCTCCTTGTCTAAGTCGCTAGTCGACCAAATAGGGGCAAGGACCTCTAAATTCTATCGTCTGAATAAACACTGTCGTCTTTTGCTAGCATGCAATTAATGTCATTCAGTTACACTACCTTGATGGGTCAAGTGGACTATGTGATACTAAGTTGTGAGGCATACTACCCAACTTAAAAGAATTAAATTAATTCTGTGACAGTCTTAAGAGGATCCTACAAAATAATCTTGCACATATAAATAAAACAGAAACTCTTTATTAGGGTATATGAGAAAAGATCTTGGTACTTATTAGGGTCTCCTATTGCATTATATAGGTCATGGTCGTCTTAAGCCTTAGTCATAGTGCTTATAGAACAAGTGTCAATAGTAAGGATAGAAGAGTTACTAGCCTCAAGGGAAAAGGGGATATAACTTATATTGAGGTGGGGTACAAGTTACGCGACTTAAAACTAATGGGTAATCATTAGGTCATAATCAATAATAATAACTTAAACTGTCAAGTTCTAATTACCAATCACATAATTCAAAAATTTAAGAGTAACAACTAAAATCCTAGCAAGCTATATATATCCTAAAATAGAATAAAATCACTTGGTCTATAATCAAAAGTGTCAGATGGCACGAGTTGAAAGAGAAAGAAAAGAAGAACATAATTTTTAGTCGTCGCACAACTAGTGAACGTTAAGGTCACAGAGGAACAACATATAAAATTAAAATAGGGGCTCTAGATAGCATCATGGTTTTCTAAGGGGGAGTGGTATGCTAGTTGCTATGTTCGAGGTATGATCAAGAGAAACGTTATATTCATTGCTCTTGGCTTTCTAAGGTACTGTCTGCTACTAATAAGACAATGATCTAAGTTTATAGTTCTAATATTATCTCACCATAAGTGTTAGGTCCAGCCCTAATATTTAACCATGGATTTCTATTGGTTCATCAATACTATGGTCAAACACTATGGTCAAACTTCTAACTAACTCTAGTAGTGTCTATACTACTCTCAAGTCTTTATATTACCTCAAGGGGTAATGGTAAACCAATTCTAGAGATAAGGAATTCTAGGGTTCACTAGATATTCTAAACTTAGTGGTGTGTCTATATTCTCGTTGTATTCTTAATAGGTGTGCTACCATAATTATCATCCTAATAACAGGGGCTCCTATATTCTAGCAGAAGGCTATACTCAAAGAATTATTAGGGAAGTACATGAATCAAGCATGATACAATTATTCAGATAGAACAGATAGGAGGAAGATGAATAATAGTCAATTGTGGATGAGATCCTATACTCTATTCCTAGGTGCAGGCTTGTTCGGTACAATAACGTAACCGAGACAATATGCTCTCGACCTGCATGGGCCACCACAAAAATATGTCATGCCCCAGTCCCAAAAATACGTAGGACTAGGACACGTAAGCATGCCAGCCGCATGGGTATGGCAACTCCAATAGATGGAAACCAAACCCATACGTACGCTGTAATATGAATATCAAATCCACAGTGGTATAACATATGTCACAAGTCACAGGGTACAATCTAAATCTCATCTACAGAAAATCAATATAAATGAATAACCAGCATCTATATAACTAGATCTCAACATAAGTATCTAAGGATGATAGTTGGATGGAAACAAATCCACTACCAACTCGAATGTAAGAGCAAATACAAAATAAGTACAACACCACATAAGAATACCAGCTAGCAATCATGGGCTCGAAGAGAGGACATCCACGAAACATATATAACCATCCAATCTGCGCTCCTGCAAATACTCAAGAACAGATACACCTGGCAGAGGACCAGGTCCTCAGAGGGACGTAACAAGATACAGAAAGCGAGCCAACTTGAATACAGTAAACATGCATATAATTTGAAAATAAATAAGTACGCTGTACAAGACAATCTATATGAATGCAAATGAGGACAACTTTTCGACGTATGGGCAAGGGTAGGCTACTCGATCTAATCCTCACAACTCACACACCCGTCAATGGACATCAGAAATCGGCATACCTCTGGGTTAGCGACCAGCGCGACTCTACAGAAATCGATATACCTCTGGGGTAGCGACCAGCGTGACACACGCCCGTAGTGCGAACTATATACTACAGTTTACCAGAGTGGTTAAAAGCCCATACGCCTAATGATTGTCCTCTCATGATACTAGGTGTCAAGTGTGTGTCAACATATCTAATATATATAGTAATGACTGAACGAACTACACATGCAATGAATATAACTGAACAAGACTACACAGGCAATGAATAAACAAAAATATAAATAGCATGCAAAGTACTGTAAATAATTTGGCAAGGTATCTTGCCTGGGGTCCTGCTGCTGGTATGAATCAGAGTCCAAGTCACAGTCCAAATAGCCTATGTATTATAAATTTATCACGTCAAAAGATAATTTATTTTAATTTATTTAATTCTGGAATAATTACTCTAAAATCCTATTTTAATCTTATTATTCTGATTTTTATGTTAATTCCTAAATTTTGTCCAAAGAAACTAAATTTTATCAACTTGAGACTCATGACACGCAAATCGAGGCGATCTGTTGACCAAAAAGTCAACCGACACAAACTCAACTTTCATGCATGATTTCCTGTAGGTTTCAGCGTTAAAAACATGCTGGAATTTATGGCTCGTCCGAATTCAAATTCGTTTGGGAATTATGGCACATACAAATTTTGTATTGTGCACCGATGGTTAAATTCTAACCTAGAAGTTCTACAGAATTAACAGTATATAAATACTTCGAATTAAATTCTGGGAAAAACATATGTCAATTATCTAGATATTAGCTTTCCGAAACTTTAAACGGTTCATGATTCTGATTCCTGGTTCTCCCGGAATCGCGAAAATATTGAAACACGTCTATTTTTGGACATGCTGTGCTCTACGAATTTTCCAGAATTTAATACTCATAATTTCGTAAAAAAATTTATATAATCAGAAAGTTAACCTCAATATCTTTTTGACTCAAGAAACTAGGCCTCGTTTGGAGTCCGGAGCTATGTGCAATGGCTTGTGGAAGATGAAGGAACCCTAGATGGCAATTCTCCAAAATCTCTCTCTCTAAAATAATGGGATAATTCAGGTTATAATAATATATATATATAGGGATGTACCTGCGGCTGAAAGAATATTTATAGGCTGACACGTGTCAGAATCTGATTGGATGGTATTTGTTATATTATTTGTTTTTGATTTGCCTTTATCAAAACATTATTTAAGTCATTTTAAATCTAAATAACTCTAAATAAATATTAAAAATAATCATAAAAATCTGGAAAAATTACAAAAAATATATTTTGAATTTAAAAACTCTAGAAAAATATTTGGGATAATTTTATATTCATAGATTTCCTACTATAATTAGGAGAAGCTCTAAACATTAGTTTTACCCATATAACTAAAATAAATACTAAAATTATTCCAAAAATTCTGAAATAATTCCAGAAAATAAATAATAATATTATAAACACTAGAAAATAACGTGGGTCCATTCTATATTTCTGGGATTGCACAATAAATTCTACAAGTCCTAAAGATTAGTTATTAGCCTAAATAACTCCCAATAAATACTAAAATATTCAGAAAATTTCCAGAAAATTCTAGAAAATATATTTGACTATTTAGAACCTAAAATAAAATTTTGGGATATTTTTAATTAAGTTTAAACATAAAATAAATTCTTCAAAGTCCTAGAAAATTAGTGTTACTAGTTTTTAATTAACTAAAAATTATGGAAAAAATCTCAATAATCTAAAATAGCCTAAAAATAATTCTAAATAAATATTTATATAAGTAAATATACTAAAAAAAAAATTCTAATTAATTAAGAGAATTCTCTAAATAACTTCAACATCTATAATAAATATAATAATATAAAATATACACAAAATACCTATTTTGGGTGAAGGAGTTTACATGCTTTTATGTATCTTGTTATGTCCCTCTGAGGACCTGGTCCCTTTTCAGGTGTAGATGTTCATGAGTATTCGCAGGAGCGTAGATCCGGACTGGTTACTTATGTTTCGAGGAGGTCTTCTCTTCGAGCCTCATAATTTTTAGTTGATGTATTTGTTTTGTTTATTTAATATTCTAGTTTGGTAGTGGATTTGTTTCCATCCGACTATCATCCTTGATACTTCTTATTGAGATTTAGTTACATAGATATTGGTTATTTATTTATTTATGATTTCTGTGGATGAGATTTAGATTATACCCTATGACTTGTGATAGTTTTTACTACTTATGAATTATTGTTCATTATACAGCGTACGCATGTGTTATGGTTTCAATATATTGGAGTTGCCATATACATGTGGCTGGCATGCTTACTTGTCATAGTCCTACGTATTTTTGGGACTGGGGCATGACATGTTTTTAGTGGTGGACTATGCAGGTCGAGAGCATATTGTCTCGATTATGTTACTGTACCGAGCAAGCCTGCACCTAGGATTAGAGTATAGGATCTCATCCATAATTGACTATGAATTACCTTCCTTCCAACCCATTCTATTTGAATAATCGCATCATGCTTGATTCATGTGCTTCCCTAATAGTTTCTTGAGTATAGCCTTCTCCTAGAATATAGGAATCCTTGTTGTTAGGATGATAATTAGGGTAATATTCCTATTAAGAATACAACTAGAGTATTGATACATCACTAAGTTAGAATACTTAATGAACTCTAGCGTTCCTTACCTGTCGATTAATTTACCATTATCCCTTGATATGTTTATGAATGACTTGAGAGTAGTATAAACACTACTAGGGTTAGTTAGAAATTTGATCATATTGTTTGACCCTAGTATTGAGGAACCAATAAAAATTCAAGATTGAACATTAGGACTAAACCTAACTTTTATAGTGAGATAATATTAGAACTATAAATTTAGATAATTGTCTTATTATTAGCAGACAATACCTTAGGAAGCCAAGAGGAATGAATAAAATATTTTTCTTGAACATACCTCGAACACAGAGATTGGCATCCCACCTTTCCGTAGGAAACCATGATCTTATCAAGAGTCCCTCTATTTTTAATTTTATATCTTGTTCCTCTGAAACATTAACGCTCGCTATCTGTGCGACGACTAATTTTATTTTATTTTCTTTATCTTCAACTCTTGCCACATAATCCTTCTGATTATAGACCGAATGATTTCTTTTATGTTAGGATATATAGCTTGCTAGGGTTATAGTTGTAATCTTAAATTTTGAAATTCTGTGCTTGGTAGTTAGAAATTGATAGTTGAGTATTCATTTAGATTATAATTTTATGATTATCCTTTAGTTTTAAATCACGTAATTTGTATCCCCACCTCAATACAAGTTATATCCTATTTCACTTGAGAGGCCAGTAACTTTTTCATTCTTAATATTGACACCTTTATTCTATAAGCACTATGATTAAGACTTAAGATGATCATTACCTATATAATGCGATATGATACCCTAATAAGTATGAAGATCTTTTCTCGTATACCCTAACAGGAGTTTCTACTTTATTCTTAAGGCAGTACAGTATTAGTTATTATTCTAAGTTGGGTAGTATGCCTCACAACATAGTATCACATAGTCCTCTTGACCCACTAATGTAGTGTAATGGAATGACACTAACTGTATACTAGTATAAGACGATAGTGGTTATCCAGACTGTAGAACTTAGAGACCCATACCCCAATTTTGTCAACTAGCAACTTAGACAAGGAGTTAGTATGACAACTGTAGAGACTGTAGAGTCTTATCTTCTTTGTGAACTTGAATTATTATGTACCTTCTTCTATCATAATCCAGCATATTTATATTTTCTGTACTACCTTGACTTATGCCGCTATTATAGCCTAGTTTTGCAAGCTTATTCTTTTATCGAGCTTGTTCATGACATATGTGTTATTGGATGCATACACTAATACATTGTCTAATCAGAATCAGTGTATTAAGGTCTAGCTAACCTTAGTGTGCTTGGTTAGCTCTTCGCATGACTACTTTACGTGGATTGAGATATATAGTCGACTAGTAGACGAATATACTTACCCTTAGACGTGTCTGAGCATATCGTATCGATTACATAACCATATTGATACGAGCATGTGAATAAGAATCTACCAAATAGGATTTCAATCCACAACTGCCTTGATAATTTCCATTTGAATTCTTTAAACGCCTTGATCCCTATACTTCTATTCTATTACCTCCCCCTTGAACTCTTTATCATTGTTTGAGGATTGAATAACAAGATTAAATAATTTGAGGAATAGTTTTCTTAGATGTATAGCCTTAGGTGATAGATGGATAAATTCTAAGTTGGGTAGAAAATGCATTGTCAACTGGAGGTAATTTGTTTTTAGAGTGTGATCAAGTAAGATCAGATAGAGAGAATTATGCCCTATTTTAATTTCGAGGAAGAAATTATTTTAAGTTGGGTAGATTGTAAACTCCCTCACCAAAAATTAGGCCTACTTGGTTTAGATAGAGAAACTAGGGCTAGTTTGAATCTAATTAAAAATAGAACATAGTGTTTTATTTAATTTGCAATATTTATATCACTTAGCGCACCTTACCGTTGCTTCGATAATTGGAGCACTACACTAGCCATTGCCCTCCTACAAATTTCACACCCTTGCCCTAGACGTGCCAGTCTTCCATTTTGACCTTTGTGTAACTTATAATTATGCTCTCTTGTACTATATTTTAGTCGCACAACATTCATCGCAGACATTTATATTTAATTCTAAATAAATTCAACTTTGTATCCTTGTGCGTTCCAATCAAAATTGGAGATCTTGACCCATTTTTTGCAACCCAAATTATGATAATATTCTATTCTGAGTCCTCTATGTCCGTGATACTTGTGTCCCACCTAATTTTATCCCCATGTACTTCTAATTTATTCGAGAACACCTTGTGCATTAATTTTAATTAATTTAACTCAATTTCTATCTTTGTGTAATTTTTTAATTGTTGGGCGCTTTTATACAAAAATGCATTAAGGTGTCCACACCATTGGACACAATATATGAAGAAATCTATTTCTTCTTCATATGAATTTTTCTATAATTTTTGGAATGTGCAACACACAACATCGCCCCCCTCATTTAACCCTAGCCTTGCATTTTAAACAATGTAAATTATAGCCCTCCAATACCTACATGACAAACCAAGGCCCAATCCCAAAGATGTTGACAAAGCCCAATCCCCTAGGTCAACCCCAAAACCCTACTTTTCTACCTATTTATACAATTTCTCTTTTTTTTCCTATTTCACAAAACCCAATATCAATACCTATTTCAGCCGAATCCCCCTCCCTCTACTATTCATCACCTCATTCCTTCCCTCCCCTGCGCAGACCCGACCGGAGCCCTCGCTGGACTACCACCTGCACGACTTCCTCTCCTCCTCCCTGTTCTCCTCCTCGACCATCCTCTTCGTCTTCTTTCTCCCCAGACCTCCGCCGGATTTCGGTCATCCACGCTGAGCAGCCTGCACTCAACCCCGACCCTGACTGCACCTGAGCCTTCTCTCCGATCGACCCCCGACCTTCTCCGTCGCCTGAATACCTACGAACTCCTCCACCCTCGACTCGCCGGAACTGACTTTCTCCTCTGCTCCTCGACCACCTCCGCCAGCAGCATCTCCTCCCCGACTTCTTCTCCTTCCCGGCCATCATCCCCGACTACTTCCATCATCGTCCCCGACATCCCTCGACTGCAACCACCATCTCCTCCCTGACCTCCTCCTCTTTCCGACCGCCTGTATGACCCTCCATCTCCGGTGATCACCATCCACCCGGCCAACCCAAGCCTCCTCTTTCTTCCTCCCTGAGCAGCACCCTGAACCACTATTAACACCACCACCTCTCCCTTCTCAGACCCGACCACCACCTCTTCCATGCTCCCTGTCCTCCTCCTCCTCGCCGGACCTCCCCCTGGCCGGAACAGCAACTTCCCGACATCCTCATTATCATCATCATAACCTCAATCATCATCACCCTCGTCATCATCATCGTCATCGTGGACTCGTCAACCTTGCCAAAGACAACCTGCAGCAGTCACCCCCGATTCTCGTGCCTGTGCACGCTAACCCTGAGATTCGAACATGTCCCTCTTCTCCTTTTTATGTGTGCTTGTGTGTATGATATTAGGACATTAGTATTACTTTATGACAGTTAGTGGACATCAGACCCTGAGTCGGTGAACCCAACTCGTATACGTATACGTACGCATATGCATATATTGTTCAATTTGGTATATATATGTATTGTATAATTAAGTAAATGCCAAATAATAATTATGACTATATATGTGTTTACTTGCTATACGACCCTAGGACACTATGGATTTTGCCCACATATTTACCTTGACTTTGTGACCTGAATATTAGGAAATTGTCTGCCTTGTGTAAACTGACGTACTGACCTAGATGTGTTAGTAAGTTGACTGTCTGATTGTGCACGTAATTAGACGCGCAGTTGACCCTGTTAGTTGACCCATGTCACCCCTAGCGTACCCTCTGAGTCCAGTGTAAATATGGTTGTGTATGTGCTAGTGTATTGGCTGATGTTGTATTGTATTATATTATATGTATATAGGACCCATTGGATTGATCTGCACGACTTCAGGAGCAGGTTATTGGTACTACGCAGCTTCTTGCTAGGCAAGTATACCTTGCCATTGTACTGTTATTCATATTCCATATGTTGCATGCATCTTTATTTTTGTCATTTAGTTCATGTATTTTAACTGCTATATATAAACTGCGCGTCCAAGGAAACTTGGGTGCAAACGACGGTGTCGTCGTGATCTGTTTTTATTATGTATATGCATTGACCTTGTTTATGAGACTGCCCCATTATCATGAAGTATCATTAGGTTTCATTGACCGTGACACAGCCGTTGCACGAGTGTGAGTCTCATGTAGGACACAGACCCGCGTACTGGGTTGGCCTCCTGTATGTATGGGCCGTGCTAGGGATAGCTATTGTTAGAAACTTTGCATGCTAGTAGACTTGGCAGTTATTAGAGGTATTATCATGTCACGGATATGACATGCTTAGATCATGGGGTGGGGAGAACAACAAGTAAAGTGTTTGGGCTCCTTTGCACTTTCCTTGTGTAACCCGTACGGTCCGCCAAAGATGCGCGATCATGATGACCACTATATATTATAAATTATCAGGCGGCCTCTGCCGTTCAAAAGACAACATGCTTTGTAGGCCCTTGATTCTTCGAGAGAATCATGTCAATCCCATTTTGGCCAGATAGCCCACTTGTTAGAAAGTTGTTCTCAAACTGCATTCACTTAGATGGTTAGGCAACCCCATTGGATATTTATTTCAGTACTTTATTGGCATGCTTTTATGTATCTTGTTATGTCCCTTTGAGGACCTGATCCCTTTCTAGTTGTAGATGACTCAGGGTTCGGTTTATTAATAAGCCGGCTTGGTTTGGTTCAACTGGGTTTAATAAACCGGTTTGTTTTGGGTTTAATTAAAATATTATTTTTAAGTATTTAAAACTAGTTCTGGGGTCCAATAAATTCCAGAAATATTATTGTAAATGTAATTAATTATTTTACACCCTAAAATATTATTTTTATAATATTTTAATATTTATTTTTATACTTTAAAAATATTTGATTCAGAAGAACATTTATTTTAATTCCTAAAAAATTACAAAAAATTACAGAAATTTCCTAAATTCATTTTTAAATTCTGAAAAATTCTGGGGGTTTACAATTGGTTAAACAAATTATCAATCCTTGGTAATGGGTACTTGTTCTTTACGGTCACTGCATTCAACCGCCTATAATCTATACACAACCGCATTGATCCATCCTTCTTCTTTACTAATACCGCTGGTGCTCCCCACGGTGATGCACTGGTACAAATAAACTTTTTTGCCTTCAATTCTTCTACGTATCGACATAACTTATCAAGTTCTGATGGTGACATTGAGTACACCTTCTGGGATACTGGTTCTGCTCCTAGCATCAACTCTATACAGAATTCTACTGCTCTAACTGGGGGTAATCCGGGAAGATCGTTGAAAAAGACGTCCATGAACTCTTTAACTATCTTGGGCAGCGGGTCTTCCTCCTTTACTACTGTTGCGACTCCTCCCTTGTGTTGGTCTCTTGCTATTCTGCTAAGGACAAACTCTTTTAGACCAAAAATTCTAAATAAAACTCTACACTTACGGCAGTCTATCATTGCATGACTGTCTCTCAACCAGTCCATGCCTAAGAAAATGTCAAAGTTAACCATAGGGAACTCGATCAACTTTGCAGGTAATAAATGCCCACATATTACGACTAGACATGCTAGGCACACCCTACTAACTTCTACGATCCTATTGTCAGTGGGTATATTTAGCTTCGCTGGCAATGCCTCAAACTTTAATCCAATATATGTCACATATTGTGCAGATATAAATGAGTGCGAAGCTCCATAATCAATTAATGTTATAGCAGGAAATGTTGTAACGGAAATGTTACCTACCACTACGTCGTCCGATGCCAAGGTGAGTGCCTACCATTGACCTTGTTGATCTCCCTGCTGCTGTCTTCCTTGCTGCCGTAGTTGGGCCCCTGTTGATTATGTTGTTACTGCCTATAAAGCTGGGCCTGCGTCGGCAACAGACGATGAGCTAAAGGACGTACTGCTACTGCTGGTCCTCCTTGCTACACTGCCCTTGGAGCTGGAAATACAGGAAACGGTTGTACTAGCCCTCCTGGCCTCTACATCAATGGGCACGTGGCAACCTTATGATCAGGGCTCCCACATCTCAAGCATAATCTGTTAGTTGCCCAGCAAACATCCCGGGTATGGCCTCCCTTGCCACAGTAGGTACAACCTATCGGTGCTCCCCGTCGTTGTTGTTATTGTTGTTATTGTTGCCTCGGCTGCTGTTGCCAAGTTAGTGTCGTCAATGTTGAGGTCACTGGCCTCCTCGGTGTCATGTTATGGATGCGAATGCCAGAAGATGGTGCTGACGTTCGCGGTACTGGTCCTCCCTTATTGTTTTGTCCATGAGACATCTTTCGATCTACTCTTCTTGATGCCATCCTCTGAGAAGTAAGCTCAACCCTCTTGGCTGCTATCAATATTGCCTCGAAGGTCTGGTAGTCGTGCAGCTCTACCATGTGTAAGATCTCTAAGTGAAGTCCCTGATAAAATCTTATTGCTCTCTCCAACTCTGTTGCCACCGTGGTCGGAGTAAATCTGCTTAGTCGGCAAAACTCTGCCTCATAGTCGTCTAATATCCTTTCAGCTTGCTTGAGGTTAATGAACATTTGCTGTAACTCACACTTAGCCACAATCCCAAAGTACTTTGCCCTAAAACGGGTCCTGAAATCCTCCCATGAAATAGTATGCCTCAATCCTACCTCCATCATGGCCCACCAATCCCTTGCCAAATCTTGGTGTTGTAGGCGAACCAGGTTAACCTGTTACTTGGTCAAAACTTTAGCTGCTGTCAGAATGGTCTCAATATCCTGGAGCCAATCATCTACCGTGATTACGTCATTCGTTCCATCTAAATATTTGGGGTTCAGTCTGCAAAATCTAACAGATGTCCCAGAATCTGTTCTCCCGCCTTGCTCTAAGGCTGTTTGCAATCCTTGGTTCAACAGGACATTATATTTTTATTGATGTTGTTGTTGTTGTTGTTGCACCACTATTTGGTGTTGTTGGGCAGCCAACAATCCACAAATAATCTCTAGCAAAGTCGGGATATCCAGTATTGTCGTCACTGGGGAGGTACGGGAACACCTGGAGCCTGCTGCTCTGTCATATTCATCGTGGGCTCAACTTGGATCCTTCGCTGGGATTCCACATAATTTTGTTCTACTGGCAACTCTACCTCTCTTATTGCTGCAACATCGGGGGAAGAAGAAGCCCTAAGAAAGAGCACAAGAAACATCAAGTACAGGACGAGAAGGAATAATGAAGCAATCAATCTGGAAGAATTCAAGCTGAGTATCGAAGAGGACAAATTCAGGATTTCAAGAAGGATCATGTTTGATTGAGACTCCTATGACCATGACAGCCCACAAGTCTAAAGAAGAGACTTGTATGGGCCACCACTAAAACCTTATCACGCACCAGTACCGGAATACGGAGACGGACATGGACAGCTACCCAGTACAAGGTACTATACGTCGTATGGAGATCACGGCTGTATAAGATAAGGGGGTGCATGCTACAATCAAGTCTCCTAGGATCAAGAACTTCAATGTCTTAATCATTCAAACAAGAAACAGTAAGTATAGAGCATATATGATAAAGCAATAAGGCGTCCCAAATGCTTTGTCAAAATATTTTAGAGACCAGCTATGCAAAATGAGAAGCTGAAAGAGTGACAAAAGTATATGATAGTGATCAGCTGCAACCTAATTTAATACAATCATGTAAGAAAAATATTGTCCAGACGAGCCAGCTAACAGATGTCGGTGGCTAAATGCCAAAAGAAGTAAATGTTCAATAATGAGCGGGGAAGAAGAAAACCCACTCGCTATCCCCTGCGACCATGTTCCTGGTACGCGCCATGAGTAGGTGGATGGTACGTTGGATCCTCGAGTGCTAGCTCAAAACATGGCCATGCAAAACCAGAGGGGTTAGTGTCACGACCCACACCCGGATATTCGGGCATGAGTACGTGGTTACGCCCAGCCTACGCCACAGAATCGGCAGTAGAACGCTGTCTGGGTCATTTCTATCTATATAACATCTCAACAATATAATATGATACATATCAATCATCTCAACTCCAAACGGAGGAAAAATTTGGTATCTCACAAGAATATCTAATCTCAATCACAAAACAAACTGAGGAAGGATAATGCACGAATGGAATAGCGAAGGAAAGAATAAGATACAATCCATAATATGAAATAACAATACAACTGTGAATCTTAACAAATGAATAGTCTAATACAAAATTACTAAAGAAATAATCTAGACCTCCTAGGTCACTGGTACTATGTCCTCTTGCTCTAGGGGAGTATCCTCTAAAGTCTCACCCTCCTGAGGGCCGTAATACGTTGGACACAGCTCCTCTAGCCAATCATCTGAAAAATATATTCAGTCAGGATTGGAGCAAAGTACATACCTCTGAGAGTAGTTTTAAATATATAATCGAGCATATATAACAAGCAATAAAAAAGGATATAAGATGCACAAGTAGTAAGAATGTACAATACAAGAAGAACATGCAATAAGCACAATAAGAACTATAAAGTAAATACGAAAAATAAACTGCAAGTAGGAAACAAGAATACTAGTTATGTGATTTAGAGTGCAAGTCCGTTATGTGATCGGCATAGGTTGCACATGAGGTATAAAGGTAACTCCATTATACGTGAGGTGTATAATCGATATGCACATAAGATCAATAGGGCTTTGATCACATAACCAACTCCTACTCCCCCTCCCCAACCAATACTCATGGATCCAATCACGACACGTTACGTACATGAACACGATATAGTCACACTAGCACACGAAATAGTGGATGTACAAGAAGCACATGAAAATCAATACCCGGTGCACACGATGAAATGCATATAAATGAGTACCCGTTGAACGCGGTAGGGGATAACAGCTCCTGATGGGATCTATATAGCACCAGTCCGTGAAATTACTGTGTCGGGATCAATATATACATTTCTAGAACATGCATATATACTATATTATGAATTAAAAACTATCAGAGAAATGTACTCGCCTGAAGTCCTGAGGAAGGTATGTCTCTTGATGCCCAAGCTGGTGTCTCACAACCTATATATGGTATGTTGCATCAATACAAGGTTCTAAAATAAAAATAAGTGAAGTTGATGCAATTCTAGGTCGATATGCCTTTTCTAAGTCAAACCAATGAATTCTAGCTTGCAAGAGTCTAATGCTAAAACTAAGTCGATACACTATAAAACTATACTATGCTAGCTAAGCTAACACACAATAATGCATTCAAAGAGCCGTATCCTAAGATACACAATTTTTGAATATAAAAATAGTGTTTTATATATGTATTCAAGTCAAATATTATAATACTAGATAAAATCAATTGAAATAGGATACTTTGGCCTTGCACCAATGCGTATCGTACCTAACTCGATACCCAACTCAATACCTTGGGTATTGGTCCAATACCGTGGTGATACCTTGGTATCCCAAGGCAACTCAACTAATACATATAACTAGTACATATAATATAACTCACCACTAACTACTAACATACTCAATGTACACTAACAATACAAACTATACTATAAGATACATATATAGGCTAACTGTTACTAACAACTAATACAAGTATTTATATATAACTAGCTATTAACAGAAAACTAAACTAACTGAAACTACACACTAATGCATAACTAACTAATTATATGATCAAGTATATATATATATAATCAATTAACAATACCAAAACACAACCAATTAACTAGATGTAGATACTGCACACTAGCAATACCTTAATTGAAACTATTAATTGATACACTGACTTCCAAATCAAAATCTCAACTAACACAACTAAATATAATACTACACTTAAACCCCTAACCTTACCTGAAATGAACTGATACCTACTGCCACATAGACTGGTGTTGCTGTCACTGTTGGTTTTATACTATGCAGATATTGCACTGTGACTGAATCCTAAAACTATCGAGACTCACTGCTGCAGCTGCTGAACTGTGCGGCTCCTCTACACAGTTGCTGCACCTCGATGGTTGCCACTGTGCTGAGCTCCTTCTCTCTCAGTTACTGCTCGAGCTTGCTGCTGAGCCTCCTCTGCAGGAGCTGTTGTCCCTTTCCTCTGATGGTGTTTTGCAATTGAACTGCAACTGATGCTGCCCGAGCAGCAGCAGTGGTTCCCTCACTGCAGAGTTTACTGCATTGTCCGCAGTTCAGCTCCTCTACGTGCACGAGATACTACACAGTAACTAGCTCGATTTGCTTACAGCACCCTTACACAGATGCTGCTGATACCCCTGTACAGATGTTGCTGATACTCTTGAACAGTTGTTGTTAACTGATACTCTTGCACAGTTGCTTTTGACTGATACTCTTGCACAGTTGTTGTTGACTGATACTCTTGCACAGTTGGTGTTGAATGATACTCCTACAAACTGTGTGCAAACTGTACGCAGGAAGGCACCCGATTGCTGGTAGTCTGCTGCTCTTCTAAAACCGTATATAAACTGCACCGGGACTGGTTTTTGCCCAAACTCCCCTTCTTGTATAGTTTGCTGCACCATGGCTGCCACTGTCCTCTCACTCACTCAAGCACACACAGACATCCATACACCATCACGACACTTAACATCTATATATATATATATATGTCTATACATAGCTATATATATAAAAACATATACAGATAACAATGCCTACACATCAATATACCTCTCTATTACATATATCAATGTGTATCAACCCTCACTACTAGATAGACATATATATATATAAACATATATATATATATAACCAACACAAATACCTATAGATAAATATATATGTATAACCAAATATACCAATATATATATATATATATATATATATATATACACCCATAGTCCCACACTTATACATAAACTCTAAATACGCTATTACATTCACTTTATATTAAATAGATAGCTCATATATATATAAATACACATGCACGTATAGGAAAATGAGCCAAACAACAAACACATGGAGCGCATCGCACCCGTATCACACTCTATGATACGCTTGCGATACGGCTCCAACACACAACCAAACGCATCCCGGAGGACACGAACAAGTCTAATACATAAAATATGAACAATACGTATAGTAATTAGAGTGTCTACGTGTTCGTGTTACAATGTGATATGCACAAGGCCCCGTATCGGAGAAAACCCCCCAAAATCAATCCGGTTTATCAAATTGATGAGATACGGCCTAGACGTATCTAATTGTGGACACGACACTAGTCACAAACAAGCAGTCAAGTGTCAATAGATCTATTAGATTAATTGATAAGCACTACATGTGCCAATCTCGGAATTCTCTCCAAATTGGCACCAAATTGGTCATAACTTCCACCGTAGGTCTCCGATGAACCTAAAACTAGTTGCTATGGGTAGCCTATGCATGTGGGTTGGTTTCTCATGGTTAAATCTCAGATCTAGAGTCTATTAGAAGGGGGGAAATTGAATTGTACCTATTGGGAGATGGATTTTCTATGAAAAGTTCCTAATTGCCAAGTAGCTCCTATCACGACCCGTACCCGGAATTGGGGCACGAGTACGCGGGTACGTCCAGCCTACGCCGCAGCATCGGCGGTAGAACGCTGTCAATGTTATGATACTATCTAGCCAATATCACACAAGCATCCAATCTCCATAAGGAGGCATAGATGACACAAAATAATACGAACACATACTCAATCACATGACTACAGCACGATAAGATATCGAACAAAAAGAATTTAATACAACACAAGTCTAAATATAATATTCTAACTCAACAATTATCCATGTCTCAACAAGTATGCCGGAGACAAATCTGGTACCAAATAGTCTACTAAAAGAACTAACTAGAAAAACTAGTAATTCCGGCTAGACCTCCCAGAATCACAACTAAACTACCAAGCCCAAGTTGCAGCTACTCACCATATGGTCCATAAAGTGTCGGACAGTGGTCCACTAAGGCATAGTCTGGAAAAATATTTCCAGTCAGGAAGGAGCAAAGTATAAATCTCGAATAACAGTTCCATTTAATTGATAAGGACTATAAAGCAATAAACAGATGATGCTAGATACTGAGAGAAGACAGTGAATAAATGCGATGGCAAAATAAAGAGACAGGCAATGTAAAGAGACATGCAAAATAGGCAATATGATACAGTCAGTGCATATATGAATGGAGAGAACAAGGTACAAGATCACATACGGGTGATGTAGTATATGATCTAAATAAAGTACTATAATCTATTCTAAGTGTTTGAAATAGTAGTTTCAAAATGTGATCGGCTTGGGAACATGTACGAGAGCTATAGGGCCTGGCTAATCATATGTGAAGAGCATGATTAACACTTACATTGTTCTATACTGTAATAAAAGGGTATGATCACATTTCTTACTAACTACTTCCCCGCCCCCAACTAGTACTGTGGATCCAACCATGACACGTCACGATACACAAGCAAGTCCAATCTATCATGTACGATATCTAATATACATATCGTGTACAATGTCAATACGATAATCAATGTAACATCTCATGACTGCAGATCCAAGCTATATATACTAGTCCGTGTAGCACAATGTCAAGGATTCAGATGTAACATTTCTAGATTATTGAACTTATAAAAATTATCAATAATTGGAAATTATCAGAGAAATGTACTTGCCTTGGGTCCTTAGCTGGTAAATATTGATGTCTTGTTCCAGAGTATCCCCTGGATGAACCAACAGTCCTATAAACATATCATAATATCACTTGTATCAGATGCTACACTAACACACAATAGAAATACACTGGCCTCAGGGCTATGCCAGGCATGGCACTAGTCAACTAGGGTCATCTAGTAGGGATACGTATATAAATACACATTTACACTCAGAGTATATACCAATAAATACGTATATAATATATATATATAAGCCTATCAGTAATTTGTACAAAATACGTATATAATATATACACTAAATAGATGTATATAAATATATATTCATATACCAAAATACATATTTGTATCTATACCAATCATATATATATATATATATATATATATATATATATATATATATATATATATATATATATATATATATATATATATATATATAATTATACCAAATCATACTTATACTATATACAGGTAAATATACCAATTTACATTTATATATATATAAACCAATACAACATATATATATACATACATACATATATGTCAATACGAAAATATAAATCTATATATATATATATATATATTTATACCAAAATATGGTTATATATATACCAATTTATTATATAGCATATAACATTAAATACTAAAACATACATTAACATATATATACCAATTTATATTTATACTAGAATACATTCTAATACTCGTAAACACACATACACAATACACAAATATACGTATACGTATTTATATACATATATATATATATATATCTACACATTAATTAATATATACAAATACATATACATTAACATAGAATACATATATATATTACTACATAGTATATATATACTATTACATAGTATATATTATTATATCTAAATAAAAGAGGGGAGGAGGCTCACAGGGGGTGGCCGCCGGGGTGGCTGCCGGGCTTCAGGCGGTGGTCGTGGTGGTAGTTGTGTAGGTGAAGAGGGTGGTGGTGTATGGTGAAGATGGTGGTGGTTGTGTAGGTGAAGAGGGTGGTTGTAAACCCCCTCGACCAGATTTCAGTATTTCTAGGATTATTTTAACAATTTAGGATTTATGGCAATATTTTAAATTATTTTGTTTGCATATCCTATTGACTTGTGCACTTGTCCATCACCGAATTATTTGGAGCTTTATCTTGACTTTTATCCTTGTACGAAGTTCACATACCTGTCATAGACATGCTAGACTATTTTTCTGATTTTTGTGCAACTCCCAGATGCTTTATTTTGAGCCTCGTTTGAGACGCACAAATATCGTTACAAACGTCCATATTTATTTCCTATTTTAATTCCTGCTCTTTACCCATCTCTGTACCCCTAGAGATTTGAGGCCCAATCCGCACCTGTTTTGCCCAAACAAAAATACGATAATATTCTACTTTGAATATACTACATTTAGTGTATTGACACCGTAGAAAAATTATGACCCTACCTGCCTCTAAATAATTAGAGAACACAGTGCGCAGTATTTATTAATTAATTAAATATGATGACCCGTATCACCCAGAAACCAGGTCCAACCCCTGCCCAGACTCAACCCCATTTCCCCCAAGGCCCTCACATAGCAATTTCCCTTAATTCTGTGAATTTTAGCATTTTCAGGAATCGGGTGTTTTCCCAGACAATTTTATAATTGCGCAATCTTCCAAAATAGGGCCTTTACGCAATTTATGAAATTATAGGGACTTTTCTGCAATTATCTGTGTGAGGTGTCAGTCCCCTATTGGCCGGTGAATCTGCACCGTCCATTTGGAGACGGGACCCACCCGAAAAGATCCCAAAAATATCCCAAAAATATCTCGGAAATATCTTATAAATATCTCAAGATATTTTATTAAAATATTAATTAAATTTTTTATAAAAGAAAATAAGAGAAAAAGAAAGAAAATAAAAATCCTAAAAACCTACCCCCCCCACAGCCGCTGACCCCCCCGGCCGCCGGCGGCGAGCCCCGCCCGCCGGAGCCCCCCTGCTGGCCATCTCCTCCCTCTCCTCCTCCTTTCCTCCTCCCCGTCGCTCCCTCTCTCCTCTCTCCCTCTTCCTCTCCTCATCCTCCCCGGCCGGAGCCGACCCCGCCGGCCGGAGCCGACCCCCGACCTACGTCCGCCTTCCTCCTCCTCCACTTCTTCTCCAGCACCACCGCCACCCCCATCACAGTCCGCCGCCACCACCATCCTCCACCACCAGCACCAACGCCACCACCACCTCTCCTCTCCTTCCAGTCGACTCCGGTCAGCCCTCCTAGCCGCTCCGGCTTTGGCCGACTCAGCCGAGCAGCTCGCCGTCGAGGCCAGTCGACTCCGGCAGCGTTCAGATGCCCTAGGGAGGACACGGACACAGCCGTCCCTGACCCTGACACGTGTCGGACACGTGTCGGACACGAGAAACACAGTTTCCACGGAGCCCTGTTCAGGTATATTTATCTCTCTACTCGTAATTCCGATTTAAATTCTGTCAGTTGCGTCGTGTAGACTATGTAACCATCTCGGTGCCCGTACAACCCGCTCGGAGCATCGCGTCCTGTGGCGATCGCAAAGCGCGATCCAAAAACAGGAAAAACAATGACCCGATTTACCCCGGAACTGAGTACGCCCCGCCAAACGGGACGACTTGGTCGCACGCGGTCTTTACCGAAATGTGCGCAACGTTGATACGGACGTGTGGGATTTCGTAGAAGTTGATTTGGATGTGCGTGCACACCGGAATCAACGCGTATCCGCCGACACCGTCCCGTATCCGTCAGTTCTGGAATACGCTGCAACTTTGTGTACACATGTCGGATCGAGACGAAACTTGCACCATCGGACTCGTAGCAATACGCTGGTCCTATGATCCAAGTTTGGTTCGATTCTGAGAACGTTGGCAAAATCCCGTATCGTGGGCTCCATAGGCTCCACTTGACGGGCGATTTTGTGACCGGCTCATCGGAATCCAAATCTGGAAGTTCCATTGGGTTCGTATCATCGTTCCTGACTTGTTGACACTAAGTTTGGTGAATTTGGAGACCTTTGATCCTGACACGTTTTCCGGTGCAAAGCGGCCACATGTGGACCCCGCTTTGACCAGAAACTGTCATTTTCGCCCCTGTGTCCAAATTGGACTTAAGGACAGGCGTTTCTAGCTATTTGATATTTTCTAAGACTGTTAGTGATGTTTATTTTAGTATCCGGAGACATTTATTCTGAGGCCATAGTTCTGACTTTTGGCATTTGACATCTGGACATTATATTTGCAGCTCTCCCGCCAGGCAAGTATACCTTGCCTTGTTGTACTGTTTAAATTCAGTTATTGATAGTTACATGTTTATTTATTATATAAATGTGCACGTCCGAGAAAACTCGGGTGCAGTCAACGATGGCGTTGACGTTAGGACTTGTGTCTGACCTAGTGTCTAGTGGACCCACCTAAAGTTGTGAAGTTATTGATATAACTTCCCAGGCCTTGACATGTATCATTACACGTCACAGAGTGAGTTCATATAGGGACGCGTGCCTCATACTCGATTGGCCATCGGTGTGAGCTACACGTGTAACGGTATGTAGCTCAGTTGTTTATTTCATAGAGACTTGCATCATAGTAGGAGGTGTCCACGTCGTTTTCACGACTGGTACATCTATATTGGGCGGGAAAGATACTAGTAGACGTATGGGATACCCCCCTCCTTGATTATTTTATCCTTCGTACCATGCTCCTCGGAGATGGTCGATTGTAGAGTGCCCTTGAGTCAGGGGGCATATGACACATATACTAGCCAGTCCCGACGATTGGTGAATTACGTCAGCATATGTCTAGCCACACATTCCCATGCGTACTACAAGGTCTTTAAATTGCATTCACTTAGATGGTTAGCACACCCCATTTATTTATTCAGTATTTACATTATGGCATGTCATTTTTATGTATCTTGCTATGTCCCTCTGAGGACCTGGTCCCCTGCCAGGTGTATATGTTTCTTGAGTATTCGTAGGAGCACAGATCCGGACATGTTACTTATATTCCGAGGAGGTCTTCTCTTCGAGTCTCGTGATTGTCAGAGGTGTTCTTATATGGTGTGTATCTGGTTCCTTTTATATTCTATTTCGACAGTGGATTTGTTTCCATCCGACTGTCGTTCTTTAGATATTTGTTATTGTGATCTAGTTACCTGATTATTGGTTATTCCTGTTTATTTGATTTCTGTGGATGAGATTTAGATATTACCCTGTGACTTATGATTAATTATACCACTGGTGAACTATTGTTCATTATACAGCGTACGCACGTATATATGGTTTCCATATATTGGAGTTGCCATATATGCGGGCCAGCTGGCATGGTTACGTGACCTAGTCCTACGTATTTTGGGACTGGGGCGTGACAGTGTTTTTAGTGGTGGCCCATGCAGGTCAGAGCATATTGTCTCGGTTACGTTACTGTACCGAGCAAGCCTGCACCTAGAATTAGAGCATAGGATCTCATCCAAAAATTGACTATGACTTAATTTTTCTTCCAGTCTGTCCTACTTACATAATTACATCCTGCTTGATTCATGTACTTCCCTGATAATTCTTTTAGTATAGCCCCTGCTAGAATATAGGAATCCCTGTTGATAGGATGATAATTAAGGTAGCATTCCTAATAAGAATACCACTAGGGCTTTGACATATCCTTAAGTTCGGATTACTAAATAAACCCTAGCCTTCCTTATTACCTAATAAACCCTAGCGTCGCTTACCTATAGATGTACTTACCCTTATCCCTTGACGTATTTATGTATGACTTAAGTGTAGTATAAACACTACTAGGATTAGTTAGAAAATTTACCATAGTATTGACCCTAGTCTGAGAAACCAATAGAAATCCAAGGTTGAATACTAGGATTGAAACCTCATCCTAAGTTTGAATAACCAGAGTTTTACGCCAGAGACCCCTTACCCTTGTTGGCGTAAAACCAATTGACCGTTGTTGGTATAAGAACCAAACCACTGCCTAGTTGGCGTAAAAGCCAAATGACTTTCTTGTTGGCGTAAAAGCCAAATTTTGCAGAAGTTTGTCCCCTTTACGCCACAGTTATGACAACCACTACCCACGATCCCTTAGTCTTCCTTATCCTAAGTCATGCGAGCCACTTAGGTAACTGCCCTGCGCAAACCTGATGATTCATAGATAACCCGCGTAGAGTAACCTGTTTAGGCGTAACATAAGAATAGGATGTTAGCGTATTTGTTACAGCCTTAGCTTTTCCCAGACTCGACCAAATCCTGCGCAGAGATACGCCTCGAGCCCTGTGCAAAAAGGAACAGCTTTTTGACGGGACATCTGGTTTTGTCTTACCTCGATAGTAAGATGACTTATGTCCATAAGGTCCCTAAACGACAACCTAGAACTCCGTGCAAACCATCATCAAACCATCCCCTCGATCGTTGTACAAGTACTTTTGTCAGATGTCAGGATTCATTAACTTGACTGACAAACTCATGAATTTCTTGTACAACTTCACGCTGCAGCGTATGCTAGACTTTTTATGCTGGCAGATTTTTACGCAACCTTTAGGCAATACTTTACCCGCAGACTTTTACGCTCAGACTTTCACCCAGACTTATACGCGCAGACTTTATACGCGGACAGCTCTGAAGCTCTACCTTACGCTTCTCTGTTTTACGCAGATAACTCTGAAACCTATTTTACGCCGATAGTTTGAATCCCTGATTTACGCCAAACTATCTTATCTCTGCATTACGCAGACTACCTCGAACCCCTACTTTACGCGGACTTCCGTAAATCTCTGTTTTAGGCGGACAACCTATAGTGTTTATTAAGAGTATAGAACTTAGAAGACCATACCTCTTTTGGGTCAACTAGCAACTTAGGAAAGAGTTAGAATATTAACTGTAGAGATTGTAGAGTCTTGTCTTTTTGTGATTGTGAATTGTTTTGTAATTTCTCATATCATAATCTAGCGTACTTATATACTGCTATTATAGCTTAGTTTTTCAAGCTTATTCTTTATCGAGCTTGTTCATGACACATGTGTTATTGGGGCCTGATCCACCCCACTAATACAATTGTCTATTCAGAATCAGTGTATTACGGTCTGATCAACCTTAGTGTATTTTGATTCGCCCTTCGCATAACTACTTTACGTGGATTGAGATATATAGTGATTAGTAGATAGATGTACTTGCCCTCTAGATATGTCTGAGCATATCGTATCAGTTACGTAACTGTACTGATACGAGCATGTGAATAGGGATTACCAAAAATATGATTTCAATCCACAACTGTCTTGATAATTCCTATTGAATTCTTTAAACGCCTTGATTTCCACATTTCTAATTTATTACCTTCCCCTTGAACTCTTGATTACTGTTTTCCGTCTTCCCTTATTTCGGAAAGACGAAACCTCGTACTTAGTGTAAATACGAGAGTGTTTTGTTTCTGTAACCATTTATGTTTGTTTCTTAGGTAATTACCAAACCCCTTATTAGATTTGATTGCAGTTTAAATTGTGCTACCCTTAGAATGACCTTCGCTACCTACCTACATTTTATTACATTCCTGGTACGTGCATCACTATGGCAGCATAAAATTTTTGCCTCGTAACTTGGATCAAGTTCAAAACCCAAGTATTACGATATAGAAAGTATCATTTTGCTATCAGGAGTCTAAATAGATTTCACCTGGATGAACAATTGATTGACTCCTGAAAGGATAGCAGCACCTATGACTAGGTTGACTTTTTAGGATTAAGAATTCCTATGGACCAACGAGTGTCAAGCCGCTTTCGAGGAGTTGAAGAAGTGACTGACCACAATACCAGTATTGACTATTCCATCCGGATCAGGCGGTTGTGATCTACAGACGCATCAGGAAAAAGTTTGGGATGCGTATTAATACAGGATGGCAAGGTAATGGCATATGCATCTAGACAATTATGATTACATGAGAAGAATTTGGTACTTGCAACCGTCATAATTTCTCTGAAGCTAGGAAGACATTACTTATATAAGACAAATCGTAAGATTGCATGGCATACCAGTCAGCATTTTACCAGACAAGGATTCGCGTGACCAGAGTTGGTGATTAACACCATAAAGGCAGTTAAGTAATACAAGGACACTTGCGTGCAGCGCAAAACAGACAGAAATAGTGGACAGACGTCATCATCGTCCCTTGGAATTCAAAGAGGACGATCATGTCATCTCGAGGATATCACCTACTAGAGACACCATTTGATTCGGAGGACGCAGCAAGTTGAGTCCAAGATATATTGGACCATTGACGTGCTAGAAAAAGTAGGAGTAGTGGCATATCAACTTGCGCTACCACCTTCACTTGAGGGAGTACTTGAAGTATTCTACGTGTCGCAACTCAGGCGATATGTGACAGACAACAGTCAAGTTCTCAACCATTCAGAGATCACCCTTAGGCCGAGACCTATCGTATCAAGAGCAACCAGTGGGAATCCTTGATCATCGGGAAAAGATATTGAGGAATCAGTCTTTTCCCTTGGTCCGCGTGGCATGGAAACATGGCGCGCCAGGAGAATCTACTTGGGAGCATGTGGACGACATGCGTAAACGTTTTTCGAACCTATTCGTAAACCAAGATATAAATTACTTTGTGAAATTATATCTATTGCCATCTTTGACTTCTACCGTGGCTTAGTTTTAATTTCAAGGACGAAATTTTTATAAGTTGGGTAGATTGTAAACACCCTCGACCAGATTTCAGTATTTCTAGGATTATTTTAACAATTTAAGATTTATGGCAATATTTTAAATTATTTTGTTTGCATATCCTATTGACTTGTACACTTGTCCATCACCGAATTATTTGGAGCTTTACCTTGACTGTTATCTCCGTACGAAGTTCACATACCTGTCATAGACATGCTAGACTATTTTCCTGATTTTTGTGCAACTCCCAGATGCTTTATTTTGAGCCTCGTTTGAGACGCACAAATATCGTTACAAACGTCCATATTTATTTCCTATTTTATTTCCTGCTCTTTACCCATCTCTGTACCCCTAAAGATTTGAGGCCCAACCCGCACCTGTTTTGCCCAAACAAAAATACGATAATATTCTACTTTGAATATACTATATTTAGTGTATTGAAACCGTAGAAAAATTATGACCCTACCTGCCTCTAAATAATTAGAGAACACCGTACGCAGTATTTATTAATTAATTAAATACGATGACCCGTATCACCCAGAAACCAGGTCCAACCCCTGCCCAAACTCAACCCCATTTCCCCCAAGGCCCTCACATAGCAATTTTTCTCAATTCTGTGAATTTTAGCATTTTCAGGAATCGGATGTTTTTCCAGACAATTTCATAATTGCGCAATCTCCCAAAATAGGGCCTTTACTCAATTTATGAAATTATAGGGACTTTTCTGCAATTATCTGTGTGAGGTGTCAGTGCCCTATTGGCCGATGAATCTGCACCGTCCATTTGGAGACGGGACCCACCCGAAAATATCCCGAAAATATCCCAAAAATATCTCGGAAATATCTTGTAAATATCTCAAGATATTTTATTAAAATATTAATTAAATTTTTTATAAAAGAAAAAAAGAGAAAAAGAAAGAAAATAAAAATCCTAAAAACCTACCCCCCCACAGCCGCTGACCCCCCCGGCCGCCGGCGGCGAGTCCCGCCCGCCGGAGCCCCCCCTGCTGGCCATCTCCTCCCTCTCCTCCTCCTTTCCTCCTCCCCGCCGCTCCCTCTCTCCTCTCTCCCTCTTCCTCTCCTCATCCTCCCCGGCCGGAGCCGACCCCGCCGGCCGGAGCCGACCCCCGACCTCCGTCCGCCTTCCTCCTCCTCCACTTCTTCTCCACCACCACCGCCACCCCCATCACAGTCCGCCGCCACCACCATCCTCCACCACCAGCACCAACGCCACCACCACCTCTCCTCTCCTCCCAGTCGACTCCGGTCAGCCCTCCTAGCCGCTCCGACTTCGGCCGACTCAGCCGAGCAGCTCGCCGTCGAGGCCAGTCGACTCCGGCAGCGTTCAGATGCCCTAGGGAGGACACGGACACAGCCGTCCCTGACCCTGACACGTGTCGGACACGTGTCGAACACGAGAAACACAGTTTCCACGGAGCCCTGTTCAGGTATATTTATCTCTCTACTCGTAATTCTAATTTTAATTCCGTCAGTTGCGTCGTGTAGACTATGTAACCATCTCGGTGCCCGTGCAACCCTTTCGGAGCATCGTGTCCTGTGGCGATCGCAAAGCGCGATCCAAAAACAGGAAAAATAACGACCCAATTTACCCCGGAACTGAGTACGCCCCGCCAAACGGGACGACTTGGTCGCACGCGGTCTTTACCGAAACGTGCGCAACGTTGATACGGACGTGTGGGATTTCGTAGAAGTTGATTTGGATGTGCGTGCACACCGGAATCAACGCGTATCCGCCGACACCGTCCCGTATCCGTCAGTTCTGGAACACGCTGCAACTTTGTGTACACACGTCGGATCGAGACGAAACTTGCGCCATCGGACTCGTAGCAATACGCTGGTCCCATGATCCAAGTTTGCTTCGATTCTGAGAACGTTGGCAAAATTCCGTATCGTAGGCCCCACAGGCTCCACTTGACGGGCGATTTTGTGACCGGCTCATCGGAATCCAAATCTGGAAGTTCCGTTGGGTTCGTATCATCGTTCCTGACTTGTTGACACTAAGTTTGGTGAATTTGGAGACCTTTGACCCTGACACGTTTTTCGGTGCAAAGCGGCCCACATGTGGACCCCGCTTTGACCAGAAACTGTCATTTTCGCCCCTGTGTCCAAATTGGACTTAAGGATAGGCATTTCTAGCTATTTGATATTTTCTAAGACTGTTAGTGATGTTTATTTCAGTATCCGGAGACATTTATTCTGAGGCCATAGTTCTGACTTTTGGCATTTGACATCTGGACATTATATTTGTAGCTCTCCCGCCAGGCAAGTATACCTTGCCTTGTTGTACTGTTTAAATTCAGTTATTGATAGTTACATGTTTATTTATTATATAAATGTGCGCATCCGAGAAAACTCGGGTGCAGTCAACGATGGCGTTGACGTTAGGACTTGTGTCTGACCTAGTGTATAGTGGACCCACCTAAAGTTGTGAAGTTATTGATATAACTTCCCAGGCCTTGACATGTATCATTACACGTCACAGAGTGAGTTCATGTAGGGACGCGTGCCTCATACTCGACTGGCCATCGGTGTGAGCTACACGTGTAACGGTATGTAGCTCAGTTGTTTATTTCATAGAGACTTGCATCATAGTAGGAGGTGTCCACGTCGTTTTCACGACTGGTACATCTATATTGGGCGGGAAAGATACTAGTAGACGTATGGGATACCCCCCTCCTTGATTGTTTTATCCTTCGTACCATGCTCCTCGGAGATGGTCGATTGCAGAGTGCCCTTGAGTCAGGGGGCATATGACACATATACTAGCCAGTCCCGACGATTGGTGAATTACGTCAGCATATGTCTAGCCACACATTCCCATGCGTACTACAAGGTCTTTAAATTGCATTCACTTAGATGGTTAGCACACCCCATTTATTTATTCAGTATTTACATTATGGCATGTCATTTTTATGTATCTTGCTATGTCCCTCTGAGGACCTGGTCCCCTGCCAGGTGTATATGTTTCTTGATTATTCGCAGGAGCACAGATCCGGACATGTTACTTATATTCCGAGGAGGTCTTCTCTTCGAGTCTCGTGATTGTCAGAGGTGTTCTTATATGGTGTGTATCTGGTTCCTTTTATATTCTATTTCGGCAGTAGATTTATTTCCATCCGACTGTCGTTCTTTAGATATTTGTTATTGTGATCTAGTTACCTGATTATTGGTTATTCCTATTTATTTGATTTCTGTGGATGAGATTTAGATATTACCCTGTGACTTGTGATTAATTATACCACTGGTGAACTATTGTTCATTATACAGCGTACGCACGTATATATGGTTTCCATATATTGGAGTTGCCATATATACGGGCCAGCTGGCATGGTTACGTGACCTAGTCCTACGTATTTTGGGACTGGGGCGTGATAGTGTTTTTAGTGGTGGCCCATGCAGGTCAGAGCATATTGTCTCGGTTACGTTACTGTACCGAGCAAGCCTGCACCTAGAATTAGAGCATATGATCTCATCCAAAAATTGACTATGACTTAATTTTCCTTCCAGTCTGTCCTACTTACATAATTGCATCCTGCTTGATTCATGTACTTCCCTGATAATTCTTTTAGTATAGCCCCTGCTAGAATATAGGAATCCCTGTTGATAGGATGATAATTAAGGTAGCATTCCTAATAAGAATACCACTAGGGCTTTGACATATCCTTAAGTTCGGATTACTAAATAAACCCTAGCCTTCCTTATTACCAAATAAACCCTAGCGTCGCTTACCTATAGATGTACTTACCCTTATCCCTTGACGTATTTATGTTTGACTTAAGTGTAGTATAAACACTACTAGGATTAGTTAGAAAATTTACCATAGTATTGACCCTAGTCTGAGAAACTATTTGAAATCCAAGGTTGAATACTAGGATTGAAACCTCATCCTAAGTTTGAATAACCAGAGTTTTACGCCAGAGACCCCTTACCCTTGTTGGCGTAAAACCAATTGACCGTTGTTGGTATAAGAACCAAACCACTGCCTAGTTGGCGTAAAAGCCAAATGACTTTCTTGTTGGCGTAAAAGCCAAATTTTGCAGAAGTTTGTCCCCTTTACGCCACAGTTATGACAACCACTACCCACGATCCCTTAGTCTTCCTTATCCTAAGTCATGCGAGCCACTTAGGTAACTGCCCTGCGCAAACCTGATGATTCATAGATAACCAGCGTAGAGTAACCTGTTTAGGCGTAACATAAGAATAGAATGTTAGCGTATTTGTTACAGCCTTAGCTTTTCCCAGACTCGACCAAATCCTGCGCAGAGATACGCCTCGAGCCCTGTGCAAAAAGGAACAGCTTTTTGACGGGACATCTGGTTTTGTCTCACCTCGATAGTAAGATGACTTATGTCCATAAGGTCCCTAAACGACAACCTAGAACTCCATGCAAACCATCATCAAACCATCCCCTCGATCGTTGTACAAGTACTTTTGTCAGATGTCAGGATTCATTAACTTGACTGACAAACTCATGAATTTCTTGTACAACTTCACGCTGCAGCGTATGCTAGACTTTTTATGCTGGCAGATTTTTACGCAACCTTTAGGCAATACTTTACCCGCAGACTTTTATGCTCAGACTTTCACCCAGACTTATACGCGCAGACTTTATACGCGGACAGCTCTGAAGCTCTACCTTACGCTTCTCTGTTTTACGCAGATAACTCTGAAACCTATTTTACGTCGATAGTTTGAATCCCTGATTTACGCCAAACTATCTTATCTCTGCATTACGCAGACTACCTCGAACCCCTACTTTATGCGGACTTCCGTAAATCTCTGTTTTAGGCGGACAACATATAGTGTTTTAGGCGGACACACTATCAGCTCACGGTGGACAGGGACTGAGCAGCGGCCGGAGCTGCAGCCAGCGGGCCGAGCTTGGCCGCCGGAGCAGACAGAGGGCCGCCGGGGGGTGCCTGGCACAGTGGGGTGGTGGAGATGGTTTTCCCCCCTTTTATATTTCAAAATCTAAAAGGAAAGAAGAAGAAGAAGAAGAAGAAGAAGAAGAAGAAGAAGAAGAAGAGAAGAAGAAAAGAAAAAGAATGAAGAAAAATGGGAAGCCTACGTTTGAGGGTGGAGGCTTGTGAGGAGGTGGGGAAACCTAGGTTTTTGGGGATTAGGGCTTGTGATGGGAAGGGTGATGATGTGACTTTAAATAGGGTAGTGTGTGGGAATGAAGGGTTAGGATGCACCCATTGAATGGATGGCCAAGATTTGTCATGAGGGTTTCTTCATGTGGGGATGAGGGTGAGAGACTTAGTTAAATATTAGGGCTCCTTCATTGGTTTAAACAAATGGGTGTTGACACCTAATGCAAATTTGCAAATTAGCCCCCTTAAATTTGGGTATTTGCACAGACGCATAAAATGACGAAAATTTGGCCGGCGATTCGGTGTCTGGTGTTTTGTAGGGTCAGGGGGCGTTGTATGTTTGGTATGGGCTCAAATAGCAGGGCACTGGAATTTAATTGGGATTTTCGGAATCAGTTAAAATGGTATCCTCAAATTAATTAGAAATAAATGCAAGTTGTGTTCTAAAATTAATTAGGAGTACATGGGACCAAAATTAGGTCGGGTCATCAATATCATTAATGAAGAAGACTCAGAACAGAATATTACCATAATTTGGGCCGCACGAAAAATAGGTCAAGATTGCCTCCAATTTCGATTGGAACGCACAACGATACAAAATAGAAATTTATTTAGGAATTAAATAAACGTCCGCGACAATTTTTGTGCGGCTAAAAATAAGGTACAGAGAGCTATATTATGAGTTGCAAAAATAGCAGAATGGAAGACGGGCATGTCTAGGGCAAGATTGTAAAATTTGTTGGAAGACAAAAGTCAGGGTAGCGCTCCAAATATCGAAGCAAAGGCAATGCGCAATAATTAAATAAATTACGGTAGTTAATTATAACCTCCAATAAATTAATTCTAAATAAAACAATTAACCACATAATCCCATAATTCGGACAGGTGTTCATCTACTGGGCTTCTAGGTCAAGTCTACCAGTTCAAACATAAATGAATCAATGTATATAATAATATATTTAATACACACCTCATAAAATTATTTAATTTAAATACAATATCGAGAAATCATTTAATATAAATACCATATTATTAATAATATCTAAAAAGTCGAAAATACACCTGTTTTTGGAACGTGGTAGTGACAAGTCTACCCTCCTTAAAAGAATTTCGTCCTCGAAATTTAAAATCCTCATAGTAGTGTTTTTTTTTTCATACACATTATTATTTTCCCTCAAGGTTTAAATTCATCAACCACGAAATCAGGTAATAATCCACAATATCTTTTCACAATTTTCAAAAATTCTGAAATTATTGCATTTCTGAAAAATCCTCGAAATAAAATCAAAGTCCATTTTTTTTTCAAAAAATTTTCCCCAAAATTTTTAGTTAATAATTCAATACTCAGAATTTAATATCCACTCCTCTAATTAAATTTTAATCAATGCACATATAAAATGTAAATCTCGTCTCAAAAAGTTTGAATTCAAACATTAATCCATCAATGATTTTTATTCCTCGATTTCCTCTTTCCTCAAAATACTCAACAATGCGATACTTATGGATTCTCCAAATGCAACATCCAATATTTTTTAAAATTTTATAACTTGCAATCAAATAAATATAATGATAATCTCCTAAATTTCCTTAAATTCTAATGATAACCTCAATCATATCATATCATTCCTAAAATTTAATAAATCATCAATTCTGCCATGTTAAATTCTTGACCCTTTATTTAAATCGATGTTTATCCTCGAATTTTAATCATCTTGTCTCTCTTGTCAAGTCATAACCCCTTCATGAATCTTCGTCATGGTTAAACCCCAATAATCATGGTCTAAGAAAAATCTTTCCTACAATCATACAACATGCAATCTAAGGGGAATACGTACGGTCATGGTGTCTTTTGTCATGGTATTGCAGTCTCTGTATCAGGGTGTACTACTAACTACATTCTAACAAAAAAATTATGCATACAACTATTGTACTAAGGAATCAATCAATCAATCAAATAGAGAGGGACAGAAGGAAGGAAAGAACAAAACCTGCTAACACATTACCTGCAGTATCGGTCTCCTCGACCGTCATCGCAAGTGCCCCGCCCTGCTGGGATGATTCCCTTCGTGGGTGCTGAGCAATATACGGTTCCACAGGTAGCCTAACTGGATCCTTATAATCTGAAACTGCGCGCTGGCCGGGAAGATAAGGGGCTAGAAGACAATCCCTTACTCGATGTCCCGCAGCGCCGCAGTGCAAACAAAGTCCTAGCCTCGTTCTACAGCTCTCCCAAAAGTGACCTGGCTTCTTACAGAAATGACAAGTCTGATGTGTCTCTCTCGGAGGCTGTTGCTGATCCTGCTGAACAAGGACTGGTGCCTGGTACTGTTGTTGATACTGATACGCCCATGGATATTGCTGGATATGAACTGGTGCCAGGTACTGCTGTGGATGCTGAAATGCCCATGGATGAATATGAACTGGTACTTGGTACTGCTGTTGGTGCTGAATACGGGGATGCTTGGCCGGTCCTTTGCTACCATTCGTATCTCCAAAAATATTGTGACTCCTCTTAGGCCTGAGATCCAGATCCTCTTCTGCAATCTGGGCATCCATCAAGATACCCTCAAAGGTAGTAGTACGACGACCAGAAGTACGCGACCTAATCTCTCTCGTCAGTCCCTTTCTAAACTTTCGGGCTCGATCTCCTGGGTCCCGAATCATAGACGATGCAAAATGGCTCAATCTACAAAATTCTGCAGCGTACTCGTCGACCGACATGTTTCCTTGAACCAAGTCATGAAACTGACTTTCCAAGGCTCCCAATGCCACGTCGGGAAAGAACTTCTCCTTGAAGAGGTCCTTGAAGGTCTCCCAAGTAAGTCCTTGCGCAGAAAGTCTCGGCTCCGTGCGATACCACGTGAGTGCGATATCGAACATCTGACTGCCAACGGCTTCTATCTGCAAGTTCTCTGGAATCTGGGCCAATCGCAGGCTCCTCTCTATGTCCTCTAGCCAGTCGTCAGCGTAGAGTATTCCTTCGGTGCCTTTGAACTCTCGAGGCATCATCCTTTTGAAGTCCACTATAGTGCCTGATCTCTGTTGCTGCTGGCCAGGAAACTGCTGGTACTGTGCTACTCTCTCCAAAGCTTGGAGAGTCACCTGATGAGCATTCTCCATGCTCTCTCTCATCAGCTCGGTTTGTGCCTGGTGTGCTTCTGCTTGCACCCTCTGAGCCTCAGCTTGAACTCGCTGAGCGTCTGCCGTCACTCTCTGGGCATCTACCATGCCCTGGATCAAGGTAAACATCTATGCCCCGTCAATGGGCAAACCTCCGGGAATCGGAGTCGGTAGAGGAGGAAGGTTGTCCGTCACAGCTGCGGCAATCCTCTGAACAGGTGGGGGAGGAGGATCCCCGAAAAGTGCAGACACTCCTACATGCATCGGAGATGTAGGAGGAACTACGGCTGTTTGTCCCTCAGGTGGAGAGGTGGAAGACCCCTCTAAAGCTGATGCTCCCACTCTCATAGACCGTGTCTTCGGCGACATCCTGGAGACAGATCCAAGAATCAATTAAGACAAAAGGCGATATCATCAAGAAAGGACAGTAAAGTTCTAAAGAAGCAACATTCAAGATAAATAGATTGGAATAATCCTAGTTGCGATTGCACAGGTTAAAGATGCATCCAAGGTCTGATACCTCTATCCCTTTAGGTACCATAGTTCTACTACAAGCACACTCACTGCTAGCTTTCTTACCTACTGCAATCGCTGATACTAGTTATTCTTATCACTCAAGTGCATATCAAATGCAACACACCATACTAAGTACTGTTCTCTCTAATGCAACCCTAGATGGACACCCAAGTCAGTTGGCAGTGAGATCTCAATCATGTTCTAGCCAACAGATCCTTACACATGCACCTCATCTACTTATATACTAATATATCTCTCTCACTATAAGATTTTTATCCTTAAAATAAATTCCTCAAAATAACTCCTCGAATAATGCATATACTTTCCTCAAGGTCAATTATTTAAATCTGAAATGAAAACTTAATCACTTCAAAAAAAATTCTCACAGACTTGTCTAGGTTCATTGAATCGAATCTGAATCCTCAAAATTTTCATAACAATATCTCAACTTCTCAAAATTGTAATTCATTTTCAAGCTTCAAATTATAATTTAAATCCATATCTTGTAGTCCATTAGCCCTAGTGTTATCTTTCTCACTGTCCTCATCGACGTGTGTCATCAATTAATACCATAAATTAGTCTGTAAATTCATCTTGATATGAAATCAAACTCTACAACGAAACCAAAATCCTAATTTAATAACTAATCAACAATAATCAAATTCAATATCAATAAGTGAGAATGGACGGAATACTAGGGAATGTTTTAAATTGGAAATTATAACAAGATTCTCAGGGGTCATCCCAGGAATCTCTTAAGGAATTGTGATTGAGTATTCGCTCTCATCCTAGTATCCTATGTCCTAGATTCTATCGCAGGCACGCAGTAGTGTAACAAAGATGCCACACTACCACGACATCGCACAACTCGCGAAGTCTGACCTGCATGGGCCACCACTAAAAACGTGTCATGACCCGCACCTGGAATTGGGGCACGAGTACGCGGGTACGTCCAGCCTACGCCGCAGCATCGGCGGTAGAACGCTGTCAATGTTATGATACTATCTAGCCAATCTCACACAAGCATCCAATCTCCATAAGGAGGCACGGATGACACAAAATAATACAAACACATACTCAATCACATGACTACAGCACGATAAGATATCGAACAAAAAGAATTTAATACAACACAAGTCTAAATGTAATATTCTAACTCAACAATTATCCATGTCTCAACAAGTATGCCGGAGACAAATCCGGTACCAAATAGTCTACTAAAAGAACTGACTAGAAAAACTAGTGATTCCGACTAGACCTCCCGGAATCACAACTAAACTACCAAGCCCAAGTTGCAGCTACTCACCATATGGTCCATAAAGTGTCGGACAGCGGTCCACTAAGGCATAGTCTGGAAAAATATTTTCAGTCAGGAAGGAGCAAAGTACAAATCTCGAATAACAGTTCCATTTAATTGATAAGGACTATAAAGCAATAAACAGATGATGCTAGATACTGAGAGAAGACAGTGAATAAATACGATGGCAAAATAAAGAGACAGGCAATATAAAGAGACATGCAAAATAGGCAATATGATACAGTCAGTGCATATATGAATGGAGAGAACAAGGTATAGGATCGCATACGGGTGATGTAGTATATGATCTAAATAAAGTACTGTAATCTATTCTAAGTGTTTGAAATAGTAGTTTCGAAATATGATCGACTTGGGAACATGTACGAGTGCTATAGGGCCTGGCTAATCATATGTGAAGAGCATGATTAACACTTACATTGTTCTATACTGTAATAAAAGGGTATGATCACATTTCTTACTAACTACTTCCCCGCCCCCAACTAGTACTGTGGATCCAACCATGACACGTCACGATTGTAAACTCCCTCGACCAGATTTCAGTAAATTAGGATTAGTTTAGACTAATTAGAATTATGACAACTTTTTAAAAAATTTATTTATTATATATTCTGCTGATTGTGCACCTGTCTGTTACACAATAAATTAGGGCATTCCACTAGTTATTAAATCCTAAACAAATTTTACATACCTGCCCTAGACTTGTTAGACTACTTTTTCTGTATTTTGTGCAACTTCCAGAAACCTCGTTTGATGCTTCGTTTTAGTCGCACAAATATCGTTACAAACGTATGTATTTTATTTCCTATTTAATTTTTTGCTCTTTATCCATCTCTGTACCCTTAGAGATTTGAGGACCAGTAGGCACCTGATTGCCCAACCAAAAATACGATAATATTCTACTCTAATTATATTACAATTATCGTATTGACACCGTACAAAAATTATGACCCTAATAACCTCTAAATAATTAGTGAACACCGTGCGCAGTATTTATTAAATAATAAATACGATGACTGTATCACCTACAAATATCAGACCCTGCATCTACCCAGACTCACCCTATACTGTCTAAAACATTTTCCCCAGCTATTTTCCTCATTTTTGTACAATTCAGAATTACGGGAAATCAGTATCTGAAATTTGGTAAATTGCGAAATTACGCAAAATATAAATTTTATGCATTTATGCAATTATTGAAAAGTTAGGGGTTTATATGCAAAATTGCATGCTAGGTGGCCAAATCCTATTGGCTAGACCATAGGTGAGTGGGACCCACCCATAACTTCCAGAAAAATCTGCTGGAAATATCCCAAAAATCCAGAATTACCAAAATACCCCTGAAGTTCCACTTAATTACGAGAATGCCATTAGGCCTAAACCTATATAAACCCTAGCCCTCCCCTTCATTCAAACCCATCCCACCGCCACCACGGCCATCCTCCGCCTACCGGACCACCGTCGAACCCGTCGCCACTCCCCTCCCCTTTCCTCCGACCACTGCCACCCACCTCCGGCCGCCTGCTCCGCCGTGGCCAGTCTCCACAGCATCATCCCGACCACCACCTACACAGCACCTCCACCACTCCCATTCACCCCCAGCGCCGCCTCCGGCCGTCGCCGACCACCGCCACCCTACCCAAACTCTTCGCCCCGACCTCCCCTACCTACCACCACCACCTCACCTCCCCACGACACCGCCTCCGGCCGCCCTAGCCCCCGCAGCAGCCACCCCTCCTAACCCGAGCTGCTGCCACCCTCACCCCCGACGCCCCTAGCCGCCACCACCACCGTCGTGGAGCTCCGCCACCACCACCAAACTGACCACCGTCCTCCCCTCTCCCGAACCCGCCGCCTGCCCGGCCACCTCCGCCGCTCCTCCGCCGGCCAGAGCCCCCGCAAGCTGCTGCTGCTGCTGCTGCCAGTGGCCACTGCTGCTGTTGCTGCTCCTCCGGCCGTCTCCGGCCAGCTCCGCCGCCGTCCACTCGCCGTTGGCAACCCCTAGGGCCCACCTGTCAGTAGGTATACTCCTAATACCTAATATATATGTATGTATATATATAATCCTATATGTATATGTATATGTATATATATGTATATATAGATATGTATATATATATGTATATATATATGTATATCTATAATATATAATAGATATTATATTTAATATACTGTATAAATACAGTATACAGTATATGTATACTATATATTATTATTATTATATATAAGTATATATATACATATGTATATAGTATAACATATTTACTTATATGTTATATATATATATATATATATAACTATTAATTATATATATATATATATATATATATATATATATATATATATATATATATATATATATATATATATATAATTAATAGTTATATATACATATGTATAACATATTTATTTATATGTTATATATATATATATATATATATATATATATATAATAGTTATATATATATAACATATTATACATATGTTATATATAATAAAATTTATATATATGCAATTGTTAAATTCTATATATATAAATATATATATTCATATATTTATATAAATATTATATATAACATATTTCATATATGTTATATTATTACTATTATAATTATAGTATATATGTATATATATTATATACTATGCATTTTTCTTTTATTTTATCTTTCTGCATTTATTTCCTGCACTTATATTTATATATATATATCTACTATATATATATCCAGCTGGATAATACAGCTTATTCTATATATGTAAATTTCTGCAATGTCATTATCTATATATTATATATACTATATAAATAATACTGTGCTGGATATTACAGCCTATCTATATATGTATATTTACAGTGGTCACATATAGACCCTGCTACTACTTATATTATATTTCTAAATAAATACAGCATTTATATACGTATTAAATTCATGCACTGTCAATTCCTTTTATTATCTATACTATAGTACATATATATATATGTATTTAATTCCTGTACTGTCATTTCAAATTACCTATATTATATCGCAGTGGATATACCCTGCTACTATTTACCTGCATTTGTCTGTTCTTTAAATACTATATATATACTGCTATATATATACTATATCTATATACATACTATATATATATATATATATCTATATCATATATATGTATATAAGTATAGATGTATACTTATTATTTGCAACCAAGATATTCACAAACACTATCTGTTGTAACAGAGACCAACTACAGCACAGCCAGTGACCCCCTGTCACCAGCACCTTCAAACCTGACTGTGAGATCAGGTTATCAACAATATCAAGGAGTAGGCAAGTATACCTTGCCAAGTTAATGTTTAAATTTAATTGTTGATATCTGCTTTGTTCCTGAATTTCATATACCCTGATTACCTGAGACTGCCTTGGGTACAATCAGCTGTTATGATTGACAATTTACAGACTCACCCACAACTGAGAGAGTATTCTAATATTCTCCTAGACCCTATCACGGGAACACGCAACATGGTTGCCATGCATATTTGGATGCGAGCTGCATATTTGATTAGCTACCAATACGTGTGACCCGCATCACGGATTAGAATAATTCAGGAAGAAAATACAACTTGACATTTAGTTTCATTGGGATGGGAAAGATAACTGGTAGACATATGGGATACCCCTCCAATAATGTTTTATACCTTCGTATCAGAGATGGTCGATTGCAGAGTTCCCTGAGTCGGGGGCATACGACACCTATACTAGCCAGTCGCCACGATTGGTGAATTACGTCAGCGTATGTCTAGCCACACATTCCCATGCGTACTACTGGATCTTTACTTGCATTTTCACTTAGTATGGTTAGCACCCTGTATTTATTTTATTTCTTTATTCAGTATTTACATTACATGGCATATCATTTTTCTGTATCTTGTTACGTCCCACTGAGGACCTGGTTCCTTGCCAGATCTAGATGAGGCTTTCTACCCCACAGTGTACGGGCCTGATCAGGAGGCCAGATGTGCTACCGAGGAGGAGCTCGAGGAGATACCCTCAGAGTAGGCTTGACCCTAGATGCTGCTACCTGGAGATGGAGATGTTTTGATCAGATAGACATTGCTTAGTCTATCTGATTTTTCTGCGCTATTATCAGTATTTGTAGTAGGCTTGTATTCTCACCAGTTGTGTACTGTATCAGACTCAGTTATATATATATATATTTCAGCACTTGCTTTTCTGATATTTTGTTGTGGATGAGATAGTTTTACCTGTTCTATACTTGTAGTATTTTAGGACAGCGTAGCACGTCCCTTTGGGTCCATCAAAGTGGATTAAGCCCTTAGTGACGTGTCAGCTGGCCAGTGACACGTGGCCTAGTTCCTGACATTTTGGGACTGGGGCGTGACATGGTTTTAGTGGTGGCCCATGCAGGTCTAGTTTTATTTGCTAGTGGTATGATGACATGCCCAGCAATGCCTGCAATAGGATAGGAATATTAGGTCTCATCCACACTGACACCATCTTTACAAATTCTATTATTGCATCTTGCTTGATTATCATTATTTATCTCCTTTGTGTTTTCTAATTATCCTATTTTCCTCAGAAATATGGACATACCCGGGAAACTTGCGAATAATGGGGCTGACCAAGCAACAGACCCTTCGCCAAGTGCCCAAGGAACTCTGTCCAATCACCAAAATTTTAGCCAGGAGACGACACCAACTCCACATGCAGAGACACCTTTGTCTCCACCTCCAGCCTTGCCTATCCAGATGCCACAACTTGAGGGTCAACCTCAAATGTTGCAGTTTCTCCAGACTATGTTGCAGAACCAGTGGCAACAAACTGAGGCCCTGAGACAGTCTCAGTGGCAGCAAACTGAAGCTCTGCGACAGACGTTGATGACGGCTTTGGAGAGAACTACTACTCCGACACCAGTACCTGTCCAACCAGTGGGCACAGTTCGAGGCTTCCGTCAAATGAGCCCGAGGGATTTCAAAGGCAACGAGACTCCTGAAGAAATCTCCGATTGGATCTCCAACACCGAAATGCTGCTAGAAGGATCGCAACTCACTCCCGACCTATGGATGACCGCTGTGAGGGGCCAACTTCTTGGCAACGCCCATCACTGGTGGGAATCCATAGAGCGTAGCGTCGGAAAAGACCAAACTTGGCAACAATTCTTGGAGCATTTCAACGCCAATTACTTTCCAGCAACAGTCCAGAATGCCCTATACTCCCAGTTCCTGCACCTGGAGCAAGGAAACATGACGGTAGATGCCTACGACGCGGAGTTTAGCAGACTAAGTCGTTTCGGTGCTGATCTGATCCCGAACGAGCTGAAGAAGGCTAAAAGATTCCACCATGGCCTTAACCACGAGCTCCAGAGGTACACAACAACGCAGTCGAGAATCTCCTACAACGAGGTTCTTACAGAAGCCAGGGAGCAAGAAGCCATTGGCCGAGGAGCCAGACGCTCAAATTCAACCTTCCCGGCCAAGAATCAGCAAGGAGCAGAAGGACCTATACGTCGTCCCCAATATCAGACTCAGCAGACGACGGGGCCTTACCAGAAGAGGGAGCTCCCGACTTGTCACTTTTGTGGCAAGAAGGGGTATTTTGCCAATGACTGTAGAAAGAAGCTGGGATTATGCCTGCTATGTGGAGCTAAAAATCATATGGCCAAAGACTGCCCACAACGTAGAGATGCAGCACCTCAACAAGGGCAGAAGCCAGGAGCACAAGCTCAGAAGATGCTTCCCTCCACATCTGGAGGATATCAGAGAGGAGCACCTCTGCCTACTCAGGAGACCCAGTTCAAGGCCAGACAACAAGCCGGAGGACAAAGGCAGGGACAAGCCTTTGCGTTAGCTGCTATTGTAGAAGAACCTGAAGGGGAAACTATAACAGGTACCATTTTAGTTGCATCATTACCTGCAACTGTATTATTCGATTCTGGGGCTACTTTGTCTTTCATATCCAGTAGTTTCGTAGCCATGCACAAGCTATCCACTTTTCCGCTACCCAAGTGTTGGAAAATACTTACTGGAGGAGGTATTGTTCCGTTACCAACATTATCGAAACCTGTCCGGTAGTTGTTTGTAGTAGAGGACTAAGAGCACGATTTTTGGTACTTCCAATGCCAAATTTCGATGTTGTCTTAGGCATGGACTGGCTAAGCCAGAATAATGCTGTCCTAGACTGCCGAAAGGGTAGTGTTATCTTTAGACCCCCAGATCACCCAGAGTTCGAATATGTCCGTGGAACCATCGAGCAAGGAGTAGGCCAGACTCCTAGAGCTTACATGGCGATGGAGACAGCACTTCCCTCAATTGTAGCAGAGTTCGAGGACGTATTTCCAGAAGAATTGCCAGGCCTACCGCCTGACAGAGAAGTGGAGTTCATTATTGAGCTGATACCCGGAGCTGCACCAGTATCCTCCAATGTATACCGACTGGCAAAGAAGGAGCTTGACGAGCTGAAGCTTCAACTAGAGGAACTACAGATCAAGGGATTTGTTCGTCCTAGTGCATCACCCTGGGGAGCACCAGTGTTGTTTGTACCAAAGAAGGACGGAACATATCGCATGTGCGTTGATTACAGAGCCCTCAACGCTCTGACAATCAAAAACAAGTACCCCTTGCCGAGAATTGACGACCTGTTCGATCAACTAACAGGAGCCGTGGTATTCTCGAAGATAGACATGAGATCAGGCTATCATCAGGTCAAGGTACGGAGGGAAGATATTCCAAAGACAGCATTCAGGACTCGTTATGGTCATTACGAGTTCCT